>JAQPZY010001333.1:1200000-1800000 GCA_029931535.1 Margaritifera margaritifera | reverse complement strand
AAAAAAGGTGAATCACTTTGGTAAACAAATAATCAGTTATTATTATAATTATTTAAATTACATGTTTCTGTTCATTTCTGAAGGAACAATGTATGTTTGTCAGAATTATTTATATTATCATGATTTCCATTCAGCTTCACTCAATATATTAATCTCATTGATGCTTAAACAAAGGTGAATACATATCAACTGATATGATAGTGGATGTCACCTCATGAATAATTTAATCAGATCAGGAATTCCTTTGAATGAAAGGTAGACACTAAATGTGTAACACTTTATCAAAACACTTCAGTATCATATTTCTTTTCACTGATTCATGTATCGACTGAAGTCAGTAATTTCTGATTCTTCGCATGATACATCTCATAAAATATTGCACATCACAATACATATAAGTAAACATATCCAAATAATGTTGATCAAGGTACAAGAGTATATCACTTTGTAAGTAAGGCCTGCTTCCAAAGATTATGTGCTACCATAGCATCTGCAAATTTCCACTAGTCTTGGTCACCAAGGCGTTTGCCATGCTTACGGACTCAGAAATTTGCTGCATTGTGAAGCGTATCATATCACAAATTCAATATTGCAATGTGCATCATGTGGAAGTCTCCAGATCCATATGTATCATGAAGTGTATTGTTTCATTTGCAATGTATTGTGATGCATATCAAACCTCTGATTTCTGGTTGATGCACAGGTCTAATAAACACATTGCAGCCTGGTTATGAAGGTCTAACATTGCCAGAGTCATGCTTTCTTATGAAAGTGAATGTTGACAAAGGCTGTCCGAGGTGGCAGCTGGGGCATGTAAAACTTACCTTGCATTAGCTGGAAAGCAATTTTTTCACGTTGCCTTGTATTGCCGACTTGGTGTCAGAGTACTTGAGGTTGCAGTCTACTGTGATGGAGTTGATGAAGCAACAATGCCTGTTGTGTAGTTTTAATAACCCAGTAATTGGAACAAAGGTTGACTCAAACAGTGCTTACCATGTGTGACTATCAGTAATCATTAATTATCAAATTGGAGTCATAATCTGCTTGTCTACTTCTGGTAAATCCTAACCTCTGGACCTTAGTGAACTACATGTGCAATGAAGTGTGACAATCCCCTAGGTAACTCTTTTCCAAAATGCTAAAAAAACATATAACTGGTGATTTCAGCATTAAGTTTTCAGTAGACACTTCAGATAGAAAATATTGTTTGAAATTATAAACATCAATACATATTGTTTATTTCTTCTAAATTAACTTTAAAAAGATGGACTGTTATTCCTGCCATATGCTAGCTACGTTGTTTACATCACAGATGGGTCAAATTAGAGGTTAAACCAAATTTCACTTAATGCTTCTACTGGTTCCCTATCATTGTTAACTAAAGCTAATTCAAGATCATGCATCAAGTTAGCTAATTCAAGATCATGCATCAAGTTATCTATATGGAAGAAGTCTAAGATAAATAATATCCAGTAATGATTTGTATTTTTTATCCTAAACTAACATGAATAAAAAAAGATGTTTCCAAACTTGTCTAGTAAACAAACATTTAGAAATAATTTTACAAGACAGCAGTAGCATCATCTACAAGCACTACTACTACAAAAATGTATTGTTACTATTATTGATATTATTATTATTATTATTATTAAAAACTACAATCATGGTCAAAATTAAAAAAGTGTCCCAGATGGTCTCTCACCTCACCCTTTTTCTCCTTGAGGGAGGAGTGACTTCTCCCTATTTTGAGAGCCTCTGATGAGGTCTTAGTAGGCACCAAACTTTAACCACCTATTTACTATATTTATAGTAAAAGTCATGTTACCAAATTAACCAATCAAATTGCATAGGGCTTGCTGACTTTAGAGAGTGCAAATGGCAGACTATTGTGTATTGGTAGCTGCTGCTGAAGAAACCGATAGGATTACAGAACAAATAAACCATATAGCAAAAAGTACACATGAAACTCAGTAATTACATCAAACTAGTGTAGTATGAATAATGATGTGAATTATGATCAAAAAATTAATCAGCTATGTTACAGTTATGTACCAAATGGTTTACATTGTTGAACCAAAACGATGAAACTCCACGTCTCAATACACAATGCAGGTATAGAATTAGTTGCAAAAACACCCCAAAATACATCATATTGAATTAGACTCAAAGTTGTATCAATAAATAATGTATCCTACAAATGACATAGAAGTATTTTCATATAGAAAAAAGCCACCGTTTGACAATAAGGGTTACTATTTATTACACATGGGTGAATTTGAATGAAATTATGCCTAAATGGGACCTGTCAAACATAACCTTTCTTTATGTATGCAGATGTTTGTTATAAGAGGCTTGACTATAGATTGATTATCATGGGTCATCTTGAAGGCAATTTTCTTCTCAACAGATGTGTTCATTTGGAGCCAGAAAGCACAGTTTGGGAAGCAATTTTGGATGCCTAATGTTTGGCAAGAAGCACGATTATGGAAGGGCAGTCTTTTTGGACTTGCTTGAGAGGCATCTTCATCCGACTCCTCCAAAGTAAGTCACATAATGAGAGTGATGTTTACAGTATTGTCTGTAATTATTTTTACACATTCCCCCCCCCCCCCCCCCAACTAATTTTTATACGTTAATTTCTCGTACAGAGAATTTTGTTTGCAGATTTGCAGAGTTGAAAATTTCAACTATTTTTTTAACCAATAAATATTCTAGGTTGGCACTAGAAGTTTCCTAAGTAGTTGCCAAATTTAGCCCTGTAAAATACTGACATCCTTGATTTTTTAGTGTACCAGAAAAGGGACGCAGTACGGAATTTTCTGTTGTGGATCTGGTTTCTGGTCCACTTTAGTCATTACCCATTATTAAGTAGACTGTTTTCTTTTAAAATTACCCTCTTTCTCCAGAATGTTCCATTTCAAACTAATACATATTTCATTTATTGCTAAATTATGCATTTGGGCATGGTCATTGAGAGCCGTGGTGGGTCAGTGGTTAAAGTGCAGAGATGCCAACCCAGATACACTAGGAATTTCTTACATCTTTCACAGATACATTATTCTTACATCTTTCACAGATTCATTATGAATTAAGTCAGAATTATGACTTTTGACAAAGGGTTAAGTTAGCTTTATGTAGGTGGTATCCTCTCAATTGGAAAACAGCTTTACCTTTTCCGTTGTACCATGGAAAAAGCCGGGCGATGTTCTGATTGGATGCCCCAGCCATGCCACATTGATAATGCAGCAGCAGATTAGTTCCCTTAGTGTGTGTTAACAAATGAGCTTTTGCGTATCTTCCTCGGGCAGACATGGTCAAACTCGGGCACAAAGAAGCCCTTTTAAAAGTTAAAAACCCGGTACACTGAAGAATGGCCATGTATTATAGAATCAAAAAAAGGGTGATCCATTTGCATATTGCAAGGTATTTGACTCTAATATTAAAATCAGCCACAGCAGGAGATATGATGTACATACACACATCAAGTCATAAAAACACATTAGGAAACAACAGCCTCCATCAAACAAACAATGAGAAGCTTCTTGGGTGGTGGCAACACATTGTACTTGATGCAGTTCTCCTTTTTCTTGCTTATCTAAGGGTCTAGTGATCACACCAAGGTATTTATAAAAGTTTTTTTTAAATATTTTTGGATAATTACAGATTTTGTTACAGATTTTTATGATTGAGGGTTGGCAACTCTGGATTTGTGGCCAGAAGGTTGCTGTTTAGATTCCCACCATCAGATCAGCCCGTATTGGCTACTGTGGTTTGACCTTGGGCGAGGCATTTTACTCTGCTTGTCTTGGCACGATATCACCTTCAAAGTGTTGCAGTGCCATAAAACACACAAAAAACACCACCATTGTTAGGATATTAGGTCTTTTATATTATTTATGCAATCTCAAAATACATTACACTAGCAGTCATCAGTGATTTAATGGCAAATATCTACATACTGTAGTATCATCAATTTTCGTGGTTTTCGTTGTTGGCCCAAACCACGAATTTAAATCCCCAACGAAAAATGAGCCACGGATGATGGTGATCCACGCCCCCCCCCCCGTTTTCTTACAGTGTCTACTAGTATGTGATAAATAAATGTCAATACTGTAATCTGGTAATTAAATATTAGCTTTTACATGTGTTTGTTTAATGTTTTTATTTTAACCCTTTGAAACAAGAATTATAAATCATTTTATATTGTTTCAATGCACACATATCGATAAGGTATCCGATAGCTGTAATTTTACACTCACTGCCGTAAATCCATATGTGAGATAAGGATAGAGAGAAACGAGAAAAAGCATAAGGTATTCAAACAATAGTAATACTGAAAATGAAAGAAAGAATAATACAAAATAACAGTATATGAAAATTAAATTTAATACTTATTCAAATCAATTTAAATCCTCTTGAAAGCACATTTCATTTTATCCATGCATTTTTAATCCAAAAGAACAACAATCCTGTAAAATACTATAACTATTAATGAAACACTATGTATATACACTAATTACAGCAGAGTATTAAAGCTCACACTTCACAGATTTTCGGACAAAGCCACTGTATCAACATCATGTCAATCAAGTCTCATGGTACACACGAATGCTTCTCAGGTAAATAATCCCCAAATTGCTGAATTAAACACGTCCAGCTTTCTCAAAACCACTGATAATTAGGTCTGATCTTTCACTCATTGTTGCGTGAGCTGCAATTATCCATTCAGCGTGAATTGGCTTGATTAATGAGGTTGCAAGGTTCACTAATACTGTGCACTGATCGTCACCAGTAACATCTTCTTTTTCCATAATGGCGTCGATGACCTGTTTAGCATACCAATCATGGAAGTGTGACTTTAATTGTTCTTTGTACTCTTTATTTATTGTCAAGTCTAGTGGTTGAAGTCGGTCTGTACATGAGGCTGGCACACACAAAGGAGTGATTCCACTGTCTTTCAATTTACTTAGCATTTTTGCACTTTGGTGGACTCTAAACACATCAAATATTGCCACTGCTTGCTGATTGCATTGAGCAAGGGGCAGCCGGTCACGTGTTTTGTTCACATATGGAATGATGACATTATCCACATAACGAATTATCGATTCTTCGTTACTCCAGTGTGAGTCTGTTTGAGTCACATCCCAGTGGTCAGGGAAAAGAACGCCCTTAGGCAGGCATCTGTCAGTCGTCCCTGCGTAAATGACCTGTGGGGGCAGGAGAGTACTGGAAATTTGTTATTGCTAGTAAAATCGTAATCTGCCTCTTGTCATCAAGTGCGGAAACTGACACTTGGTTAGATCCATGGGCTTCCATTGTCCAGTCGCCACCTGGCACAAGTTGGCACCCGGTCTGATCCCAATTTATTACAAGAGAGTCTGGAATATTGTGCTGTTTCACTACAGTTGTAACTTTCTCCATGAACGTTTTCTTAATGTCATCAAAGTCACGGGGCAGCTGTTTTACGATTTTTGTTTCTTTCCGCTTAACAAATCCCATACGGCGAAGTAGCAACCTCGCCCAATGTTTGGTGATGCTGATGTGTCCACCGTAACGTGCCAGCTGGCTGTGAGCATGCTTGGTGATCACAGCCTCTGCCCCAGCCATTACAATCCTAATATTGATCACTCCCCCATTAATTCTAACTTTCTTGATCCAGTCTTGTACCTCCGCATCAAGCATGCTTCCTAACATCAAAGGATTGCCCCGAGGTGATTTGGGTAGATTAGAAACTTCTTGCCCATCTTGCTTTTTTAACTTTATGTATTGGTCCCGCATACTCCGTACAGTGGTCTCACTGATTGTACAACTCAGATCGCTACTGAATTTGCGGGCGGCCTTGGCAACACCATTATTGATGGAGTACTAGTATTTGGCTATCTCTGCCCGGATTTCCTCGTTGTAACTGTTGTACTCTCCTCGGTTTCTTTTCCGGGACAGTGACTGAAGCAGGGGTTCTACTGCATCATTAGCTGCCTGGTAAGCAAGCGCCTGCGCCGTGCTCGCAGCTTCTGACGGGTTAGGAAGTCCAGGAACCGATGGGGGTCTAAGTTGAATTTTACCACTCTTAAGCCACTGTGTTAACGCCATGATCGTCAGAAAGTACTGATGGTGCAACTTGATCGACAGTGGTTTAAGTAAGAGATCATTCATATATACTTTAATAACCGATTGGCTTAGTGTTGTTGGCTGCGTCGGCTTCCTTTGATGTACTCAGACGAAAACACGGTGCAAGGGATTAATCTTGACAGGTGTTTTATTTGTGCTACTAGAGGTGGTAGTATTGTTTTAGTGCTGTTGACTGCGTCGGCTTCGACTGATGTTGTTCACTCGGTAATTATTGAACTTGTCAGGTCTTTGATTTGTGCTCATACAGGTGGTAGTATTGTTTTAAACATTAAAGTGACCGCCGTTTGCGTCGGCATAGTTTTATTCTTTTGTATTCTTTCTTTGGGTATTTGTAGAGGTTAAACCATGAAATTAAATACTTATTAATATGCAAACTTTGACAGGCAAAACCACGAATTTAAGTACCCACGAAAATGCCTTTTTTTACAAAACCACGAAAATTGAGCCCCACGAAAATAAATGATACTACAGTAAGTCCTAAAACTTTCAATCACCAAAATATGTTGTTTTTAATAGACCAGAAGAGCTTATGGGATGGGATGTTGTCCATCGTCCGTTGTCTGTCAACCGTTGTCCGTCTTTCTGTTAGCACAAGATTGTTATTGCTACTCCATCTCAACTACATGGAGGATTGCCTTGAAACTTTACCCACACATTCATCCTATGGTCTAGTTGGTCCTAAATGAAAATGGTGCTGCATGGACATCCAATATTGTTATCTTGTTATTGCTACACCTGAATGGATGGTCATATCAACATGGGGTTTTCACTAAAAGCCTTCTCATGATGTCTGGTTGGTCCTAAATGAAAATGGTGCCGATCTGATGTCCTTGTTATTGCTACTCCTGAATGGATGGTCATATCAACATGGGGTTTTCACTAAAACCCTTCTCATGATGTCTGGTTGGTCCTAAATGAAACTGGTGCTGATCTGATGTCCAATATGGCCACCATGGCAGCCATCTTGAAAATCTTGTTATCACTACTTTTCCTGAATGGATGGTTGTATCAGCTTGAGGTTTTCACAAAAAGACTTTCTGGTCCTAGATAAAAATGATTTTAATCTGTCATCCAATATGGCCACCATGACAGCCATCTTAAAAATCTTGTTATCACAACTATACAGCAAGCTATATCAAACTAAACTTATTTCAGTAATTAGATAGAGTGCATATATAACTATCATATAACATCGTGTTGTTGATTAATACTGATGAGGTCTTTCTCAGAGGAATAAAATTAGGTTGTGCAATCTTGGTTCACTTTCCATAAATGGAGGGGAGAAAATGAACAAAATAAAATCTTATTCTGAACGACCAAACCAATTCTGGTCATAGACTAGTAGAACTCATGGGATGGCCTATTGTCTGTCATCCACCGTCTGTCCATCCATTAGCAGAAGTTTTGTTGTTACTTCACGTAAACTATTTGGAGGATTGCCATGAAACTTTGCAAATCCAGCCCTTCGAAGCTAAAAATTCTTTTGCCACATCTTCAGTCTTGTTTTAGCAACAGAAGTGCTAAACAGTCATCTGCTTGCCAAGGTGGTTTCATCTTGGATTCAGAGATTGGTGCCCAAACACCAGCAGTTATCGGTTACTATTTCCGCTTATGCTTGGGAGCAAACTCTTTCTTGAGGTCTTGTAAATACTGAATTCTCTTGTGCCTTTTTATCAGTTGAGTGATTCTTGGGAGTTTTTCACATCAGGGAGGTATACTTCAGCGATTGTTCTGTTTATTTCTCATTCAATCTTCATAATAGATGAATATTTTGCACTTCATTTGTCAAACTTTGTAATTTGATAAGCTGGTCGGCACTGTCTTATTTGCCTGCCCAGTGTTCTGTAGTACTTTAAATTCGGCTCATTACTCGACCTTGTTTAAGAATTATGTCAGGTAATTGTTAATTTATTACTTGATGTAAGGTCTTGTACGTAAATTCTCTGAGCATTTTTTATTATTCATAGTGCACCCTTCATAGTAAGTTTGGTGTGATGCTTGACTGATTTCATCTGTGTTTGCAGTTGTTCTGCTGTCTCTATTTACAGGTGTGAACACAATTATCAGGATTAAGTGCATGGGTGGAAACAGTTCAAGCTGGCTGGAAGACAATCCCTCTATCTGTATAAATTGTATGGGGTGCAATTCAGACCATACATAACAAGTGTGCTCATGCTGGCCTGAGGTTGTATGGGTGACCATCTGGTTCAAGTAAGGAAATAAGGCAAATGAGAGAATTAAGTGAAAGGATGTGGATGCCATCAGCATTGCAGCTGCTGCCACCAATGACACAGTCCCTGAAGGCAGAAAGCTCACTCATTCAGAAGAAAATTTGGCAATCCAGGCCATCATGGGCTTCTCACACAGTGTTAAGCCCGCCGACACCCTTTTCACTGCAAACAGAACAGATCTTCTTGGCACTAACTGCTGTATGGTGGCCCATCTGGACCAGTTGTAGATATAACATCAGCACAGACAAACCCCAGTACTGGTTACTGTGATCTTTCTCTGGATAGTCAGTACTGGGCTGAGGCACCAGACATAACAGGCTATGGACAATGCAAGCTCTGGCACAGCCTTTGACTTCCAGGACTGGGGGCAATGATTAATTTTTCCAGTATAGCCAGTCTTGGGTTCAAGACACAGATATTGTCCAGTACCTGGTCTGCACTGACAGGTGGTATGGTGGCCCACCTAAGTCATTCCTAGGCAGTCTATCACCTCTTATAAGACCCTGGTACTGACTATGGTAATCATGCCCATGATAGCCAGCTCTAGATCATGTCTCTAACTCTGGCACAGCCTTGTCCTATGCCATCTACTACTGGAACTGGAAATTGTGATATATTTTCCTTTTATACCCAAACCAAAGTACACAACTGTAGCATTCCATCACAGCACAGTCTAGCAGACACATTCTGATTTTTTACGGTGGCCAACATGAACCATCCCTGGACATTCCACCAGCTCATACAAACCCCAGTACTGGCTATGGTGATCATTCCTTCTATAGCCAGTACCTGATTTAGGCAGCAGAAATTAGCTGGCCTCCAGACCATGTCTCCAGCTCTGGCACACCCTTGACCTATGCCATTTACTATTGGTACTGGGTACGATGAGCTCTTTTCCCATGGTTAACACTGTTCCAGTCCCAAAATACCTACATTGTCTGACATGTCATGTCCAGTCCCATCTCCGTCGTGGACACCCACATAACCAGCACAGGATTTGGTGAACCTTTCTCCCACACTATTCAGTACTGTACCCATGGAAGCATCATGGACCGGCACCGGACAGGTTCATCACCTGGCTGGAAATGTCAAAACCTTCTTTGGACATGCACTAGAATAAGTTTCAACATGCAACAGTCAGTTCGTAACATCGTAGTGATTGGCTCCATGCTGTACTTGGCCTCAATGGCTATATTTCAGCAACCTGAACATAGCCTAGACCAGGAGTCAGTCTCATGTATGGTTTGTATTCTAAATAGGTCAGCTTAATACTTGCCCTCTAATGCCATAGCAGCATCCATTAAGCTTTATCTTGTGGAAAGAGATGCATTCCTATCTAAGTCCACACAATTAGAAGACACATATCTGCTAACCCTTCGAATTTTACTGTAAGTCTTATTGAAATGATCCTTAAATTATGGACGCAAGGAGCAAAAAGCATGAAAATATGATTGTTGCAGTCAAATCTGGATATTGGCTTGTCTGGGTTTGGTCCAGATCTGGGTTTTCATATTAGATTCATTGGACTTGGTCAGGGAATCAGTCTAACTTCACGGGGATATCTCAGATGCTTTAATCTGACCATATTTTTCATGCAGAATGCATGCATTATCATGTTTTTACTTTTAAGTTATAGCAAAATTCTAGAAGTGTTGTCCAACAAATGAAAAAATGTTGAAGACAAAACGTACAATCAGCTTGTTAAAAAGTTCAAACAATCAGCACAGAGGTATAAAAATGTATATTCACATTCTTGGCCATGCATGGAAAAAGCAGGAAAGGCAACAATTACATCTACAATGAGAAGAGCAGTTGAGTAACATCACAACACAATCCCACCAGGATCATACTCCTGGCCTTTTCATGATCATAGCTCTATCAACCAATAATTTCAATCATCTGAGTTCAGCATGGTACCCTAGATTGGTCCCCATAGCTGTAGCTTTGGGAGATCTTACAGGTTAGAAGTACAGCATCCCTTTGTAGCAAGATATGAAATCCTTTGTTTCATTCTTCTTCTCAGATTCCATTTCAACAATGACAAATCCTATCTCAATCAATCCCAGCTCTTCATTCATCTTGGCATGGGGTCCAAAACTTGCTTTGGTTTTGAGTTATCTCCCCCAGGAATATCCTTTGGGGATCACCACAGTGGTATCCCCTTCTACTTGAAGAGTCATATCTTAGCTTGGGAATCTGTCAGCCCCTCAGGTCTTTGCAATGCAGCTGCAAACCCTAATGCCCTGCACTGCCTGCTAATGAGACCTCTGCAGATCCTCCTCCTATCCATCCTCAGTGGTGGCCAAAACTTTGCCTATTCGACTTGGTGATCAAAGTTTTGGATTTTATTGGAAGTACCATCTCAGGAAATGTTAGGATGCCATCTCTATTGGCCATATTGCCCTCCTTCCAATTGAGCAGGGTTTGGCCCATTTAGGAGCTCTTATTATGCATCAGTTTCCTGGATATAAAGTCTGGTGAATACCTTTCAATCATTGCAGAAGACACTGTCTGGCAAGGGCATTCTCATTATATCTGACAACTGTATTGTTATCAATTACATCAGCAGGCAGTGGGGAACTAAGTCCTCAGAACTCTGTATTCTGGTTTGGGATTTTGTCAGGTGGTGTCATTGTTGACCAATCAACATCCAGATCTGTCACATCCCAGGCAGGCTCATTGTCATAGTGGACTCGCAGTTCTGACTGGACCAGCCAATTCACACCAAATAGTAAATTGACCCATCTGTCAAACAACAATGAATGCATGGTTTCCATCCAAACCCAGAAATGTTGAACTTGCACACCTGGCTTGAATCAAGCAAGTCCTCAGAAAGAAACACTTGTCAGAACAAGTGGTGGACAGAATTGTTTGGGCAAGAAGACCCACCACTTTGAAAGTCTTGGTGGGGATATGGAATTTTCTTACACTGGTGTGAGCAGAAACACATCTCAACCTTAAAAACTTCAATATCAAAGATAGCCAACTTCCTCCTATTTCTCTTCAATGAGAAGTTGGCTGCCATCACAATCAAGGGTTACCATTCCATGATTTCAGACACATTGTTATAGCATGGAAGGGATGATGTAGGCCAGAACAAAGACCTCTCTGACCTTCTTGTGAACTTTGACCTGTCTTGATCAAAGGTTTTGGCCCTTTGTCTGAAATGAAATCTTCTTGTGGTTTCTGACATGGTTGAATATATCCTTTGAACCACTGTCTAGAACCTCCATGACTAACCTCTCGTACAAAAGCTGCTTCTTAGTGATTCCATCTACAGCTCGCAGTTGGTGAGATATGTGCCTTGTTGGTTGATCCAAACTATCTGCAGCTCCATTGTGATGGTTTGGTTTCGCTCATGATGGTCCCTGTTTCATTGTCAGGAACAGTTTCCTGCTAATGGGGAGTTGGTCCTTTGTCTTTAAACCACTGTCTTCTTTGGACCTTTCATTCCAAGGACATCTACAGAACCTCACCAGGGTTCTGAAGTGATACCTAAAGTGAATTGAGCTGATTAGAAGAGGGAGATCTCGCTTGAAGGAAGGGACAATATTTACACTCAGACTCTGTCTTCCGGAATATGATGGGTTATCCACTTGGCATACGAGAACTAATCCAGGATTGGATTAGGTTCTTATGTATATTGGCTCATGCAGTTATGGTGGTCGCTACTAGCATAGCATTTGAGCACAGCTGTACCCTAACTGACATAATCCATGCAGAGGGATGGAGGTCAGAGATGACAATCTCTAGCATTTTCCTGATAGACTTTTCATCTTGAAGGGCTTAGTATGACCTGGTAGGACCTGTATCAGCAGAGTAACAGGTTGACTTTGTATTGATGCAGGTTACTTTACTGCTGCTGGATTTGCAGGAATTAAAAATTGTTCTCCAGTGCTGTCCATGCATAAACCCTGGTCCATATCTTATACTACTTGATGCTACTTCATTAGGAGACCAAAGACTGCCAACTCCATCATAAGGATTTCTAACTTCCTCCTTTTTTTTGCCTGTTGCGCGGAATGATACAATTAACATTTCTGGGTGGGGGTACTATAAAAACATGATAGAAGTGTCAACAGATTTTAATTATTGTGAGTTTACTTTAAGGATTTTGGTGTCTATTTTTTTTTTAAAATTCGGCATTCAGACGTGAATTTTTATGTGATGGCAAGCTTGCAGTCTATTTGGGTAACAGACTCTGCACCCAAATTTCAATTGTCACTTAATTTCTATTTGCAATTGACACTAATCAATGCCTGATTTCTCCATTGTTTTCAGACATGATTAACATTGTGATGACAATTAAAATCGATACTTAAACAATTTCATTACTGTGTGTAATCAATAGTTTTTCATCGTGATTAGTTGACATATTTGAAGAAGAACCAGTTTTCAGAGTAAAATATGTTTCTTTGATAATTCTTACCTGATCATAATATGTACACACCCTCCTAAACCCTCCCTGCAGTTAAATTCCTGGAAAAGCTTGCATATCTGGTCCAGTAGTAACTGATGATTGATGGCGATGATTGATGGTATTTGGGTGCCAATGCCTCTAACCAAGGGGAGACTATTCTTGCCTGACTTTCACCTTGGCAAGCAGACAACATTTTAGCATTTCTCTTGATAAAACAAGCCAAAAGATGCGATTACCCATATTTACCATATATCTTGGGACAAGATAAAATAAATGATTTTTTTCCTGTCCCTTAACTTATGGTTAAACTTTTTTTCAACTAGATCATATATCCCAAAACTTATGAACCAAAACAAATTGTGTTGAATTAGCTGCTGCCCCCACTGCATGTTACAATAAGGTAGGTAAATTAAATGTTTATTTGATAATAAACTGAATGAAACTAACCTTATACTGTTCTCATTTATTCCTCTTTTTTGTTCTTCACAAGCAATTTATGTATAAAAGACACAAACGTATCCAATATCCAAACTCCAAATGGTCCTGTAATGTTGTGTACCTGTAGTGTATATCGCTTATGTATGGTAACAATATTGAGACATTTTTTATTGACGTGAATATAGATAAACAAATTGTGTTTGGTTGTCCTCGAAGGTTTTAATATATTGTCAAACTGAAAATTGGATCCACCAAAATCACAAACAGTAAGAGAGACAGAGAAATAACAACCGATTGCTTGAAGGCACCAGCAATTCACGCATGACATGTTGTATGGTGCAAAATAACCAAGAGTGTATTATATCCAGGTTAACAATATAACAATATTTCACAAATACAAATCATTATTAGGAAATACATTCACTGTGAGGGCCAATGACAATATTTTCACTAGCATGGGTTACAAAAAGTATTCTTAAAGACAATTAATGCTGTGTATGATATTGTACCCTGCCATTTATCCTGCAGACATTCACTTGGGTGGTGAATAAACACCTGGTAGAGAGTAGTAAACTCATTGTTTCAACTTAGGCTATCAAATACAAAGATAATATTATTACAAAGCAAGCTGATCTGGAAAACTGACTTTGGATTCTTTTAAGTGTGCAGACTTTTATATACAAATTAGGTCAATCTAGGGAGGCCGACTTTGGATTCTTTTAAGTCTGCTGATTTTTTTATATACAAAGTAGGCTGACCTAGGGAAGTTGACTTTGGTTTCTTTTTTACCAGTATTAACAGCAATTTGAAAATAAATTGAAATGGTGGAACAGTTGGGGCCCTGTAAGTGACACTTTGAGCATACATTCTGTGAAATGTATTAAAGGATTTGCCGCAACTGAACCTGTGTCAGTTGTGTGGCTTGATCACAGGAAGTTCAGATAAACTCTGTTAACTGAATATAGGACTCTACTTAGCACTGACCAAGTATCAAATTTGCGGCTCAATCAAAGGGTTGGGAAAACAAAGTGAGTGCTTCCTTTACAAGCTAAGGGATTTGCACTGGCAGATAACTTGGAAAATATTACTTGGGTATTAGATCTGGCTTATGAAAAGGCAAATATAAATCAAATCAAAACTTTTATTGCATCAAACAGTGTTTATACAGCAAAACAAAATATAATACAAATGCGGGTGGTTTGGACTTGCACATATTTTGTACGTAGTGCAAACATCTAGAGTTAACAATATTGCCCGTAGATTTATCATATTTTGTTCTTCAGAAGTTTACAGTTATGAAGAAAAGTGTAAACAAGAAACACCGACAGCGGTTTTGTATTGTATTTTTGGGGTAATAAAATGTAAGTTTGAATGCATTTTTTTACCATCTAAGCACCGATATCATAATTCAAAAGGTGTCCCAAAACTTACGACTCCAAAAAAAATCTGTCTCAGAACATACAGTGGACCAAAAAAATTAATTTAAAAATTAATTTATGGTAATCAACCGGGGGGTAATATTCAAGGGGGGTAAATGACGAGGGGGTAATGGCAGGGGGGAAATTGACAGGGGGGTAAAGTTCTGGTTCCCAATATGTATGGTGTCGCAAAACATATGGTAAATACAGTAACATCTTTTTAGCTTGGCACGGCTGGATTTGTGATGTAGTGAATGTACTACTAATGTACTATGATGGGCAAGTATGATAGAAAAAACATGTTTTTCTCTAAAAATTGGTTTCACAGATAGCAGATTTAGTTCTGTAGTATCGTGGAAAGTCTTCAGGCTAGTAGGGAAAAGGAAGTAAATGATTTTTTTCTATGGCCTAAATTAGCACATGGCCAGACAGCTATCAATTTACAGTGGCATCAGCATCCACATCATTGAGATATGTATGCCCCTCCATGAAGCTTGAAAGGTTAGGCTGCAACTTTTACATGAGTAAACAGCTTTGTTTACTTTACTGCCCCTAAACGTTTACAAAATTGGTAACGGTGTTAATGGACATGCATGTGGTAATCTGGTATTAGCTGATGCACATGACAAGTGAGTTCATCCAGTTGCATTATCAATTGTGTCCATCATATACATAAATGTTGCAGTATGAAACAGTATCATGACAATTTTAAGTATGTTTTACATAAATTGTCAGAAATATTCAATGAAGAAATGTCTTGCAAACTGAATCCTGTCATAATAAGAGGTAAAAGTCATATTGCAAATGAAACCATTGCAAATGAGCAAGGTATGGCATGCTCATTGACAATGGATTTCATCTACACAGCTGTAAGCTATAAGCCTAATACTGTATGCAGATATAGAGAAAAGTTGTTTCTAATTGGTCATTTAAATGGCATAGTTTCATTTATTGTGTACCGCATACACATTTAGAAATTTTGGTAAACGTTGCAGCCATATTGAAGGGACACATAGTGTTACCATTATCTTGACTTTTTATATGATTTTGTTATTTTTTTCCGATAGGTTGCAGATTTTTTTATTTTGACTTTATTTATTTAGTTTTATACTGATGTGCTTGTAACATGGATAACAATGTCAAAAAGTTTGATATGTGATCATGTGTGTCAACTTGAGGACAGGTAAACTCTCCACATTTGAATGGACAGGAAAAAATCAACTATTAACATTTATCCTCACTATTCTGTTGTAGTCAGATGATTGTCAAATATCTACACATAATTTGTGACAGCAAATCTGATATATGCCCAACGTAAATGATAAATATTCATTTTTTATTTTAGGAAATTGTGTGTGGAATCAAACCTTCCAAAGGAGAATCATACTGCATCGAATTCAAAGGATCCTTATGAATTTAACCTAGTAGACAGCACAAGTTCTGCCACTCATTCTGTTAATTCTGTGATAAATTCATCCATTAAAAACACTCTTCCAGTCAAACCCAAACAATCAAAATGTATCACAAACAATAGAACTATTTCTCGAGAGGGTTCCATATCTCTGTCTCGCAGTCCTGTGGCCTTGACTAATGTCGTGAACAATGGCAGTGGGAATCTCGTTGGTAGTAATTCTTTGAAAAGACGTCGGAGCAGTGGTAGTTCTGCGGCAACTAGTCCCACAAGTACTCAACCAACAGGGTTGCCTGTTAATACAAATGTTATCAACAGTATTCCAACAATGACAAGCAATACAATGGGCTCTGGCCCATTTACAATAACGATACCAAATATGAGCCTTGGGAGCCAGACCATAAGCCATATTAATGCCACTCTGCAGGCCGCAACAGGGAAAACTGGCAAAAATCATGTGATCAAGGACCAAGTAGGGTTTGTTGTGACTGGTTTTCCCCAGGAAGCCATTCTGAATGGCCAGTATGTGAATATTACAGCAGCTAACTTGGCTGAACTTCAGTCCCCACAAATAACCCTGGATGAAAAGACGTTACAGCAAGCTCATGTCATCGGTACTAACAACAAAAGTGCACACCAGGCCAAGCTAGTGAATATAGATACATTAAGAGCAATTCAGAAGAACAGTGTATTAACAGCAATGCCACATAATGCCTTGCTATTAGAAGGTGGACTTCAACATGGCACTGTCCTAGCACCCGTTTCCATAACAGCAGTGTCAGGAAATGCGTCAGTTGTGACGATAGGTAACTCATTGGTGTCCAACTCTCAACAAAGTCCTGCCTCCACACCAAGTCCTCTCATTAGATCAGTAAGTAGTTTTTCTACATGTAGATAAACTTGTGCTAGACTACCAGTGTCGTGCTTTTCATCTATCCTTGGGGTCAACAGATGTTGACGTGGTATGTGCAGGCTCTCGGGGGGAGGTGGGTTTCTTAACTGCCAGTAGATTGCAGAAATGCCTGCCTACTTTAATCTTGTATCCTGGCTACATTTTAATATTTTACTACTGTATTTCGTGATGTATAACATGCACTAATTTATGACCCCATCCCACCCCTCCAATTTTTCAACCTTTAATGAGGTGAAAAAGTTAGTACTGTCATATAACGTGCATTTGATATCCTACATTTCAGAGTCTTTATGATTCACACTGTTTTCATTATAAAACAAAAGTTAGTTTCAGTGTCAAAACATCTCTGTCAAAGCTAATTTACCTGGACAGAGCATTGTAATTACCTTGTTCTAATGGACACACTGCTCTAAAGTTGGCCCCCTTCAGATCGAAAGTAGTTAATTTGTATCTTGTGTTTTGGTAGGTGCTCCCATATGTGAAAATTATGAGTATAAATTTTGAAAATTTTGAGTAAAAAATGGAATTTTTTTTAATAAAATAGACACTGAACAAAAATTCAACAAACTTGTTTTGGATATCTAAAAATGTAATGTTTTTATTTTTTGAAGTCCTTACAATACAAAAAGAGGTAATATCTCAGGTAAGTCTTGTTAAAATGACAATAAATGTCAAAGCCAACAAATCTGAATGCATTGACGATAATTGATGTAATGAACAGGTGACTAGCAGTGGTTGCAGTAAACCATTTGTTTATTCTCTTTGGTCTTCAATTAGTTATGGAAAAAGATAATCTGTGCCCAAGTTAAACTCTTATTCATTACATGTTATAGAACAACTAAAGGCTAATCCTATTGATTTATATTCTCTTGCATCACTAAATTAATAATGTATCTAAGAAATTTGGTTGTGACCCTAAACTTGGTACATTAAATAAAGTCAAAAGACTTTTCCTTATAAGTGAATGTGTGTGTGTGTATGTATGTGAGAGAGAGATGGATGAAACAGTAATGTTGTGTTGGTGTGTAAGATTGTCTAAATTCAGAGCAGTATTTTTTGTATCTGTTATGGTGTGTTATGTTGGCAATGGAGACAGAATTAGAGAGATGTTACATGGTGATTGTAACCTTTGTTTAGTTACATCTCGTTTTTGATCTTCCTCATGTACAAGGGTACTGACAGGTTATGCATTGTCAATTAACACCTCTGAGTAAACAGTTTATTCCTGTTTTAATTATGAGACCCATTGTCGCAGCATGCCAGAAACCACATGGCTGTGCAGAGTTATTAAATGCTAATTAAACATGCCAAGAGATTTAGCCGAAACAAAGTATTTACTGTCTAGTTAATTCCAATCAAGAGTGGAATGGGGTGCAAGAATCCCACAGACAAGATCAAATTAGTTTGGCTATTAGTAGAGAAACAAGGCTACCAGTAGGGAAATGAAAATAATAAACTAGAAAAGAAGCCCAGCTGTTGGTTAAAAAATGTGATCTCCACATTCGTAATAAATATGAATGGTAAATGCATTTAACAGCCAATGCATATATATATATAAACGAAACCGAACAATGAAGACACTTTTATATGGAAATATTTACATATTACAAACACAAAATGTGATTGTAAACAAGTTTGAATGTGGTAACCACCATATTTGTTTCGATCATGGGAGTCCAAAGAAATGATGTCAGATTCGCTCTTTACCTGTGTCTTCACATAAGTAAGCCGTGACAAACATATTGTTTATTTGGATAAAATGAAAAATAGATCAGTGTAAGTTATATAGTTCACAGCTCTTTTGATTTTCGTAGATCATTGGTTTTATTATATGACTTGCACAAAATCTTGATGTAAGCTACGGTATACATGAATGTTACAGGGAAGTTGATTAATTAGTTAGAAGTTGCAGATTAAAAGGCAAGTTCACAACAAAATAAACAGTCAATAAATCTTTATTATTATAGAATTTGAATATTTCACCTGGATGTAAAAAAAATCACACTTTTTGTCATCAAAAAAAGGGAAACACTCTAAAGCTGAAACCTTAAAATTTGAAACCCCTTAAAAACGCATCCTTTACAAGGGTCTCCAAAAATGAAAGGGGCTAAAAGTGCACCTAACTTAAAATAATTATGGCACGTTTAACACATCAAAACTTTTGCTGGCATTAATTACCTTGACAACACCATGCTGATTTAAGATGAGAATTAGAACAAAGAAGCAATTTTTTTTATATATAGAAAAGTAAATTGCATATTTTATACAGAGCTGAAATTTACTTGGACCATGCACTGCAATAAGGTTTAGCACATCAAAGTTTTAGCTGGCACAACTTACCTTAAAACAAGATCCTGAATCAATGAATCAATTATCACTCTATAGTCACAAAGACGTATCAAATACTGTGATTTAAGATGAGCAATAGAATATAGAAAGAAGTTGTTTTTCTAAAGAAAAGTCAATAATTTGCAACTTTAATACATTATTCATTTGTTTCATGATATGCGTCAGTGTTACCATGATAGATAATCTGTAGTCACGAAAAAAATGTCATCTAAAACTGCCTGATAAGAGAACATTAACAGTACTTGTATTCTAAAAGTTATATTTCAGTTTGACCCTGAATAAATAATAAATGAAGAAAAAATTATTAGATCAAACAGTTATTGAATATTGAAACAAGTACAGGTATGGTAATCGTATTTGTTCTGCAACAATGCAGTATTTTGCACAGCTTCAAAGTAATCATAACAGTGTGAGATGAGCAAGTTATCAGTCTCTTGTGTGTACTTACGGTTGAGTCACTGAACAAAAACTACATGATGATGTAATATGACATGATTTTATTTACATAAACAATCAAAGAACAGGGTTGTTGAGGATTAAAAGCGTAATTTACTTCATAAATAAGTCTCGTAATGTATGTAGTTGTAATGCAACATATTTAATATTTCGAAAGGAGTGAATGTGACGTGTGTAGGCAACATTAGTTCCATGATCCTTCATCAGATTGACCTGGAAAGTTTGTTTTTTTTGTTCTATAGTAAAGCGTGCACACCCTTAAAACAATAAGAAAAATAGGTATAAAAAGTGCTTGTTATACATAACAAAATATGGTATTATATAGGATATAGGTAGATATTTATCAATCAAAATTGATGGTTCTGCATATTTCAGGGTACGACATTTCTTCGTGAAAAAAATAGGGGAAACCCAGTGCACAGTGGGATGATCAGGTGTTAGGGTTTTAGTTCACGTTATGAGAATTGTTAAGATTCATTACTGGATTCCTTAATGCTATACTGTCATTCATTTACCCATAATTTTCATATGATTTTCTTAGTTTCCTATATTATCCATCTTGATATTGACATCTTATGTATAATACTGATATAGAAAATATGAATGGGCAATTGATTCTGATATTGACATCTTATGTGTAATACTGGTTTAGAAAATATGAATGGACAATTGATTCTGATATTGACATCTTATGTGTAATATTGATATAGAAAATATGAATGGGCAATTGATTCTGATATTGACATCATATGTGTAATACTGATATAGAAAATATGAATGGGCAATTGATTCTGAAATTATGTGTAATACTGATATAGAAAATATGAATGGGCAATTGATTCTGAAATTATGTGTAATACTGATACAGAAAATATGAATGGGCAATTGATTCTGAAATTATGTGTAATACTGATATAGAAAATATGAATGGGCAATTGATTCTGAAATTATGTGTAATACTGATATAGAAAATATGAATGGGCAATTGATTCTGAAATTATGTGTAATACTGATACAGAAAATATGAATGGGCAATTGATTCTGAAATTATGTGTAATACTGATACAGAAAATATGAATGGGCAATTGATTCTGAAATTATGTGTAATACTGATATAGAAAATATGAATGGGCAATTGATTTTGAAATTATGTGTAATACTGATATAGAAAATATGAATGGGCAATTGATTCTGAAATTATGTGTAATACTGATATAGAAAATATGAATGGGCAATTGATTCTGAAATTATGTGTAATACTGATATAGAAAATATGAATGGGCAATTGATTCTGAAATTATGTGTAATACT
This sequence comes from Margaritifera margaritifera, assembly GCA_029931535.1. Classification (NCBI taxonomy): domain Eukaryota; kingdom Metazoa; phylum Mollusca; class Bivalvia; order Unionida; family Margaritiferidae; genus Margaritifera; species Margaritifera margaritifera. Next base: position 1,778,924 of record JAQPZY010001333.1, on the reverse strand, counting down.
GATATAGAAAATATGAATGGGCAATTGATTCTGAAATTATGTGTAATACTGATACAGAAAATATGAATGGGCAATTGATTCTGAAATTATGTGTAATACTGATACAGAAAATATGAATGGGCAATTGATTCTGAAATTATGTGTAATACTGATACAGAAAATATGAATGGGCAATTGATTCTGAAATTATGTGTAATACTGATATAGAAAATATGAATGGGCAATTGATTCTGAAATTATGTGTAATACTGATATAGAAAATATGAATGGGCAATTGATTCTGAAATTATGATATAGAAAATATGAATGGGCAATTCTGAAATTATGTGTAATACTGATATAGAAAATATGAATGGGCAATTGATTCTGAAATTATGTGTAATACTGATATAGAAAATATGAATATGCAATTGATTCTGAAATTATGTGTAATAATACTGATATAGAAAATATGAATGGGCAATTCTGATATTATGTGTAATACTGATATAGAAAATATGAATGGGCAATTGATTTCATGCAAGGTGCAGACTATTTTCAGTTATTGTTTCATTTGGGGGAAAAAAGATTGCTACCATCTATACTTGTGTATATATTCCAATACCATATGAAAACTGCATAGACCCATATCTGGAATCGCATAATGCGCCAGCAGATTTGGGTCTATGCAGTTTGTAATCAGTAGAACAAACAACATAGACCCTGCTGATCTGCCAGCACATTATGCGACGGCAGATCAGGGTCTATGTTGTTTGCATTGGGACCAGGCATATACACAAGTATATATGGTACATATATTTTAACAAATGATTGGTCAGTTTTCTGTTTTGTCACAAATATTTGGTTCTTATAGAGTGTTTCAGATGGGTGTCGGTCCTTGGACAATGGCTGACTTTTTACATTATTGACAAGTTTTTCAGTGGGGAGATTGGACTGGTTGACCGATACTCAAAAGCTCAATCGCTATGATTAGTGTGGAGATTTGATGCAGGATGTTTGTTTACATCCTTGATTGTTTATATAAACTTGCATTTGATTCACTGCATCAAAACCTGCTGACCAATGGCGGTATACTTTACAAGCAGGGCATACTGTGTTAGGAAAGTAGCATTGCCTGTTGATGAGTGCATTGCACATTATCTTTGCCTGAATTAATGGGCTAGAACCATTTTAGAAATGTTCAAAATAATTAATAAAGCTCCTGAGGACAGTGGAACATAGGTAAGTTGAATCATTCCTGTGAAAGTTTAATAATGCAAATTATGTACTGGTGTTTGGTGTCAGTGATGTCTGCTATGATGTACAGTGGGACAGTTTGAGTCAGTTGGGATAGTTTTAACTACGGTTAGCATTTATCCTTGCTAAAAAAATATATAAATCAGGGTTTTAATGCTGAAATAATAAATATTAAAGGGCTCTAAGTACTTTTTTGATCAATGTTCCAATTTCATCTGGTTATTGTAAAACATACACTTGTTATAACTAATGACTTACAGCATTGACTTGTATTTTATTATTATTTAAATATTCTGTATCCATCCAACATGGTATTAGTTAATATTTCCATTATATTGTGACATGTCTACTACATTTAAACATGTATGTTTAAAAATATTTAATATTAAGCATTTTAAACTGTACCCCTGAAAAGTTGCATTTTCTACAAAAAATATTTCATCAGCATCAAGTAAATCCCATGCTTGAAAAATCCATAAATATCCTTCATTTAATGTAGATTTTATTGTTTTTTAAAAAAAAAAAAAGTATTTATTTTCCATTCAGACTTCAAAAAATATTTTCAAATTTGTTACAGAAAAACTAAATATATATTGGTTCAGAATAAGTTCACTCAAACCAAGATTTTACAAATATGGCAGATACAGGTAGCTTTCCTAATCCTAAATGGAATATCATTTTATTTTTTGGAAATAATTTTTTTTTAGCAGTAATCACCATTATAATTCAAGTCCAGTATTTTCTTTGTCTTGTATTTAATATTTAGAATAAGAACTGGTTAAAAGAAAATTTTTGCCAAAACAAATATATAGTAAATCGTGTATAAGGAAGTAAATAATTAAGTCATTAATTACACTAGTAAAGTATTAGTGACAGGAAGGCAGCCAGGCAATGAATGCATCCTGCAGATCATGAGCAAGTCCCTTATTTTAAATATCATTTGTTAGAATTGTTCCTTTGTTTTTGGTTTTGACAACTTTTTGAATACAATAAAATGTTGAAGTTGTATTTAAATTTATTTAGGTAAAATACTGAAAAAATTGTATTTAATCCATAATTATACATTCTTTATTTCATGCAGAAACAAAAATCAATTATCAGTGGGAGTCATGGACCTAAATGCCATGGTCATTCACAAACATGTCTTGAAATTTTCTGTATTGTACTTAATTTTGGACGAGCTTTAGGACAGCTGTCCGGGGTCAAGCCTGAACCATCTGAAACACTGCTTATCAATAAAAATGCTCTGGAAGGCTGACACACACAAAATATTGACTCAGTTTTCAATTATTTGATCAAATAAATACTTCTTAAGCACCAAATTTGACTAATCACTAATGTGTTTGGGTCATAGGCTCTATGTCAGGTCCTCAAGAACAAATGACTTTGATTGATCTATTTGTCTCTCAGTTCATAATGCCTCACTAGATTATGTTTGCTTTATTCTTGCTGAAGATTACAATATGTCAACTGAATTTGCAATACAAATTGTACAGAAATTTTCAAATTAATGTAATTTTGAATTCCTTAAAAAAATTTCTCAGTGAAATCACTTTTCTTTGTTCAATTTACTTTGATTCTATGGGAATGCATTAGCTCTAATGACATGTACAGGCACCATATATACTTGCTTACATGTTGAGTCGAACTGCAAACAACATAGACTCTTATCTGCTGGCGCATAATGTGCTGGCAGATCGGGGTCTGTGAGGTTTGTTCTACTGAATACACCGAACAAACTGCATAGACCCAGATCTGCCAGTGCATTATGCGGTGGCAGATCTGGGTCTGTGTACTTTGCAGTTGGACTCGATTAACAAGCAAGTATAGATGGTACATGTATACTCTGTGGCAAATTAATCCATATAATGTGTTTTCTCTCCAACAGGGTTCTATTAGTCCACAAGTCTCAACATCACCACTGCCAAATGGAGTTGTGCCATCCCCTTCAGGTAATTGATCATTTAACAACAGGTCATGCAATCTTCAATATTGTCATTCATCTGTACCAAACTCCTTGGAACAAGTGAAATTGGTTTGTTACAAACAGAACTGTGTAAAAAAAAGCTTAAACAGAAATTGAGAGATGTGAATGAAAATGTCATCTAATTGATTTAAAACAAAACTTTTTGAATGGCATGAATGGTTTATTAGGGATCAGAAAATAACCCAGTTGATTGGTGTGACTATGGTTGAAAAGCTGGAAGGTCAGGGTATTGTGGCAGTATTTCTTAAGGCAAGTGTATTACATCAGGGCTGTTGAGACTCTATTGAAGGGGTCCTGAAAAGTGTAGCAGTAACATGCTTGCTCTGTACCTCAGTTTTTAAGGGTTCGTTACCCAATTCCAGCACAAGCAATTGCTGTGTAGTTACCCATCTAAAATCATTGATTTCTTCGTTGAATACATTCCCCTATCACATTAACAGTTGGAAGAACTCCTCTACCTCTTAAATCCAGATCTTCGAGCAAGAGAATTTTTTTATATTTCCTGCCTATATACTATATGTTGTTCGTTCTTTGAGTTCAAAGATGACCATGACATTACTAACAGGTTTGGTTTCTGTGAGTATGTGAGTGGCTGATCAGGCCAGTTTGTGCTCTGAACTGTCTGTGGCACACTTGACAGAAGATGCCACTTGGGTTTGCTTGATCAATAGAGGGTGTGCTGCAGTTCTGAAATTTACTCTGCTCATGCTTCTGTACTGCCTCTGCAATTCTCCTCAGTTCAAAGTCTCTAGCTCCAGTGTGGATGAGACTGTGCCAGGTGTAGTGATCCTGTGCGAGATCTTCCCAAGACTCTGGATCAGTGTTGAAGTGTTTCAAGGATGACTCGAGGGAATCTTTGAAGCATTTCTTCTGACCACTCTGGAGCACTTTCCCTCCTTCAGCTCGCGTCTTCTTTGGTAGTCGCTTTTCTGACATCCTGGTGACGTGGCCTGCCCATCTCATCTGTGATTTCATCAGCAGAGTGTGGATGCTTGAAATGATTGCCCATGTGAGAACCTTAGTGTCTGGGACCCTGTTCTGCCATCTTATCCTCATCAGTTACCTCTGGCAGCCCATGTGAAAATAGTTCAGTTTCTTGGCATGGCATCTGTAGACCGTCCAGGTTTTGCATGCATACAGCAGGGTTGGTAACACAGTGGCTTTGTAAGCCTTCAGTTTTGTTTGTAGACTGATGTCTCTGCACCCACCACATTTGCGCGTAGTCTACCAAAGGCCACACTTACTTTAGCATTTATGGAGTTGGTTTCATCATCGATGTGGACTGCACATGACAGCATGCTGCCGAAATAGGTGAACTCGTCCAATGCCAGGAGGGTTTGGCCATTTACTGTGATGGTAGTCTATACGTAAGGCTTTCCTGGTGCCTGTTTGTGTATCACCTCTGTCTTCTTGATACTGATTGTAGACTGAAATCGTCACAAGCTGAAGAGAAATGGTCCTTACTCTGTTGCATGTCAGACTACGATTTGGCTTTCAGGGAACAGTTGTCAGCAAATAGGAGATCACGAACGGTCACTTCCTGTAACTTCGTCTTTGCATGTAGTCTACTCATATTGAAGAAGTTTGCCATCAGTCTGGTATCTGATGTCGATCCCAGTGTCATAGTCATTGAAGGCATTAGTAAGCATGGCAGAGAACATCATACTGAAGAGAGTTGGGGCCAACACAAAGCCTTGCTTGACTCCATTGGTGACTGGGAATGGTTCAGATGACTTGTCGTCATCTACAGCATGAGCGAGCATGCCATCATGTTATTGCTGAACCATCAAGATGAATTTCTCCGGGCAACCAAATTTTCTCATGATTTTCCAAAGGCCTCCATGGCTGACTGTGTCAAAGGCTTTTGTCAGGTCAATGAATGTCGTGTACAGGTTGAAGTTCTGTTCCTGGCATATCTCCTGGAGTTGACAAGCTACAAACACCATGTCTCTGGTCCCTTGTCCTTTCCTGAAGCCACACTGACTCTCGGGCAGGAAGTGGCCCTGGGTGGTCGAGTAGTACAAGGCACTCGCCTTTACAGACCACTTGACATCTCACCTCTGTCCATGTGTGTTCAAGTTTTGGCTCGGTCAACATGGGTATGTGAGAAAGCTTGCCAGTAGCTTCCTGTGTGTCAGTGGTTCTTCCTGGGGTTTTCCCAGGTTCTTCCTCCACCAATATACTGGCTGTCATGTATAACTACGTGCTGAAAAGTGGTGTTAAACCCACAAAACAAGACAAAGAAAACACTCTCAGGCAGGAGCCCATGATCGATGTGATGCATAAGGCAATTCAGCAGAATTCTTGCAAGGATTTTGCCAGCTATTGACAGCAAGGTGATGCCCTGATGGTTTTCACAGGATTGCGTGTTGCCTCTCTGCTTGTACAAGTGAACGATGGATGCATCCTTGTGCTCCTGGGGTATAGTTCCTTAAGTCCACATTGAGTGGAAGAGTTCAGTCAGTTTCGGTGCCATGTGTGAGTCTCCTTCTTTGTAGACTTGTAGAAAGCTTTTTCCCCCTTATAGGGGGAATTCTTCCCTTAAAAGGATGTCCATAGTAGAAGTTGCATGCTTATGCATTTCCACCTCCTCTTACCTATTCTCCTAACATTAATATGATTGAGGAATGTATTAGATGGAGAAAGTAAATATTTTAGTAAATTATGTTTCTCTGACAATACTTGCCTGATCAATTTACTGTTAAGCCCTCCTACACCTCCCCACAAATGCAAGCATCCATATTTTTGTATCGCTTAGCTGTAACTGGCAAACAACCAGTTGATGGGTACCCATCTTGCAGTGGAAAGGGGAGGTAATGGGTAGTTTCTTCCCTTTGTCAATATAGTATATAGGTGGGGAAGACTGAAATTTTGTCTTTTTGGAAGGGCTTGAATCGAGAGTGGAGTTTTTCCAAATGTTAATGTAATCAAATTAGTATTCTGTGAGAAAAATAATTTACAAAAATGTTTACTTTTTTAAGCATTCCCTGGATTTCTCCACCTTAAAAACTCACACAGTATGTGTAGTCAGTGATAGTATATTTTTAGATTAGTTCAGAATTGTTCTGCAGTTGACAAATACCCCAAGTTTGATTTCATCTTATGTGGGACTATTAATATATGAATGTTCTTTTTCCAGATAAGGAAGCCTTGCTCTCTCAATCACGGCATGCAATTTTCCATGGTGGTAAAACAGCATACTCGTCAAATAAAACAGTTTCCAAACATCAGATTCATGGAACCTCAACTCCAGCTACATATCAGTTCTCGTCAGTCCTTAGTTCACCTCTTGCTGCAGGCCAGATTTTGACAACACCGTTTACTCCCCTGCAGGTAAAGGGTGGCAGCTTTGGGAAGGCAACAGCAGGAGTGCAGAACAAGCTGAATTTACAGCCAGTCTCGGTCACTATACCATTTGTTGCTCAGACCAGTATTGGAGGGGCATTGGGAGGGGGTCATGCCCTGATTTTTACCAGTGAGGAAGCACAGAAACAAGGACTTCAGCTTCATCCTCACCCTGTGAGTCAGGTTGCTGACTCCGCACAGCGTCCCCAGTCATGACCTCAGCCAGTCCAGAGCTGCCAGACCCCAGAGAATGTGATCTCGTAGCATTTGTGGCAGTTGGGGAGAAACACTGACATCACAAGGACCAGATTCACACCTTTCTTCTTTCCTTCCTGCTGCCCTTCTCAAACACTTTGCCTGTACATAGTGACAGATACTTCGCTCCTCGGTTGCCTGTGATACTACAGACCCTGAAATGGGTACTTTTACTAGTGAAATGAAAACAATGCAGAATGAATGCAAATGAAATGAAAAATGCATTTTGAAAAGTGCAAAAGCAGAACGATGAGTGTTAAACAAAAACAAAATAAAAAGCAAATGCATTTCATAGATTTAAAAAATGATTATTTTCAGGCTAAATTTACTAATGTTGCTAAATTTCCATGGTTGAAAGCCCTTATGCATGTTAATCTGGAATCAGATTCTTGAATCAATTTTTCACTCCCTACAAGTCGTGACATTGTTTCTGTCAAAACAGATATGACAACAGCCATGGATGGTTGCATATGTGAAACAACAGCCATGGATGGTTGCATATGTAAAACAACAGCCATGGATGGTTGAATATGTAAAACAATGGCCATGGATGGTTGCATATGTAACACAACAGCCATGGATGGTTGCATATGTACAATTTTTTATAAAAGAAATAATAAAATTTGTTCACAAATACTCTACAACTATATATTTACAATTATTGCAGTTGCGATTATATTTTTATTAATTGTAAATTTAGTGCTGTCTATTTCTTTTTATGCATTTGCTTTTTTCTTAAAGCTGACAAAAAGAAATCAATAGCTGTCTCCGTTTAACACTCGAAAACTGAAAACTCAACTTTGATAAATGCATTTCCATTTTGTTCCAAATTAGTGAAAATGAAAGGAAACTAAGAAGTGATAAACAAAATCAAAATGCATTTCTGAAACTGTAAATGAATAACGTTGAGATGATAACTGAAATGCAAATGTGAATGGAATATAAATGAAATGAATTTGTAAAGCATTTCAAATGCAAGTGAAGTGCAGATTTGGTAAAATTACCCATTTCAGGGTCTGTATGAACGAAAGATCTGTAGTGTGGAGCCACAATGATTCTTTTATATGGAAGACTTAAGCCAGAGTGTGGAGACATGTCTGTATCAGCCCAGTGCTATTTTGTTTTTGGTCTTTTTTCTATCAGATGTTGCAGTATTCTCTGATTATTTTACATGATATAGCACAATGTTTAAGGTCTCCAGCCTTTAACTCGGTCATGTTTGCTATAAATTACAGACATCTGCTTATTTTGTATTCAAATTCTTACATGTGGCCAAAAGAATGACTTGGTGCCACTTTGTGCAGTAAAACATTCATTATCCAGACAGAGTTATATGGATTTATCAATCATACAGACTAATGGAGTGTCCCTTGGATACACAACTTATTCTACATCAAAATTTTCATTTATCAGGACAAACAATTGTTTGTGCAAGAATTATCTGGGCAGACATTTATCCAGGCAAACAGTTATCAGGACAAACAGTTATCCAGGAAAGAAGATACCTGTGCTAACAATTGTCTGGACAGACAGTTAATTGGGCAAGCAATTGTCTGGTACAAAATCCATGTTACTCAATATGTCTGGAAAATCTAGGTTTTACAGTAGTATATTTATTGTTAGAATTAAGTTCTTGATTGTTTGGATTAATTAAATTTCAAACCTAAATCTAGTCTGTATGATATTGTTTCGATATAATATACTTTATATCTCTTGATCTGCCTTACTTAACTTATTCTAGCATAATGATAAACCCTAGAAAATATTACTTTTCTAGTGCAAGCTTGTTTTCCAGGCAGTAGCAAAACTATCACTAGATACTGAACTGTTGCCATAGAAACTAGTGAATAAATAGTCTGAAGTAAGCATAAAGTGAATAAGGTAATACATTTGTATTAAACAGGAACATTGAAGACAAACTTATTTTTGATGGATATTATTAAAGTACCGTATATACTTGCGTATAAGCCAGTACCAACTGCAAACTGCATAGACCCAGATCTGCTGTCACATAATGCACTGGCAGATCTGGGTCTATGCAGTTTGTAAGGACTAATCAGTAGAACAAACAACAGAGACCTTGATCTGCTGGCACATTATGCAATGGCAGAGCAGGGTCTATGTTGTTTGCATTTGGACCCAGCATATACGCAAGTATATGCTTTATATGTCAATGTAGTCATGTAGGCGCCTTTACTAATCTTAAATAAAATATTCATAATTGTTGTTTTAAAATTTAATGCTAAAGTAGTTTTACCAAAGTCTGTTAATTCCTGATTCTTGAGTAATCTGCATCTTAGCTGTAATCACAGAACTTCCAGATGAAAATTATCGATAGCTGTGGCAATCAATTGGCAGACTGGTACTGAATTGGGTAAAGAAAAGCTGATGCTGGGTCTTATCATACCAGTGCAGTTCAGATGTTTTTCTATACACGGCACTTTCATTGTGACATCATAGCGCGTGACATTCAATCTGGTTTTCACTGGATAACACCTCTTGATTGGCCTAGCCTAAAAATGTCCAGGTGCTTTAACATTGATTTTGTCGTATGTCTTTCTGGGGTGTTTATATAATGATCTTCCAAGATATATTGATTTAAGGAGGAGCAAAATAAAGTGAATAATCACCATTTAAAGGTATGTGTAATCAAATTCACAGAAGTGACACCCACCGCTGAAACAGCCAGCATTAAATGCCTACATGACCGGTATGACTTGTACTTTACTTACATGGTCTTTTGGCTGGTATATGGGATTTTTCTTTTGGGGGGGGGGGTGTTTTGCGGCACAGTGACACTTTAAGCTTATATTGCACCAAGGAAAATAAAGTACCTTGCCCAAGGACATGACATGCTAGCCAATCTAGGCTGATCGAATAGTTGGAATCGAACATACACCCTTCTGGTCACAAGTTAAATGCCTTGACCACTAAGTCACTGTGGTACAACACTAAATTCTTAATTTCCATTGATTTCATCTTCGGAAATATGAATTCCATATTTCTGGAGGTGAAGTCAAAGAAAATTTACAGGGTTATGCTAGCCCATACACCCTGCCAAAAGGCCATGAAAAAAATGTATTATCCCACAGAATTCCATTTTTGTTTCAAATTGTTCCAGCTATTCCTACCTCTGTTAGCCAGTTTTGGGAAAGTAGATGCAGTGTGGATGTGTTTTTCTCTTTGATTGTAATAGGTTCTTAGCACTCGTGCATAATTAGAATATTTTCTTTTCTCTTTATTTTTGTTCCCACCCACCATATCTGTGGAGAGGGCATATATCACTACTCGTGTACATCAAGCCTGTCACCTAACATCATGTCACAAATTTCGTTTCCGCCGAGTAATTTATGAAGGACTTCATGGATTGAAATCAAATTTGGTATGAGGCTTTACATTAAAAAGATCTAGATCACATTTGATTTTCACTGTTTTCTGGCAGAATTGTAAGGAGTTATTGCCTCTGTTGGACATAGAACTTTACTCTTCAGTTTCATTTCCACTCAATAACTTTTGAAGGACTTAAAACAATGCGATAAAATTTGGTATGATGCTTTACATTAAGAAGATATGTCAGCCATGATTTTCACCTTTTTCCGGGTTACATTTAAAGAAGTTATAGTCCCTGTTTGATGTATAACTTTGCACTTCAATTTTGTTTCCACACATTAACTTTTGGAGGGCTTCCTGCTTTGAAATCAAATTTGGTATGATATTTTACAATAAGAAAATCTAGTTCAAGCTTGATTTTTGCTGTATTTCTGCAAAATTTTGTGGATTTATGGCCCTTGTTTGTTTTGGCTCAGAAAATTTTGAAGGACTTAATGGTTGAAATCATATTTGGTACGAGTCTTTACATTAAGAAGACCTAGGCAAAATTTTATTTTTAGCATTTTCTGGTAAAATGTTATGGAGTTATGATTCTGTTTGACATAAAACTTTGCACTTCAAATGCATCATATTGATGGGACATCCATTGTATATGGACACATTTCTAGTTCATTCCATTCTAATTTAAAAATTCTAAAAGAATGGCATTCAGTTTTACAATTACATAAATTAGTTCCACATTGTTAAAATTGTGATGCAGCAACATATCCCCTCTTGAAGTCCTGGTTCCAGGAATGCAGATTGTACATCTCGTGAAGACATCACCCGATTTTCCAAACACCTTTGTAGGGTTTTGTAAACCAAGGGGAAAACTTAAGATACATTGTCTTGTGCATTAGCCATTGATGAATCAGGGGTCAAGAAGGGGTAATAAAAACAAATTACCTACTGTTGCAAACACTCTCTAGAAACCCCCAGGAGGGGCCCTTTTTATGCTGTAAACTTTGTTGACCTAATTTCATGTTTCTTTAACGATAATATTGTCCTGTTTTATGCTGTTGAATGAAATAGTTTTCCAATGGAATACAAAATATATCCTAAATACTTACGCACTGTAATAAAAGTACATTTCATTGAAAATCCTTGCCTTTTCAAAAATCTTTTTGTGCTAGTATCTTTGAAATAAGAATATAGATCTTTATAATGTTTTGATTAAGCTTCACCATTTTTGTTTTGACTCCATATTCTTGAAATTATCTTTATTCATAACACTCAAACTACAGCTTCAAGACCCCAAATGTAGATAGTGTAAATTTTGCTGATCAGCAGATTTTGGTATCAGTTACATTCTTTTAGCAATCATTTCTTGTCAGCTCAGATGATCATTAAGAAGAAAATGGTTGAAGGGTTACCTTATTTCTTAATAAAAGTACTGTTTACATTTTGATATCACAAAGCTGCCCAATTTAAATGTTCATATCTGTCACAGTTAAAAAGAGAAATTGTTCAAATTTCCTTTATTGCACACTAGTATGGATGACAGAAATGTACAAAGGGAGAAAACTCTTGAGTTGGAGAGTGCCTTTTTGTCACAGAAATTTAGCATGCATGAAGAACCAGCATTAGATGAAATCATGAAAGTCTATTATTCTGGCTTTCTTCTGAGCACAAATTACTTACTGGCCAAAAGTTTAGATTTTGAGATCAAGTTTGAGTTGCAATTTTTAAAAAAATCTCTTTGGGAGAATACAGGGCTTGATTAGCTTCAAGAAGTTATGGTTTCAGAATTTAAGTTGTAATTCCGTCATTGAATTAAATTAGTACAGGAGGTTATTTCCAACTGTAATATCTCTGGATCTATTCATATTGAGGTTTCATTCCAGTGTGCTATTTTACATAGGTGGTTAAGTCCATGTTGTTTTGCAGTTGGACCTGACTTATAAGCGAGTATATATATAGTACCTGTTTTATCAGGCCATTAAAATGTTCAAATAAAACTTATTAATGCCAGCAATAGCATGTATTGGATTCTTCTTTAAGATGGCATATTTCTCTTTTCCTTTAGCACTTAACCACCTATGCAAAATAGCACACTGCAGTGGAACCTCAATATGAATAGATGCAGAGATGTGACAGTTGAAAATAATCTGTACTAATTGAAGTGTGTAAAGAATGAACATTTTTTGTGTGTGTGTAATATGTACCATATATACTTGCTTTCAAGTCGAGTTGAACTGCAAAACAACATAGTCCTAATCTTCCATTGCTTAATACACTGGCAGATTAGGGTCTGTGTTGTTTGTTCTACTGATTACTCCTAACAAGCAGTATAGACCAAGATTTGCCAAAACATTTTGCGATGGTAGATCTGGGTCTGCATTTTGCAATTGGACTTGACTTACAAGCATGTACAGATGGTATGTTTCTTTAACATTGATTGCACAGAGACTAATTGTAAATGTGATAACCATTTAGTGCAGAGACTTTTTTTTAGAAATAAAAAACATCTGGTTAATAGAGTTACTATAGGCAATGCAAGTGCCTCATTATTTGAACCTGCTTGTTGTAATCAAAAATGCTTTGCTTCAAGGAAGGGTTAATGTTTGACAATAATGATCAGCATTTCCCACAGAATTGACTCTGCAGTATCAATGATCTGCTTAAAAATAATCAGACAATATGAGCTATTTCTTGTCTGCTGTATTTACCCACACATAAAGTGTGCACAGCTGCAAACAAGGCATACAGAGATTTGTCATTATGCAATACATGAACAATGTTTATGTTGTTTACATTTGGGAACATGTTAACTTAAACTTAAGGTATCTTATTTAGTCTAAAATGATTGTGACCACCTAATGACAGTATTTAAAAACTGTAGTCAGTTGAATTTGTTATTAAATACTGTAGTCAGTTGAATTTGTCAGTCTAGGTTTTTGTTTGTAAGTTTCCAAAACTTAACTTTGAGACGTATGAAATTCATATTGGCAATTTCAGAGTATGTGGATTTCCTGGGTATTATGTGTGTATGAAGTTTTGTTAAAAAATCTTTTTTCAAACAATTAAATTTTAAATCTATGGACTGTCTTAATATTAAAAACAGACATCTATGTACAAATACCATTTACCTGATTTGATAATTATAGTAATCCAGTTTCTTCTTGATAGGAAAAATCCGTAAAGTGCTATATTTTGCACCTTACTCAAAATTTAAGCAATGTAGACAGTATGCACATTTATTTTATTGTTATTCTTCAGAAAATATGATAGTATGTTATAAAAAGGTGCTTTCAATCCAGCATGTGGTCTCAAAAGATCTTATACCTGCTTTATGAGATATGTATTGTATGAAATAAGTTGAATAATTTGCCATAGTCTTTATGTAGTGAGTGGCATATTGCTTTATACAACAGGTTACATAAATTACAAGCAGCTAGTAAGTTTTAGATTCTCATTATTACACATATGGAAGAGACTTTCTAAATGATTTTGCTAATTGATACTTAATGGTGTTGTGCCACTGTATGACATATAGTAATGTAGTACATGATGCTCTAACACAAACATATAAAAATATTATGTGATTAAATCTAATGCAGTTTCTGTATTATTACAGACAACAAGATTCTTGGGCTGTTAATTTGCACACACATACTGATATTTTCATTAATTTCTTGTTCAAAAAACAAATTGAACTTAATTCAGTTATATATATATTTCTGTGTATAGCCATCAGCTAAAAGCATAGATCCATATCTGCTAGTACAGTATGTGATGGCAGATATGGGTTTGGGATGTTTGAAATTTGTTTGCATGATACAAGGAATATGGCATTGTTTAATCTCAATGAAGGTCCTTACCTGTGCTTAATCTACAGATCATTATATATCATTGTATTTATCTGGATGTCTTAGTATTTAATGTTTCCAGTCATAAACACTCTTGAATGTTCTCATATCTGAAGACAGACTGTGTTAATTAGTTAATTAATTTTAATTAATTAATTTTCTTAAATTTAGAATAAATTTAAGTAGCATACCAATTTGTACAGCTGTGAAAATTGTAAACTTTACAAATATAGAAAAATTCTTTTAAGTCTGAATATATCATGTTATTAATTTCATGTTCATTATATCGTTGTTCCCACTATGTTGGGAATATCTGTTGAAATTGTGATACATCATTTCATGTTATTGCTCCAAGTAAGTAAACTTGACTCTGCACATAAATTTGATATATTTCAGCTCCCCATTTTCTTTTTATCCTTCCATTTTCTTGTTGGTATGCATGAAATGACTGAAACATGATGGGGCAGAACTATTTCATATAACTTTGTACTTTTACTAAGATAATAATGTAAATGATGAGTGTAAAGTGTGCATAATTTTACTCAAGTTTTTGAATTAAGAATTGCTGAAATTAGATTTGAAATTTTCATGTACATACACTTTTACTGTGCTTTGACTTCGTACATCAAATAATCAATGATTATTTTGCCAAATTTGTGATGATTGCATTACATTTTTATGATGAAAAGAGTATATATCTATATTACAGTTTATTTTACCAATATAAAAATACTGTACATTTAATAAGAATGTTTTTGACAAAAAAAATGTCAGTGACATATTGGTTAACATAATTGGCATAAATATATTTAGTAATTCATGTATGCAGTAGCATGACAAAAATTAAAGCTTCGTGGACAGTACGTGCAATACATTTGTTAGCATAAATATGTAAAACACAGCATTATAGGTGAAGAATTTGCAACTTGATGGGAAGTTTTGAGGAAATAGTGGATTTAACTACAGTCATTGAAATGACTCCTTGCAACATGGAGGAAATATTCTGTTTTCATCATTTTATGCATCTTTTATCAGTGCATCAATGTGCTGTTTATAGAACTAATTAAATGAGTGACCATTTCACATGTTAATCAGTTGAATCATTTCTCTGCAGTGCAAGCTTTCATGAGTAAAATATTGTAATGTTACAACAATTTTATACAAGTTCTCATTAAGGAAGAAGTGTACTCATACCTTGAGGACCAGTTTACAACATGTTTTATGTCATCAGTATAAAAATAAAAATATTTTATGTTGTTACCAGGACATGATTACATACAAAAACAAATTAATACAAGTCTTATTTGTCTTTATTAAGTTTGATTTTAAGTTTAGTCATTCATGACATATCATTAAATGGTGTAAAATTTGGCTTTCAGACCAACACATTGGTTTGCTAAAAATCTCTCGCTATGTAATCAGATCGAGGCAATTTATATTTGATTACTTGACTGAGACATTTCAAGGTTAAATGATTCATCTGATTATGTGCATCTGGCAAAATTATGAAAATGTTGTTACATCTGCCTTAGTACTCTGTTACATTCTGTATACTTCTATCAACATTATGTAAAACAAATGCTGTAGATTTATTTCAAGCATGATGACCTTCTAATGTTTTCCTACATTTAAAAGCCACTCTAATTTTAAATATCTCTCCAAAATATTAGTAAATTTTGGATGTAAAACTTAACAAAATATTGTCAAAATGTCTCATCTAAGCCAAAATCAGTAGGAATCATGTAAAATGTGATCAGGGTAAAATTACAGTGATTCCAATTAAAGCTGCAACGTTTATGAAAATTTTGAAACATGTACACAGTTTACAATAACTGAAACAATGCGATTTAATAGAACTGATTTGAAACCCCACTTTCCCCACATCTCCCTGTTAGTCTTATAGACGACATTGATTTATAAGTAAGCCATTGACAATGTGCATGCTGTACCTTGCTCAACTTGCAATTGTTTCATTTACTGCATGTCTTTAACTCTTATTATGACGTGATCCAGTTTGTAGGACATGTCTTTGTTGAATATATCTGACAATTTAGGTAAAACATTGTTAGGATCATTGTGATATTGTTTTGTACTGCTACATGTATGTACATAATGATACAATCGATAATGCTACCGGATGTACTGGACATGCCAACAACAGATGTACCATGTACATGTTTGTTTACACGGTTCCTGATTTTGTAAACGTTCACAGGCAGTAAATTAAACTAAGCTGTTTACACATGTAAATGTTGCAGCCTGAATTCCAATTGTGGCAAAACTAGTTTGGTGACCGCCAACTTGTATCACTTTGATCTACTTGCTTATAATCAACCTGTTAAAATATAAACCATAACAATAACTGGATGTAAAAGATGAGTAGCATTCTACCTCAGATTAGCACAAATACAAGATTGATACCATGCAACTAAGTATTGTGATTTTAAAACCTGAAAGAAAATGAGTAGTTTGAATTAATTACATCGAGAGACCTCGTAGAGGATGTTTATACATCTGTGACATTGTTTGTAAAATAAATATAAATTGGCTTTGCAGAATTTCATATTAACATAATTATGCAATAATAGAGAAAACTTTGTCTGGAAAGTGGCTGCAGTAGGATCTTATACAAAGTTGTCAATACTGCAGACTCAGAAATCTCAGTAGATTTGTTCATCCAAAATAATGAAATTGTAGCTCAAAACTTGTTTCTCAGAGTAAAGCCAAATTTAGAATTATCGATGGGGATTTATTTGCAGGGAAAGCAAAGCTGTGATAGATTCAAAAAATTCAGAATTGTCATGAAATTTTGCAAGCTGACATTTGAGACTTGTTTAGAGTGATATAACAATTATCCACTGCAAACAGGAACAAACCCAGATCTGTCATCACACAATATGTTGGGAATTGGGGTATGTACTCACATGACATAATGTGCTGGGGATCAGGGTTTGTACTTAAGATCTGTTGTGACAATTTGCTGGGGATCAGGGTATACACTGCAGATCTGTCATGACATATAATGTACTGTAGATCAGGGTCTATACTGCAGATCTGTCACAACAGTATACTGTGGATCAGGGTCTGTCCTTCAGATCTGTTGTGACATAGTATACTGGGGATCAGGGTCTGTACTCTTGATCTGTCATGATCCATGATGTACTGTGGATTGGGATCTGTACTTAAGATCTGTTATGACATAATTTGCTGGGGATCAGGGTATACACTGCAGATCTGTCGTGACAATGTACTGTGGATCAGGGTATATACTGCAGATCTGTCATGACAGTATACTGTGTATCAGGGTCTGTACTTCAAATTTATCGTGAAGTGCTGGGGATCAGGTTCTGTGCTGCAGGTCTGTCATGACACATAATGTACTGGCGATCAGGGTCTCTGAACTTATGATCTGTCATGATTTGATGTGCTGGTGCTCAGAATCTACACTGCAGATCGGTCATGATATAATGTACTGGGGATCAGGATCTGCAGCTGATCTGTCATGACAGTGTACTGGCAGGTCAGGGTCTTTAGTACAGGTATGACATGACATTGTCAGGGATCAGGATCTGTACTGCAAATCTGTCGTGACAATTTTTGGGGGATTAAGGTTTGTACTGCAGATTTGTCATGATTCATAATGTACTGGCAGATCAGGGTCTGTACTGCAGGTCTGTTATGACATGCATACTATACTAAGGATCGAGGTCTACTGCTTATCTGTCATGACGTGTTTTAGATCAGGATCTGTAATGCAGATCTGTCATCACAGTGTGCTGCGGATCAGGGTCTGTACTGCAGATCTGTCATCACACATAATGTGCTGGGGATTAGGGTCATCAAATCGTTTCATCAGTAAGATTATTATCATGTAATAACAACCACGGGCTTGAGGACAGTTCAAAATGGTCATGATTTACATCCAAGGTCTTTTCTAGCAGAAAAGGCCAATTAAAGTTCCAGTTGATTATAGACCCTAATCTGCCAGCACATTATATACCACAGCAGATCTGGGTTTATGCTGTTCAATATTGGGTTTGTCTCATATACAAGAAGTCATAAGATTTATTCTGGTCATACATGACTATTAGTTAACATTTCTGAATTGAATGCTTCAGGCAGTTTTTAGGTTGAGTAATACTTGTACACAAATCGTACATTTTCAAAGAGTAAAAAGTGGCAGTTAGGCTAGGTTCCTGCAGAGAATTTTACCCGCCATTGATGTAAAATAATCATGTATGTACAAACTGTTTATAAGCAAATGCATTTGCTTATGCGAGTCAGTTTTATTCGCACACTTTTTGGATAACAGATTAAGGACACTGGATGTTTTGTCTCACCTGTGTTAGCATGGAGAGACATAGGTGTAACTTTTGTGGTGACATTGGCAATAGTGACGTTGTTGTCAATAAATGTTAACATTTTGTGTTTAAGTTTTTGCAAGTCAGACATCAATGGACAGATGTAGGTCAGGCACATGGTTCCACATAACACTTGTTTTTTCTGCATTTGTAAGTAAAATGACATTTTGATTGCACAGAATAATCATGATTTGACAGGTCTGTAATCATGTCTAATTTTGATTTGACAAGTTTCTAAATATGTATGATCAATTTCTTGCTTGATGTCTTCTGTATTTTGTAAAGAAACATCATAATCAATGACAAACATGGCAAATTTAGAAGGAAAAGATCATAATTTTTTATTCAAATTTAAACATGTTCTCTCATCAAACAGATATTTTACATTACTGAACAACATCCACTGGCCAGAATTAGCAAATTGTGCATTGTGACTTGAAGGATTGCTTTCATTCTATGATACATCAATTTTTGTTAGGATAGGTAGCAGTAGTTTCTCTTTCTTTCCTTCTTTCTTCAAACAATAAATTGGTAACATCACATGTTGTGACAATGCCAACAATAAATATATGCTGTGACAGTATTTATGATGATAAATGATGATAGACGACCATGAAAATGCATGGACTGTTTATTATAATGCTGTTGAATTTGCCCCAAAATGAGAAAAACTACTGTGAATTTGTACAATTTTCAGAAGTGTAACATTTTAGGGAATATAGTTAAACAAACAAATTAACACACATTTTAGTAATGTTCAAATCAACATAGTTATACAAAAAAGACATTGCTTTTGAGCTGATCTCTTGAAATTTGGTGTCACAAATAGCTGAATTAACTAATTTCATGAAAATTTAATGATGCGGAATATTATAGTTGCCAGTGACTAAACAGTCTAAGAGACTTGCCACTGTCATCTATGATCTTGGCACAAAAGGGTCAAGGTTGCAGAGGCACAAGTTACAGCAGCAATGCAATTATTTCTTCTTCTAGAAAGTTTAACACCATGTGGATGTCCAAGATATTTATCTTGTAAAAATTAAATTATCTAGTTTTCTTGAAATATTTTAAAGTTCAGATGTATATATAATTTTGTTGTGTAACCCGTATCAGTATTAAGAAATACTTCTCACACATTAATCTGTGTTTTTGTGCAGCCAGATTATTCCCAAGTTTTTGAAAGGATTATTTCCCTTGTTAAAAGAATTATCTTTTGATACTGACAAGCCTTTCATACCTTTGTTATTACTTAAATGAAAGCGGTACCAGGAACTAAATTGTTAAAATTAGACTTATTTGGTTCATGTATAAAACATTGTTGTTTTTTTTGCCAATGTTGATAAATATATTAAGGAATGTACTGCTTCATATATGTATTAATAGTGGGAAAATTCATACATATCGGTTTTTGTCAATTTCTTAACGATCTCATCCACTTGGAGGACAAAAATTGGATGCAACTAAATATAAATGTACTAATTCTGTGGAGCATAAATTATATATTAAACACTTGCTTATTTTAAATCAATCTTCACAAATTTCATAAAATTTTCAAAATTGTGCAGAGTAATCAGCAGTGTCTATGTCAATAATGGGAATCGTGTAAGTTCTCTTAAAAGTTTTGTTTATTTAAAGTGTAATGGATGAATGACTTGTGATGCATATAATAACACTGAGCAGATTAGAAAGTGGTGATCCGTATCATCAACGTCGTGTATGAGAGGCCTATAGCTCGTATCTTTGCATTATAAATAATTTTCAGATTAAAAATTGATTTCCCAGGGGATGTTAAAGGGCTACATCTTGGACTGGAAGCAAAGTATGGCGTATGTGGAAAGCTGGTTGGTTCTTGTGTTTTTCTACGGCACTGTAACACATTATTGGCAACATCGTGTTGAAGAAATGGGTGCCATGTGCCTTTCCCAAAAACACACCAAGGCAGCCGCATATCTGGAAAGTAGTATGATAAAAGCCTATAACTGTAAAAAAAACCCCATCTTTTGCTGAATTGTTGAGATAATTTTGTTCAATATATTCCTAAAATAGTAATATATTTATCAGTTTAACATAATTTCAGTCATGTTGCTATAAAATAAAGCACATGTATAACAAACTTCTCTTTTTGTAGACAAGATGTTAACAAGACGTTTTGTGTAATACACTCCGTTATTGAACCTTTTCACTTATAAATGGTAATTGCAATCGTTACCATGTTATTTATATATATATATATATATAGTTAATATATAATAGTAGTTAGATAATTTATGTGAATATGATTGTAAATAAGGAAAGTATGATTTTATAAATCTTGGTTTTTGTTAATTATGTCATGAAGAGATTCTGTGTCATAATGTGTTTATATCATACTCATTCACAAAACAGCTGTATTGCATGTGAAATAGTCGTAACTTCTTCTCTTGTATGAGTAAGGGAAGAAACTTCACATCGAAATTAATTTCATGATGCTTCATTTGCTCATCTGTATGTGATTTCTCCAGGATTTTTTGTTCCATCAGGGAAGTTGTCATAATTGAACCTTCTACCATTTTCTTTGTACCAAAATGACATTTTTATCATATGCACAGATGTCTTTTAAAGACAGACTTAGCTGCACTTTTCTTTCATGTTACCTCACAATTCCAATATTGACAAGCAATTCTATATTGGATACATTACTAATGAAATAAATTAAACATACCTTGAATCATTTTCTGTGGTCTATGACAAAAAAAAAAAAGAAGACTCTTTAAAGTGAGAAGTATATATCCCCATATCTCGTGATATTTCATTGTAAAATTTTGTAAACAATTATGAAAATAGGTCATAATGACTTATATGTATTGCATTACCTAAGCTTTAGCTTGATAGTTTTAGTTTTACTAATGCTTGTCCAAGTTGTGGCTTACAAAAATGTTTCCTGTTTACCCACACGCCAAAGTATGTTTTAAATGATTAATTTTGCCCGAGTTCATTGCATTCTAGGTTGCACAACATTTTAATGTTTGTAACTCATTGTGGCAGTTGTGTTGCAGTTAAATAAGAATTGGAAATCTTTTTTTTTTTGTTGTGCCGATAAATAAAGATGAAATACATCCTGGTAGACCATTGCACACCTCTATAATGTATGTAGCTCTTTGTGGTGGTGTGTCACAGTTAAAGAAGAATTGGAAATCTTTGTTTTGCTAATAATATAGATGAACTGTTCATTAAAGTGAAAACTGAAAGAAGAATGTCAGCTTAATTTGGAGATACTTGCCAGTGTAAATTACTTCCCTTCTAAATGGATTATACAAAACTTAACACTATAAAAAGCTACAAATGGGGAATAATGAAATGGCAGTGAGACTATTTTTAGGTGCTTTCAGTAGTATGCAAATTTGATGAAGTAACAAAACTACGTTAAAAAATCTATATACTTGAGATGGGAATAAAAGCCTTCTGGGTGAAGGAAGAAAGACGAGGGAGGAAAGGAAAAGAACAGGAAAAATTGAGTGAGAAGGGAGCTAGCTAGAATAATAGAAGTTTGTGACAATTTCACATATTTTTGTTGTTTTCTTGGTTTTTAATGGCACTTTTAACACATTATTGTACTCCCTTCCTTACACCGTATATACTCGCATATAGGCCAATACAAACTGCATAGACCCAGATTTGCCGTCGCATAATGCGCTGGCAGATCTGGGTCTACACAGTTTGTAAGGACTAATCAGTAGAACAAACAACATAGACCCTGATCTGCTGGCGCATTATGCGATGGCAGATCTGGGTCTAATCAGTTTGTAAGGACTAATCAGTAGAACAAGATAGACCCTGATCTGCTGGCACATTATGCGATGGTAGATCTGGGTCTATGCAGTTTGTAAGGACTAATCAGTAGAACAAACAACATAGACCCTGATCTGCCGGCACAGTATGCGACGGCAGATCAGGGTCTATGTTCTTTGCATTTAGACCAGTCTTACACGGTAACACAATTCCTATGATAAGGCGAGTATGATCATGGATTCCATTTCATTAAGTGGTATGTAAAACTATATGTATAAGGTAGTTCATTACAAGCCAATACTCTGTGGCTCTTAAGGGCAGCATCATAACGAAGTATTGCAGTGGCTATATCCTGGTCAGGAAATGGGAGGTAAGTGGCCTTCCCAATGACACCCTGAGGTAACTGACCTGGGCTGCCCTGGTTAAGTATCAACCCTTGACGAATGCATTGGAAGTCCAACACTCTACCAACTGAGCTATCTCACCTCCTAGATATAAGCATAAAGTTTCATGTCTTTAATCCCCAATCTCTGTTTAAAACCAGGATACAAGCATGTACAGTTTCCCAATCTTTAATACCCCATCTCTGGTAGCATTTTCACCGGCCACCTTAAATGATCTCTCCACCACTCCTAGGCATACTCAATCTATTATATCTCCCCTTCGTCTACCTCCAGTTCAATCCATTTGTATAACTTACTTGTCGATTTATACAATAATTTACATATGATGGTGGAGTAAATCTGCAACATTGTTCCCAGTTGAGCAATGATTATCTTCCTTTGTAGCCATTTATACGTTCAATACCAAATTATCCATTACTTTGTTTTAAAAATCCATGAAAAATAAATTGCCCTTGTTCTCCCTTACTTATGCAATTGCTCGAACCTCTTGTTGTCTTCTTTTGTACTGTGAAAAAAGGGGAAGGAAACTGATATACGGTTAAAAAAAACTGAAGAAAGGAGGAGGAAACAAATGGAGAAAAAAGACGATCTTTGATTTATTGACACAAAAAAAACCCCACATCTTGCAGCTATGTATTAAACTCTTAAAATATCACTTTTTGTAGATATGAAGAATTCATTCAAGTTTGAAATTGCAGAATCATTATTAAAAATACATTATTCCAATTATTTTAAAGTTCACATTAAAAGCATGTTACCAGTAAGTACGCTTTCAAATTAAACTGGAACCAAAGGGAGCTTCAAGCATGTGCAATTTAAATGTGCCATTTCTTTCAGATAAAGAAAATTATAAAAACAAACTCTAGATGGAACATCATTGCACTAAGTGGTGAATGTGCCAAATCTATGAAAACTACAATGGAACAATCACTGAGCTCAACCTACCCACCTCCTGGTACCTGTCAATTTTTTATTTGAATTCTAATAATGGCTGACAAATCTCAAGCTGGTTCATGTGGGAAACATTATATAAATATGACTGGGTTGCTCAGCTTGTCCAACTAGCATGGTTTATTGATGATCTGGCAATTAGCTAGTTTTCACGTTAGTACAAACTTGTATTATTGTAACATTATTGTCTTTTTACTTATACTTTGTGAAATTTTCACCATCAAGAGACAAATTTTGTCTCATAAAGTGTACAAATTTCCAGAGAAAAATGGATTTTAAAGAAAATGCTTCACAGTAGACGTGGTTATTTTGGTTCTGGCATTTTGTCAATTGTACTTGGTAGCAAAAGAAGATAGTATTAAATCAAGAATACATGCAGTAGCTAAATGTTATTTAATGTGTATTGGCTTATGTCTGGTTAATGATTTTTTTTCTTCTTCTTGAGATGAAAAGCTAAAGTCATTTCTGCTCAAAAAACCTCACAAATTCACTGGATATAGTATATCAGCCAACAAACCACTCTACATATTCCCCAAGATGTAAGAATTATGTCCCTTTGCATAAGATGCAAGAGTTACTTCCCTTTGTAAAGGGCCTGACATCACCAGGGAAAACAATGCATGTTTATATGTGCTTTTGGCTAAAATAAGCAGAAATATATATATTGTAAAAGTTTCAATTTACTGTAAACTAGGATAAAATTCTTGCATAATTTGTGCATTTTTTTTTTTCTGATGCGTCTGAACGAACACCCCATGGACAGGAAGGAATTATTTTCCCTATAACCTCTCAAAGGGACATAACTAATGTTGCCATTGAGAATGTGTTGACTAGGGTATCTTCACTCAATTAATTCATTACATTCTCATTCCTATGAATTTTAATATTGGAGGGGGGAGAATGCTTACATACATAGAAGATATTTTCTTTTTTTCTACATTAATACTGGATATATTCCACTGTGTGGTGCACAAAATGGTGATAATAAATGAATGAAGATGAAATATATCCAGTACAGAAAGAAAAATTTTCTTTTATTATGTACCAAACTTGCTCCTGAATTGACGCGTAGAAGATTATACTCACTCTTCAACACCCACCCACCCTTCCTAACGTCACCTGAATTTCAATTGTATTTATAGGCGGATCATAAAAATATCAGCAATTTAAGAGAATGGGAGATTTGTGATGATCTAAGCTGCTGCAATAAATTACATTTTTGACATTTTGTAAACTGTTTTATCCTATCCACTGACTACAAAGCATGTCCAAGTGAACCATGCAGTACACTGAGTAACATTATTGTCAGGGTAGTAGTGGGGACTTGACTTCATTGAGAAACGAATAGTGATGACTCGGATATCTTTGCTGAAAAATAATTTCCATGCCGGAAAGGTCATTGACAAGCAGTTTCCATATATTGCTCTAGCTGACAAAATACTAATTTTTTTGCTGCAAATATAACTTCTGTAGGCACACACAATTAAGCATCACAAAGCATGATAGGAAACATTGTATTTTCACATGTGCAAATATGGGAATGAAAAAGAATATACAAATATTTTACCAATAATTTTCTATATTTCACACTTAAATATATGATAAATGTACACCTTTCCAGTCTGTTTATACTGTCTGCATATCACTTTTAAAAATTTACAAACTTTAATTATTATTTTCTGTGAAGTCTTGCAAATATATAGGTAAAAACACAATGTTAGATCATAACAATTTCCAAAAGGTGCCATGCCCTTCAAAACTACATCATGATACTACAAATATACTGAACAATTGTTTCCCTTGCATACAAAATATCAATTACAAATATAACCCGACATGCTTTAAATGATCAGTTTGACCTTCCAATAAACTCAATTTGTGACCTTATGACCCCATTATGGGTACAGTTCTGGTACAAAGAATTAATCTACACACATAGATTGTTAAATGCAAAAAAATAACAAGGAAGAATCCAAACCATGTCTCCACTAACTTCTTTGTTTAATTTGGTTTGGTGTTTTTACCACACAGCAACATTTTTCAGGTTATATAGTGCCAAAGATAGAATAGTGCCTTGTCCAAGGACAAACCAAATCCGATTCTACTTTGACAACCTGGTGCATTTTGAAAGTATTTTCCAGTATTTTCCTAATTTTGTTCTCTCTTCTAGATAAGTGATAAATATAGATAACAAGAAAAACAAAAGAAAATCTTAACCATCTAATTATTGAGAGAAATGTTTTATATTCAATTTTGCTGAAAAAGAGACTTAATTAACTAAAATCAGAGCACAAGGGCACTGAATCAGATGTAAGTAGCAGTGGATAGAAAGAAAATTAAATAAAATATTGTACTATTGTGTATCCAACCAAATTTTAGGACTTATAAAAATTGTTTCTTCACAAGTTGGTTTTGTTCATCTGACAAGTAAATTCTCTTGGAAACAAAAGTCTCGTCCAAAGAAAAACATGATACAATATTGACAAAAATAATACAAAAGCAGACCAAGCAAACGATATGTAAAAATTAATAATTCACACATGTAACTACCGTATATACTTCCGTATAAGCTGATACCAACTGCAAACTGCATAGACCCAGATCTGCAATCACATAATGCACCAGCAGATCTGGGTCTATGCAGTTTGTAAGGACTAATGAGTAGAACAAACAACATAGACCCTGATCTGCCAGCACATTGTGTGACATTGTTGTTTGCATTTGGACCTGCATTATACATGAGTACATATGGTTCTGTCTCAGTCTATAGTGCTAGTACAGTGTCCCCTCTTTGTAACACTATTTATCAGAGCCACAACATTACAGATGAGGTTGCCTTAGATGGAAGTCCATTTTAAGCAACATCATTTTATTAGGACACTGTACATACCCGCTTATAAGTGAAGTCCAACTGCAAACAACAATGACCCTGATCTGCCATCACATAATGCAGCAGAAGATCAGGGTCTATGTTGTTTATTCCACTGATTACACCTAACAAACTGTATAGACCCAGATCTGCCAGTGTATTATGAGATGGTAGATCTGGGTCTATGAAGTCTTCAGTTGGATCCAACTTGTACACGAGTATATACAGCATGTGTTACATGTCATATTACTGTGGGCTGTAATCGGCCATGAACTAGCATTAAATGAAATTAATATGAGGCAATTTAAAAAAAAATGTTTCCCCAATTTAATAATGGGATCTGCAGTCATACCCAGTATATACAAGGGGCCGTGTTATACTGCAGCAATTTATAAGGAGGGACCACTGTAATAATAGATACCAGCCTTCAAACAATCTCAATTCAAAAGTTCTTGCCAGCCAGCTGGACAGACTGATACAGTCAATGTACTTAAAAATTAGTAACTTTTTCATTTTATTACAACTTGACATGTATCTCATTCACATAAAGATACAAAATGTGCATGCTCACACAGACATTTTAAAAAAATGTTCAAGATGTGGTGTACAATAATGAGAGATAAAACTAATCTAAACATTAGCTTCCCTGAGTACAAAATAGACATGAATACATATATTGGAAACAGTATCATAAAAAACAAATAACTACCCTAAGATGACTCATCAACATGGTAAATTTCTCAAATCCATTCCATAATTTCCTGAATAACAGATCACTGAATTCTTCAGAAGGCAGTTTTATGGGTGAAAATAGATGATCTTACACGAGTGTTCATTTCCAATAAAGTTTAACAAATGAGTCGACAAATTTCTGTCATTTGGAAGTCTTCGCGA
Organism: Margaritifera margaritifera; assembly: GCA_029931535.1. Classification (NCBI taxonomy): domain Eukaryota; kingdom Metazoa; phylum Mollusca; class Bivalvia; order Unionida; family Margaritiferidae; genus Margaritifera; species Margaritifera margaritifera. Next base: position 1,751,676 of record JAQPZY010001333.1, on the reverse strand, counting down.
GCCTTCACGATCAAAAGATTTAAATTACCGCATATACTTGTCTATAACCTGATACCAACTGCAAACTGCATAGACCCAGATCTGCAATCACATAATACACCAGCAGATCTGGGTCTATGCAGTCTGTAAGGACTGATCAGTAGAACAAACTAGACCCTGATCTGCCGGCGCATAGGTTGTTTGCATTTGGACCTGGATGATACGCGAGTATATACAGTAATCATCAAGTTTCATAAATTTCATTTGGACTGAGCACAAATGTAAGATTTTATTTATCAAAAGATAAAAAACACCGATTCTATTTTAGAAAAAGTGAAGAATAGTATAGTGAAATTACTTTGAAATGCATCATTTGGAATGCCTCAGTCACTATCTTTTTGCTTTACATTACATCATGAGCTATTATTATTTGTGTTACATATAGAACAACAGTCCCATGAAGCGATTGAGGCCCTACTGGCCAAAACGCATTTGTAGGAATTCATGATAAGGCCATTTCTACCCTCTTTTTTAAAAAAATTGCTAAGTACTGAAATCATCTCTGATATTCTTGGTAAACTCCAACATCCCAAATTGGTAAAAAAAATATGTTCTTATATTTCTGAGTTAACATGTTCACAAGACAAGTGCAGGACACAAATCTCTGACATAGCCTTCAACCTTGAACATATCACTAAACTCGTCTCAGATACTTACAAAAAAAATTCACATGTTCAGTTTGTGTCTAATCCATAAATTATTGTTTAAAATAAAATAAACAAGTTATTGAACTGGCTTCGTTCAACATATTCTTTAGATTTATCCCCAACTGTGTTTAATAAAAATCCATTCATACTTCTCCGTGTAATCATGCTTACAAACCATCACAGATAAAAACAATGTAAACACCTTTGACCTTGAAATCAATGTCAGTGTCCTTGCTATCAACTTTTTTAAAATTGAAAAACAAGAAAATAGAGTCTGGTTAAAACACATATGCATACATACAAGGCACTGTGTTCATAGGCTCACTGAAGAACAAAAATGCAAGCAGTGAACTTTAACTTGACACCAAGATCAAGAAGGTTTGCTTTTCAGACTTGTTCCCAACAGTGTGGACATGGTGGTGGTAAGATATGCATCATTTTTCAGGACCAATTACATATTGCAAGAGGCATTTTAGTGAAAACCCCATGTCAATGCCAACACTCACGAAAGATGGGGATGCGCTTTTGTCTTTCACCTTGGGTTCTATAAAACATTCTTTGTAGTATTTTTTTAATAACTCCATGCCTTTTTAAGATGGCAAACTCGCACATGATGAAAAGGGAAATACTAATTTTTTTTTACTGTTGCAAACTTATTCACTGCGCACCTAGTATACAAATTAGACATATGGATTAGTAGTTCTGGAATAATCTGGGAAATTCCCATATCTGATTAATATAATATATAATACCAAGATGTCCACAACATAGTCTAAGGATTTTTTTTGTTATAGTTTATTAGGTTTTTATTTACTACAGTTCAAATCATATTGTATGCTTTCACCCAAATCCTGGGACCCATTTTTCCAGATTTTTTTTCTCAAAACTATAAAAACTTCTGATTTTTATATAATGGGTTTATCTTAACTGTTAACATTTTGTATGATATTACACAAGTAGTTTTTATTGAATAATTCAACAATATTAAAGTTTCGCTTCATTTTTATTTACCTGACCACAACATTAGGAATGCTACTATTTCAATAGGAGGAAAAATTAATACAGTAAAACCCCGTTCATCCAAATTATCCAAGTCATATGTTCACAAACTTGCAAATTTGGTAGAGTTTTCTAACTTTATAACTCTTTTAATGGGAGTCCAACAAGTGACCAGTGCTATAAGTGAGGACGCCTTATACAGAGGGATGTTCTAACATGTCTGTTTCATAATACTATAGTATCACTAATTTTCGCGGGGTACCAATTTTTGTGGATTTCATTGTTGCCCCAAACCATGAATTTAAACACCCAATGAAAAATTAGCCACATATGAAGAAGAAGCCCCCAACCCCCATTTTCTTACTATGTTTCATTCCTAGCAATCAACCAAGCTATTTGATAAATCAACATCATTACTGTAATCTGTTAATAAAATATTAGCTTTTACATTTATTTGTTTTATTTTAACCCTTTGAAAAAAGAATTATAAAGCATCTTACATTGCTATATAATCTGGAAGCTGTCATTTCCATGCACGTGTGAGATAAGTAAGGATAAAGAGAAATGATAAAAAGCATAAGGTATTCAAACACTAGTAGTAGTGAAAATGAAAGAAAGAATAATAAATGGTAGTAGTATATGAAAATTAGATTTAATACTTATTCAAAGTGACCTTCATTCAAGTACAACTGTTGTTGAAAAATTTAAATCCTCCTGAAAGCACATTTCATTTTATCCATGCATTTTTAATCCAAATGAACGACAAGACTTAAATACTAGAACTATTGCTTGAAGCACAATTACTAATGAAACACTAGGTATATATACTAATCATAGCAGAGTATTGAAGCTCACACTTCACTGATTTTTGGACAAAACCACTGTCAATCAAGTCTCCTGGCACACACAAAAGCTTGTCAGATAAATAATCCTAAAATTGCAGAATTAAACAAGTCCATCTTTCTCAAAGCCACGGATAATTAGGTCCAATCTTAGACTCATTGTTGTGTGAGCTGCAATTATCCATTCAGCATGAATCAACTTGATCAATGAGGTTGTGAGGTCCACTAATACAGTACATTTATCATCACCAGTCTTCCTTTATGGGCAGAGGTTTACATACGAAATCATAGAGATGTACTTTAATAACCGATTGGCTTAGTGTTGTTGGCTGTGTTGGCTCCCTTTGATGTTGAGCACTCAGACAACAACATGGTGTAAGTGATTGATCTTGACAGGTGTTTGATTTGTGCTCATACAGGTGGTAATATTGTTTTAACCATTCAAGTAACCACCGTTTTCTGTCCGCATAATTTTTTTCTTTTGTATGCTTTATTTTGGGTATTTGTAGAGGTTAATCCACAAAATTAAATACCTACAAATATGCAAACTTTGATGAGCAAAACCACAAAATTAAGTACCCACGAAAATGTCTTGTTTTACAAAAGCACAAAAATTGAGACCCACAAAAATAAATGATACTACAGTAGTGTATTTAAACATTAGAGTATTTGATGATGTGAAATCACATTATAATTCAGAGTTGTCCCTAGCCTGTTTCAGGAATGTTCTGTATCCTACCCTTTATAGGTGAAACCCTACCCTTCCTGGTGTGCATCCTGCTCTCTTTAATGTGTACCCTGCCCACTCTCCCTGGGGTGTACCCTACCTCTTTTGGGTGCACACTGCTCTTCTTGAGGTTTACCCTGCCCACTCTGGGGTGCACACTGTCCCCCCCCCCTTGAGGTTTACCCTGCCCACTCTGGGGTGCACACTGTGCTCTTTAGGCGTTCCCTGCCCACTCTGTGGCACACCCTGCCTTCCTTGGGGTGTACTCTGACCACTCTGAGGTGCATACTACTCTCCTCGAGGTGTACCCTGCCACTCTGGAGTGCACACTGCCCTCCTTGAGATGCACCCTACCCACTCTGGGGTGAACACTGCCCTCTCTGGGGAGTACCCTGCCCTCCTAGGGGGCTGCCCTGTCTTAAATCTAGAAAGGTTTAATACATGACATATGGTAACATTCTACATATACATTTTGAGCATCAACTTGGCATCATTTAGCCCTATTTTTCTCTTTCTGGGCAAATATTATCTAGCCCCATTTTTCTCTTTCTGGGCAAATATTATCTAGCTCTATTTTTCTCTTTCTGGGCAAATATTATCTAGCCCTATTTTTCACTTTCTTGGCAAATATTATCTAGCCCTATTGTTCTCTTTCTGGGCAAATATTATCTAGCCCTATTGTTCTCTTTCTGGGCAAATATTATCTAGCCCTATTTTTCACTTTCTGGGCAAATATTATCTAGCCCTATTTTTCACTTTCTGGGCAAATATTATCTAGCCCTATTTTTCACTTTTTGGGCAAATATTATCTTAATGTTTGTTTTTGTAAAATCAAAGCTGCACCACATAGCTTGAAATAATGTGATCACTGCATTATTACATCATCAACATGAGGATGTCATCACATGATTACTAAGTGTATCAAAGAATTACCAGCTCTTGGAGAAACTGTTCATAAAATGATTTGGTTGTAATTTTGGTCTCTTATTACAGTGAAACCCCGCTATAACGCGCCCCGCTATAACGTAAATTCGGATATAACGCGATCGTGGTGTGGCTCCCAAAATTTCGTGTATTCATTCGCACATGAATTTTTTTTTTTCAAAGTACGAGAAATAGTGTATAAAATGCGTATGTTACAGTATCCTTTTGGGGAAGAGATCGCGTATGAATTCGAGTATAATACATTTGTGGCGTGGTTCCTGAAATTTATATACATGTACATGTAATTTTCTCGTACACGGAATTTTTTTTTTTTTTTTAAGTACGAGAAATAGTGTATAAAAAGTTTATTATCATTTTGGGGAAGAGATCACGTATGAATTCGATCGTGGTGTGGCTTCTGAAATTTAACAATTTCACCAATTTCTTGAAGTGTTATGCCAAAATAAACATTATCGGAAATGTTACTTATTACTGATCCATGAGTAAAGTCGGTAAGTCTTCTTTGTGTTTGTCTTCAATTCATTCTGTATACACTCATTGCTCAAACAATAGCCGACATGTTTTTCTTCTTTAACTGCATACACAACGGAGCATAAGACAATGTTGTGGTTGATAAAAGATTCTCACGATTTAATAAACATCAAAAAACGTAAGCCGCCAACACGTGCGCTGGACTTCAATTCATCCTGTATACAATCATTGCGCAAACAATAGCCGACTTACGTTTCTTCTTTAACTGCATACACAACCAAGCACCAGACAATGCGGTGGTTGATCAACGATTTTAATATGTGGGCGCTTATGTAGAGACTGAGCTTGGGCGGCAAGATCAAAGATTGTCATATGTGGGTGCTTATGTAGGGTCTGAGCTTGGGCGGCAAGATCACAGGGGAGTTCAAATAACCACTCTCTGTTACTTGGCACTGAACATACTCGTGGCTCAATCAAAGGGTTGTCATGTGGGAAAACAAAGACGGATCGATATCAGATAGTAAACGGTGTTGATACCCTATTTATGCTATACATTAGATGTGTATACGTTGTTTTCTGAATAAAGTAATATATAGTAAAACCCTGCAATAACGCGACCCTGCTTTTTCCGCGATCGAATTTTATGGACCCCAAATATCGCGTTATAGCGGGGTTTCACTGTATATAATCCACAAAAATAAATGTTTATATAATTTAATTAATCGCAATAATGTTCTGTGAAAGAAAATGTTTAAATCAATGAAAAGTATATAAGACCTTGGGAAATCATTAGTGATTTATGACCCGCCATAAATTGGCCAAGCAGGTTTTCTGTTGCGGAAAACCTTTGATCTCAATAACTGCAATATACTAATAAAATTCACATATCAGCATATACTTTTCTTTGTGTATTTAATAAGGAGAGTCTATGATCTTCAATGTAGATACATTTTTAAATACTCATTATTCTTATTATTTTATGGACAATTGGTAAAAAATTTTTTACTTTTGGATCACTTGGATCATTAGCTATGTAAAAATATCAATTTTTCAAAAAGTCAAGTATTACAATATTTCACAAGAGATCATCCTTATTTGCATCTATCGTGTACATACTGATGCCCACTCACATAAATAGGATACCTCCAGAAGAGATTTTACCATGCTTAAAATGCCCCAACAGGCAACCAGCATCCTGCCTTGAGGGGCAATCAGCGCCCTACCCCAATAGGCAACCAGCATCCTGCTGGATAGGCAGCCAGCACCCTGCCCCCACAGCCAACTAGCACCCTGCCTTGACTAATGGTCTAGAGACAACACTGAAACTGCTTCCCACGAGCAAAGAATTAATATCAAGTGAAATAAAATAAGTAGCAATGACAAACTTGACCAGTTTAATGTGATCCATGACAATACTCATGCTGAATGAGAGACAGCAGTATACTGAGGGACTTTATAGTGAGGAACCAATTTAATGTAATGCTTTACAATACCCATGTTGTATGAGAGGCAGCAGTATACTGAGCGACTTTATAGCGAGGAACCAATTGTAATGAATGACAATACCATGTTGTATGAGATTCAGCAGTATAATGAGGGACTTTATAGCGAGGGATCAATTTAATGTAATGCATGATAATATCCATGTTGTATGAGACAGCAGTATACTGAGGGACTTTATAGTGAGGAACCAATTTAAAGTGATCCATGATAATACCCATGTTGTATGAGACAGCAGTATACTGAGGGACTTTATAGTGAGGAACAAATTTAAAGTGATCCATGACAATACCCATGTTGTATGAGACAGCAGTATACTGAGGGACTTTATAGTGTGAGACCTCTGTACAATGCAAACTTTTTCATCCAAACTCTTGTTTATCTGGCCCTATATTCACAAAATTCCTCAGATTGAGTGTAATTTCAAATTCAAGTATTGTTTGTTTGGATTGCACCACATTTGTCACATTTGCATCAAATAACTTTCCATACTAAACAAGTCTTCCACTGAATAAATGGAAACTTTCAGATCTGTTTTATATAATTAATTGGTTCAGGAATATAAAAAATTGTATGAATGGGCAATCAAGTTGAGGAGTCTTGTGAAAATGAGGCCTGAACATCTTTTTTGTTTTACCCCCCTGGAGTTATATAAACGAGGTTATAGTGCATTCTAATCATAAACCCTCATAAAAGTCAACTCTTGTTTGACTACAGTGATATTCATTACAATGGAATATTTGCTCTTTATAATGAAATATTCAACTTCTTACTCTGACAGCAATTTCTGTTGACAAACATGCATATTTTTTTTTTATCGTGTTCATTACATTCCTTTGGATTTAACTGAGAAAATGTCTGACGATTTATTTCCATAAAAAGTTTTAAATGTAAAAATGATATACATTAGAGCAGGATTTTTTTTGTGGATGAAAACTCTGACGCTTTTGGTTAAAAATTGTGGGTTTTACATTTTGGCAAGTTAAAGTTTAGTGATTAAAAGATCTAGGGAGTTTATAACCTATAAGATCATAAATTAAATTTTTTAAAATTTTTTTGATCCAACTCTTAGACCAATAAATTGCTAAAATCACTGTTAAAATTACCTACTATATGGTACAAAATTTGAAAATAGTTGCGATAACATCAGATGTGACAATAACTCCTCTAAATTAAATCCATGATCTTCACAATGACTAATTCATTGCCATGACAAAGTGGCTGGCTATGAACTTGGTCATTGTAATGAGAGTTGACTACACTCCAGTTTCTTTGATTGTCTCAACCTTAATGTCCAATTCATGCGGACATAAAGAGTTGTTAAGAATATGTTGTATGGTAACTTGATACACTCTGTCGTACTATCCACATAAATATAATCATTTATTTGTTATATTTTGGTTATTTTGAACAATTATTCCCAAAACTCTGGAATATTTAAAACATCTTCCTGGTCATTCCTCTTTTTGTCTTGACCTTGCCCTGACCCAATCACTATCTCTCCTCGGGATAATGACATTCCACATTATTCGGTGCAGGGTTTGGCACAGTTGATAGGGCCTCCTCTTTACTCCGGTCTAATGAGACATTCTGGAAAAGAGAAACAAGAATTCTTCAACATGAAATAACAATTTCAATTTGGCCTGTATAGTGCAGTAGCAGCACACTTGCCTTGAACCTCTGCAGTACCAGATTCCATTCCTGGACAAGGTGCTTGCAGGGGTATATGGTCCGACATCCATTGTTGGTGGTTTGTTCCTAGTTCTCTTATTTTCTTAACCTGGAAGCCCATCTAATACCAACATATACATTGTCAATAGTGAATTTTTTAGTTTTATGAATGTGAGTTACAAAGGAAAAAAAAAATAGATAAAAAGAAATATCAACAAGAAAAAGAAGCGTATAGCAAAATGCAGGCCAGTGTTTGCATACAAATATTCCTTTTTTAACATTATGTATGGGAAAGGAACATGAAGAGTGGGTAACTTTGACCAACTTTTAGTTTAATGGTGTAGTATCCCTTGAGATGTCTCAGAACAGCACAGGCTAAAGTTTGGGAGATATGGGCATTAAAACAAAACTGAATACTCTTAAAAACAGTCACATGAAAATTAAAAGTAATTTAGTATGACCTACTTTTATTAATTTGGTTAAATACCAATCAAGATGCATGAATATTCAAGTTCCTGACAGTACATGACACTAAAATTGTGTTCATGGAACATGACTGTTCCTCTACAGTAACCTAAATGCAAAACTTAAATGGATTGACAGAGAGATATACAAGGGTAACACTTCATGCCCATTTCACATTCTTGGAGGGGTAAAAACACTTATCTGACACTTCCATCAATGATAATGACAACAAATGTGATTTCATAATGCAACAATTTTATGCCATAAAGTTAGCTCACCTACCTATTTAGAGCACACTTCTAGTCAGAACATCTTGTCTGTTCAGACCACTCTTGCAATCAGACCACCTATCTATTCAGATCTCTCTTCCAGTCAGACCACTTACCTATTCAGACCACTCTTCAAGATTCCTGCATTTCTGTGACCGTTACAAATGACTATTCTCTTTAATGTTGTGGATACTATGAATTCATTTATTTTCATAGTAAATTTGTCCTGCTTTTTGTTGAAAAATCTGTGTAAATTAAAAATCCACTTTTCCAGAAAAATGTACTCCCACTTAATTCCCCAAATTTACCACTACATTCAATGACTAGTCAGACTAAAATTACTGCATTACCTCCCTTGATTTAGGTTTGGTTTGCCGTCATGTGTGACGACTCATTCCACAATGAGCTGACCATCCATCACTGTAAAGGTGAACTGATTGAGTGGTCATTTAAAAAAAAAACCATTTTCTTGTGCAGCATATGGTCACAACTTTAATCAAGAATGGACAAAATGGGCAATTATTTTCTTTTTTATATTTCTAAAGGAAGAAAGGTGAGAAAATACGAATCTACCAATTATAACGTGCCCAACTGAGATGTATCATAAAGAGCTATGCAAATTCTGCTGATTTCTAAAATTTTCTTCCAAGCATATTAAAAGCCATAAATTATCACAAATCCTTCTAAATATGAAAAAAGGATTTAGACATAAAATTTAGACAATCATTGTGGTGACAAATGAGAGTCAAGAGAGAGAGAGAGAGAGAGAAGACAAAGAAGAATATTGATAAATAAGTCATCCCCTTTCATGGGTACAGAACTTTAAATTGAAAACATATCTCCATTTTAAACATTTTGTTATTGCTTTAATGGAGAAACAAAAACTAAGTATCAAGTAAAACATGGCAAAAGATCACATTAGTAGATAAGGAGTGACATTAAAAGAGGTGAGAGTTTAACATATCAAAGAACTGCAATTTATTTCCTGAAGAGTTATTGTCAATATTTTGACCCAAAAAAGGTGTTTGATATATTTATTTTCTCTTTTTGACTTAAACAATGTAACATTTCATACTTACATTCCACCAAAAATCCAAGATCACTCTGATGCATTAAACTGCACAGTATAATCATAATTCTTCCCAACAACTATCAACATATTTTTTTCTTTTTCTCTCTATCTAACAATGACTATACTGTCTGAATTTCTGAAATTTCCATCAGATCACTGTTCATTTCATAATCTACTGCAAATTTCCTACACTAAAATCTCAACATGAGTCAGATCTTTGTGTTTTACTGATACGTCATTTCTGCATACATATCAGGGGTCGGTAATACTTGTGCCAAAGTTTGTGATGTCTCAACATTAACTTATGTCAGGTCTCGCTTTTAAATCCAATAATTTGTAAACTATACAATAATTTCTATGAACAACGGGAATGGGTTTTTCAGGTATGGAACATACATAACTAAGTTGAAACAGAAACATCCATATTTGATCTTTAAATTAACAGATCGGGTAAAAGGACTTCTTGCTCCCATAGAGGAAGCCTTGTTCATTGGGACTTCACATCTGTGGTTTGCAGCAACTAGATCTGTCAGTAATCAAGTGCTTATAGAATAACCCCTGCTTTAAAGTAAAATCGAGATGAAGCAAAATCTTATATATGGAAGGATGGATACAATTTGCAATAAAACTCTAAAACTGCTACTTACAAAGCTAAATCTTATATGGGACACAAGCTCGTCACGATATAAATGATTTGCAACTTCGAGGCCAATCCTATGGATCATACCTTGAATGTATATTGATAACTGCCATTTGGACTACTTCGGCTATTTACAAAACAAGGACTGACAGAGAAGTTATGAATGATCAAACTATTTTTTTCATTCATAACCCCTTGGTTAATCCTACAGTCATTCCAATCGTAGAAATAGCTGAGGTGATTCAAACAGTTTAGGCTAATTTTTTTGCAGAGAAATTTCTGGCAAACAAAATGTATGTGCTGACATACATCTGAGACACAATTTTCTCTCGCAGAAATAGCAGAGGAAGTTCTGAATGGATACAAATGCATACCAAGTTTCATGAAGGCATTCTCAAATGGTTCTGGAGATATTAACTAGAAAAGAATGTGAAGGATGGGCAGACAAAATTTTAATAAACAAGCGAACAACTTAAAATGCTGATCAAACACTCTATTTTTTTTTACAGAATTTAATGTCTTGTCATGATATAAAAGCACACAAAAATTCCTGAAGATATCTCAAAGGTTTCAGGAGTGTGACAGATGGATGAACAAGCAGACTCCAGTATACCCAACCCCCCAAACTTCGAATGTGGGAGGTATAAACTGTGAAATATCAGAAAATTTGAACCCCACAAATATTAGTGAATTGACAGTAGTTGGCTGGAAACAAAAATGGTAGTGGCTTTTTTTTTGTTGTCAGGGGAGATAAATTTGACTGGAATGGAAACTATTTATTGGCCATGTGTGTAAAAGTGGACTTGGATTTCTACTGCATTCATTAAAGTAAGAAAGTAGTTACAGTTGCAAAATATTACAGAATAAATAAAAAAAGAACAAACAGCAAAATTATTAAACAGCTTTTATTACATGGAGTATGAACTAGAAAAGTATCCATTGGTCACAAGTAAGATCCTTGCTACAAATGAGAGATGACAAATACATGGACTAGGTAATTTGAAAATTCAATTTCATATTTAGGGAAAACATTGTTAAAAACATCAATTACATTAATTACATGTAAATAGTTTTTAAAAATATATCAAGCAACCTGAAATAATAAACTGATGTATTCTTGCTGTATGAATTTGGATGACGATTTTTTTACTATTTTTCCACTTATCCATGTAAAGAATATGATAGGAGATCTGATATGCTCAGTGGGTGTGACAGTGTTTTATTTCTTTAGATTAAACAGAATGAGCAGACTACTGTATATGACTAAGGTATACAGAACAACAAGTACAAAAATATAAAACAAGGTTTTTACTCATAAACATGAACCCATCGCCTTCAGAAGCATACTTGGAGAAGCCTAAAATAAAGCGGAAAATAACAGTCACTTAAAAAATAAAATAAAAATAAAAATAAAAAAAGTAGATCACAGTGACTTACTTTTAGTATAGTTGAGTTACTCTCAATGAGATGCATCCATATACCAATTTTTGTGTGCAAGTGAAAATAGGGCCCAAGATGTTTAGAGTGTAATGAACAGATAGCTGAAAATACAAAAGTCACAAGCATGAACATTAGATTACAGTGATCTAGTTTTGGTATGGTTGAGTTACCCTCCTTGAAATGCTTCCACATGCCAAGTTTCACGAGTGAAATAGGGCCCAGATGATGAGGTTGTAATAAATGGGTAACTGAAAAACACAAAAGTAACTCAAACAATGACCTCATTTTGATATGGTAGGGTTATTTTCACCTTCATATGCAGCCATCTTGGTAAAATACAATTTAGTATATGGAGGTTGTAATGAACAGACAGCTAGAAAGAAAATAGTCACTCAAGCATGAATATATGGTCACATTGCCATAGTGTTGATGTGGTCGAGTTATTTATTTTAAGCTACAATGCATTCAGATGCAATTTTTTATGTGCGTAGGTGAAATAGTTTAATATATGGAGACTGTAACAAATTAAGTTACTTTCTTTGAGATGGCAATCACATACCTATTTACATGAGTGTTGGTGAAATAGGGTGCAAGTTACTTATGGTGTAACAAACTGAAAGCTGAAAATACAAGAGTCACTCAGGTGTGAAAACTGGGTCACAAACACCTAGTTTTGGTATGGTTGAATTACTTTTATTGACATGTATCCACATACCAATTTTCATGAGTGTAGGTAAAATAGGATCCCAGATACTGAGGGTCTAACAAATGAACAGCTGAAAATACAAAAGTCAATCAAGCATGAAAATTAAGCCAAAATTACCTAGTTTGGGTATTGATGAGTTACTTTCATTGAGATGTATCCACACACCAATTTTCATGAATGTAGGTCAATATAAGTTCAAGACACTGAGGGTGTAATAAACAAACAACTGAAAGTACAAGCATGCATATTAGGTCACAGTGACCTAGTTTTTGTATGACTGGGTTACTCTTCTTGAGATGCGACCACATACATGTTCCGATTTTCATAAGTGTAGGCGAAATAGGGTACAAGATACTGAGGGGGTAGCAAAATACTGAGAGGGTAAGAAACTTAGAAACACATAAACGAATGGGCAAAATGTTGTATCCCTCCAACTTTGCTGACTTGGCATATTACTCCAATTGCTCCAACACAAAAGTCTTTCACATACTGATGTGCTGCTAACACCAACCAATCAATTAATCAATAAATCAAACTCAGATATTTCTGACATGTAACTCTATATCTCAATATATCCTGTGTCTTTAATGCTGATTAGACGAAATGTAAAATGTATCTATTGATATCCAGGTCCAGGCGGAACAGGAGCAATAATTCTATCTAATATTAATGGGAAAAAGTTCCAAATAAACATGAATGATATTAATATCAATCTCTGAACTAATGAAATGAGTCTTTCTGGAGATTTTTAGGAGTATGCCACCCACCCACCCAAAAAGGACATACTGTATATACTCGTGTATAAGCCAATACCAACTGCAAACTGCAGGGACCCAGATCTGCTGGTGCATAATGCGCCGGCAGATCAGGGTCTATGTTGTTTGTATTTTGACCCGGCTTATACACGAGTATATATGGTAGATGGATGAGTGAATGGATGGATGAGGCAGAATGAACTGCCCACTCCATAGGCTAGGGGTCAGGCAGCACAAATTGCCCACTCCATATGCTAGACGTCATTAAAATTTTTACAATGGGTAAATGAAGTTCTTACATGAATTTAATCAGCAGTATCAGACAATATGTACAATTACATGAATACAGTACAAATGACAAGAAAACTGATGACACACCATTAATGCTGTAGATTCATTTTTATTCTGAGGTAGTGATCTTTGTAGATTTCCTTTGAAGCAATGACTGAAATATCTAAATACCAACTTATGTGACTACGAGAAAAAGTGTCCAATAAAATGACCTCAATGCATACCCTAACCTAGAACGAACAAGTTAAATGTAAAGGTGAGTAGTAATCACTGAATCATGAAATACAAGTCACAGAGACCTAGTTTTCACTGATGACTTTAACACTTCTCATAATGCAATTACATACCAACTTATGTGACTCCACAGGCAATAGTGCCAGAGAAAAGGAACTAAATGGAAAAGGTTAACAGAACTGTTAAATACAGATCACAATAACCTAATTTTAAATGAATGGTGTAGTACTCCATATGACCGAAATCAAACCATAACCTCAGCATTGATGTCAGAGGAACAGTTGGATAGTCAAACATTATCAATACAGAAGCCGGAACTACTTTGCAACCCAGCTAAAATATATAAAACAATTTTACTGCAATACCCGTATCTATATCCTGATATAAATGAAAATTTGTACTGAACGATGCATAAGTACGATGTATGAGCAGGAAATGAGAATTTAACAAGATTCACATGCATTCAAATGTCATACAAATGCACAACTTTGACAATGTCCTTAATTGTACCATCCCTGGCATTCAACATCAGATGCTTCTATTGGAGCTAAAATTCATTCAAAGTGATAATTTAATATCAATGCTTTAAATGATGAATATTATTTTCTTTGCCTTAATTTTTGTTGCTTTTGAAGAAAAATGTACCATACACTACATGCTAAGAACTATTTCAAATTCTATAAAATAATGTCAAGCAAAACTCTATAATATTTGCAAATTCTATGACAAGATGAGTGACAAGAACTAACTCAATCAAATGCTTTCATCTAGCACAAACATAACTCTAGCCCCATGTATATGACATGGATTAGGGGTCGAAACATATTGCTCTTCCTCGTTAAAATGCGGTAGTTGTGGTCCATCACTGCCATCCATGTTATGTACTGAACCGCGTTATACCAAGTACTGCAATATATATGGAACCATGGTATTTTGAGAATAGCATAATATACGAAACAGTGGTATAGCAGGCACTATAAATTTTTTTAAAATAATGGTGTTTTGAAAAGGAAATGAAGATATAAGACTAAGTCTCACCTTGTTTTCTTTCAACCCTTCATGTTATACATTGGTATAATTTTGGTCATAGAGTTCATATCAGTACTGCGTTATATCCAGAATCATGTTATAACGAGGCGTGTTATAACATGGGAGAGCTGTTTTTCTTGTATCTCAGTTCAATATTTCTGAGATACATGAGGCTTCATAAAAAAAAAAAAAAAAAAAATGGTTGTGAAATTCAAAAACTAAAAAGGTCTCTGGTTGGTCAATTGGGAAAAATAAAATATTGTTGAGGACAATCATCCCCCCCCCCCAAGTTAAAATAATAATTCTAATACTTAATAGGTTTTACTATGCTAAATAATTCTACTATTTACTAAGTTTCAATATGCTGTTTAATATTTAATAATTCAAATATTTACTAGGTTTCAATATGCTGTTTAATATTTAATAATTCTAATATTTACTAGGTTTCAATATGCTGTTTAATATTTAATAATTCTAATATTTACTAGGTTTCAATATCCTGTTTAATATTTAATAATTCTAATATTTACTAGTTTTCAATATGCTGTTTAATATTTAATAATTCTAATATTTACTACAGTTTTTTGGTAATAAGTAAGCAAAACCATACACCTGATGAATTATTGTTTGCTGACATCCAATTTTTTAAAAGAATTCTATCAACATTTGTAAAATATTCTGCTATTTGTGCCAGGAGCTTCTTTCTACAACAAACTGTCAGAATGCCAGGTGGTTTCTGTTTAATTGTTGAAAATAACCAACTGCTTTTATAAACAAAGCTCAAAAGCACAATTTTGATGGGATGTAGCATAACAAACACACTGCCATGCAATAAGTTTACACAGCCTTATGTCTAAATAAACTCGAAATATACACAAAACTTTAACCATAACCATTTTATTTATCTGTCCATATTAAAAAGGATGATCATGGTAAGTTGCAGCCTATTCACATAGAACATTACCCAATTATAATTACATCCCTTGATAATCCATTAGAAAAATATCAAACATTACAAGTTAAAAAGTTTGAAACATGGTACTTTACCTTCACTTGCTCCACAAGTTTGCTGTAATGCATCTACTTTTCCAACCAAATTAATATGAGTTTGCTGTTTTTAGTCTCGGTAATGCATCTACTTTTCCAACCAAATTAATATGAGTTTGCTGTTTTTAGTCTCGGTAATGCATCTACTTTTCCAACCAAATTAATATGAGTTTGCTGTTTTTAGTCTCGGTAATGCATCTACTTTTCCAACCAAATTAATACGAGTTTGCTGTTTTTAGTCTCGGTAATGCATCTACTTTTCCAACCAAATTAATAAAACAACAGACTCCTCTTTTTCGTCCAGCCCAGCTTTTATTTACCGTATATACTCGCATATAGACCAATACCAACTGCAAACTGCAAAGACCCAGATCTGCCGGCGCATTATGCGCTGAATCAACAATAACACTAGAATCAGTCCTTCCAGCAATCCTTTGTGAAAAAAGTAAGGATAAAGTAGGGGTTATTTATGAAGAAAAATAATATGAAATTATTTTGTAATTTACTGAAAAAATAAAACCTTTATTTGACTTTCCTTTGTAAACTCGAACAAAAAGCATGATCTTTCATACTAGTTGTCTCCTTAGTCCAGGTTGCCTCTATCTTCTTAGAAACCCAGATCCACATTACAGAGACCATATCTGAATTCATTTTGCTATAGCCATTCATGCAGTGTGTAATTGCTTCTCAACAAAAAATTAAACCAAGAGTCTCTCGAAGGGGCTGACATTCTATTGGCAGAAAAAAATGTCTAGGAATCCAAGATAAGACTGTTTCTTCTTTTTAATCGCTGAGTGCTGACACTATTTCTGATATTTTTGAGCAATAAATGATTTCAAAATGGCTACCATGGTGACCATAATGAATGTTAGATCGGAACCATTTTCATTTGTGACCAGCTAGACATCATAAGAAGTCTTTTAGTGAAAATCACATGTTGATATGACCATCCATTCTGAAGAAGTTGCAAAAACAAGATTTTCAAGATGGCCATTGTGGTGACCATACTGGATGTCCAAGCGGCACCATTTTCGTTTAGGAACAACTAGACCTTGGTATGAACGTGTGTATGTAAAGTTTCATGACAATTCCCCAGGTCATTTAGGAGTAGTGGTAACAAGCTTGTGCTAACAGACGGATGGACAACAGACAACAGACCATCCCATAAACTCTTCTGGTCTATGACCAGTACAGCTAACAGAGAAAAGACAGTAGTGCCATTTAGAAAAAGGTTGGGAAAAACAGGACGTCTGTCAAAAAATTAGGAAAAAGTAGGAAAAACTAGGGCCACTGGAAAGACTGTAGAATGTATCCACATTCAAATGCAAAAAGCAGTGACATAACACGCTGTTAAACACATGATGTGTACTGGCACCTCGAGTACTTTTGTTTAACGATCTTACAAGGAGTAGTTATCTTAAAAATAAAGGTAATTTATAATGAAAGGCAAACAACTTTACTACAAAACAATGGACAATTATAACCAACACAATTACAAAACAAATATTCAAACATTTAACTGCTCCCAATTTCTTTCTCTTCTTTCTGTTGATCTTCAACCCTTTCTTCATTTTTCAGTAGTAACTGATGCCCTTGCTTATGTCTTTGTTTTTGGACCCCACTGTGTGTGAGTTATCCAGAAAGAAGTGTTGACGCCTGTTGCCATGATGGTCAAGTATTCCCTGTAGATTTAAGTTCCCTTTTTTCCATTTGCTGACTAGACCATGTAGTACCAACAGTAAATAAAAGCTGAAATCTTTATGTTTTATTGTATTTATCATACTGTCTATAATTTTTATACACTTTTCAAATTATTGTATTAATTATAATGTTGTCTTCATTTTATTTTAAGTAGAGAATTTTTAAAGTCTTAATGAGAAAAAAGTTCTCTGAACAAAAAGCAGAGTACAAGCTAGAAACGTGTTCATGGAACACAAATGCCCCCACCACAGCACCAAAGAAACTAACCAAGCACATGACTTAACCAAAGTGTGACAGACAGATGGACAGACAAGGAAAACACTATATGCTTTACCACTGTTATGGTAGGCTATTACAATTATTATAATTGATGGTGAATATTTACACATAATACGTTATATAAGACCAGCCCTCCCCCCAAAAAAGTCTACTGTCTGATCAACATTGCAATTATAATACCTTGCTCAATATAGACTACTATTTTTCAGCCTGGTCCAATGACAAAATCCACAGTCTTTGGAAATACAAGACATGGAATCCTACAATGACATAACACGTGCATAATTCAAATCACTTAACTAGATGAAAACACTGATGTTTGGTACAAACAAGTTGATACATCTTTGGTACTATATAAATATATGTCTTTGGAACTGATGAGTTTGACTACTCTGTGATGACAACCCTTTCTTCAAACAGTCTTGGCCCCTAGGGGATTTGTCATAATTCCCGTAGGATTATCTCCCCTTCATAAGAGGGAGGGGTCAGTGCTCAGGGTCGGACCCATTGGGAGAGTTACGATCAGCCACACCCTGAAAATCAAGAGAAATCATTCACATACACACAATCAGATATATATTTTGTTCCCAGTCAGCTTAAACAAGTTTTAAAATGCTGAAATAAAAATTTGAAGTCTCCTGTCTTTGACATTATTTGTGATATCAAGTGAATTCCTTCTCTGACTTGGAACAAAAGACACATGGGTTTTGTGTCTAGTATGTACCCTTTTAAATCACTAATCCTAAAAGATATGCATAATGTGAAAGATCTGCCAGCTTAAGTGTTATATGAAATGTTAGGTTAGTGGTGGGTGGGTGTTGTGATTATTAATTAAATCAGCATTGCACATCCAACAAGATGGCCAGGGCCTGCATGTTAAACCCATGTCGAAGCATTGCTGTAAAATGTGTGACCTTGATCTCAAGGTCAAAAGATTGAGCAAGCATGTCACAGAATGAATTGTCTTCATAATGATTCATCGTAAATATAAATAAAATTGATCACAGGGTTTAGGAAATATAAGCAAATTAAAATGATTAACCGAAACCGTAATGCAAATTTTGTATGACAGTGACTTTGACTCCAAGGTCAAAGGGTCAAACAAGTGTGAAACAATGAATTGTCTGAGCTTCATCACCCCAATAATAAACAAATTTCATCATGGGGTTTTGGAAATATAAGCAAATGAAAAAGTTTGAACCAAACCTTAATGCAAATTTTCTATAACTGTGACCTTGACTCTAACGTCCAAGGGGCAAGTGAACATGTCACAAAATGAATTGTCTTAGCTTCATAATGATTCATACTAATCATGAACAAAATCAATGAAGGAGTTCAGAAAATATAAGCAAATGAAAACAAGAGTATAGCAAATGGCACGTTATACACATGCCATGTGTTTAATACTCTTCTATGTAAATTCTGTGTGCAGAAATCACATTTCTTCCATAGTGACTTTAACCTTTGACCTTTTGACCTCAATATCAATAGGCTTCTTCCTTACCTCAAGTGTAAGCTACCCACAAAGTTTGGTTCAGGACTGTGATGTAGAA
Organism: Margaritifera margaritifera; assembly: GCA_029931535.1. Classification (NCBI taxonomy): domain Eukaryota; kingdom Metazoa; phylum Mollusca; class Bivalvia; order Unionida; family Margaritiferidae; genus Margaritifera; species Margaritifera margaritifera. The sequence continues at coordinate 1,732,354 of JAQPZY010001333.1, read as the reverse complement.
CATGGTTGATGCAGTCTCAGAGAGTTGTTTCCCAAGAAGATTTCAAGGACTTCCAAAAGTTTTCACGGAATATTTTTTCTTACTGAGATTGAACTTTGCCCATATGCTACTTGTTTATCACTGCATACATGGTTACAAAAGTTGAAGAAAAAACAAAAAACAAAAAACTAATTAGTGCACTGGTAACTACCCATCTTACGTTTAATTTGATTCACACAATTTTATCCCATTTTATTTATTTATTTATTATTTTGGGAAAGTACATAAATAAGAAACATTTTTACTTAAAAAGTGATATATTTTATTAAGTTTTAAATTGTTTTTATTCCCTCTTATAAATTCAATGAGTTTGGGGAAAAGTCAAAGATTTTTTTCAACAAGTTCAAGGACTTTTCATGCATAAAACCAACTTTTTCAAAATTCAAGGATTTTTCAAAGCAATCCCACAAATTAAAGGTTTTTTCAAGGTTGCGCTAACCATGCAAAACTAATTTTCTTCTTTCAGTCATAGTGACCCTGACCTTTGACCTTCTGATCCCCAAATTGAAATTTTTCTTTCTGCAAGTGCAAGCTATCTGCAAAGTTTGGTCCAGATTTGTAATTCAGAACTAATGTTATTGTGCAGAAACCATTTTTCTTCTTTTAGTCACAATGACCTTATCTTTGGCCTTTTTACCAGAAATTGATTGGGTTCTTTCTTATCACAAATGCAAGTTATTCACAAAGTCTGGTAACGGTACATACTGTAGAACTGAAGTTATCGTGCAGAAAAGGAAACATTGAAGAAAAGGTGGACAATCAGGGTCATAACATACTATACTCAGCTAAACAGGAGGATTTATGAAAATTAATACCCTTCAGCAATGTGTATGATAGACTTGACACTTCAGTAAAGTGTATGATAGACTTGACACTTCAGTAAAGTGTATGATAGACTTGACACTTCAGTAAAGTGTATGATAGACCTGACACTTCAGTAAAGTGTGTGATAGACTTGACACTTCAGTAAAGTGTATGATAGACTTGACACTTCAGTAAAGTGTGTGATAGACTTGACATTTCAGTAAAGTGTGTGACAGACTTGACACTTCAGTAAAGTGTGTGATAGACTTGACATTTCAGTAAAGTGTGTGACAGACTTGACACTTCAGTAAAGTGTGTGATAGACTTGACATTTCAGTAAAGAACAAAAGGAATCTCAATTATCCTTCAAATTGATTCGTTATAATCCATTGCTCGAGTTATGCTACAGTTATTGAAAGTAGGTCAGTATGCTTGAGATCATCAAAATGAGCAGTAAGTCGATGGAAAAATGAAAATCACTGTTATAGTAACTCATTACTGATGCTATTAGAAATTGTTTGGTTATTGATTTGTTTGTTTTTATATTATTTATTGGGAAATTACTATATTTCTCTCATTTTTCTGTGCTTGGATTTTGAAGAATTTTGGTAATCACAATGTGGTAATTTCCAACAAATTAAAAAATGAAGACATCAAACTTGTTATTACAGAGCAATTTCTTACAACTCAAACAATGAAAAAAATAATTACTTTTTTTTAGTGTTCTAATTTGAAGAAGTTTAACTGTAGAAAAGTGAACATACTGTAACACTGTAACCATGACCGCCTTGTCCAACAACACTGCCATTAACCCTCCTGTGTTTCAACAGATATCTTGCTAAATGAATCTACCATTCAATGCACAATCTAATTATGGTCTTTTTCTTTTATTTCTACTTTTCACTTAACTTTGAAAGTATGTCATAGATTTTGCAATTATTTCGTATATTGCATTTGTATGTAATGCTGATTAGACATATAAAAGGACACATGAATGCAAATTCCAAATAAACTGGAAAAAAATGATCCATATTTCAATCTGAAAGAAAATGAGAACTTGATGCAATCAAATAAAGTTCATAGACTCAGAAAAGTGTCAAGCATGCAACTACTTCATGTGTGAACAAGTGACACAGAGGAACTGCATCTAGGCCAATGTCAACTAGTGACACAGGAACTGCATCTAGGCCAATGTCAACTAGTGACAGAAGAACTGCATCTAGGCAAATGTCAACTAGTGACACAGAGGAACTGCATCTAGGCCAATGTCAACTAATGACTGCATCAAAGCCAATGTCAACTAGTGACACAGAGGAACTGCATCTTGGCCAATGTCAACTAATGACTGCATCAAGGCTTATGTCAACTAGTGACACAGAGGAATTGCATCTTGGCCAATGTCAACTAATAACTGCATCAAGGAAGATGTCAACTAGTGACAGGAACTGCATCTAGGCCAATGTCAACTAATGACTGCATCAAGGCCGATGTCAACTAGTGACACAGAGGAACTGCATCAAGGCTTATAATCATTCAAATTATGAAACATGTTGCTTGCTGAGAAAAAGTTCCAGCATTCTAATGAGCTGAAGGCAGTGCTGATAAGCAAGGCACAAGCATTCTTCATCACATAATACTGTCAAACACTTCATATTCGTGGGTTCCTATTGTTGTGGTTTTTGTGGGTGAGCTAGACTATGAATTTAAAGTCACAACGAAATATCAACCAAGCTGATATTCACCCTCCCCCTTCATATGCAATGGACAGGCATGGCTTATTTCTTTCTTTCTTTTAATACCATGGTTATCTATTGTGCTGAGAATGTGAAATATACATTAGGATAAGTAGATGAATGACGAGGAACACTGAAACTGATTGATTACAATTTAATTACAATGCAAAATTTCATGAACACGAAAACTCGTGTAAGATTGTGATGACCCTACTTGATGTACAGTAATAAATGTAGAATTTACTCTCTGTCCATGTCCTTCTTTGTTTCCCGAAGCACATATTATTCCCATTTATAAATAAATTTTTGCACATATCAACTGCTAAAAAAACTATCAGCAGATTAGTCCTGCTTTCTCAAAGCCCATTTCAATCAGGCCTCTTTGAAGTGCTACTTTGTCATGTGTGCAGATAAGCCACTTTGCATGAATTGGCTTATGGGTAGATGTTTTCGGGTCAACAAAGACCTGATCTGAATATACCTCTCCACTGTCCTCCAGTTCATTTAACTGATCAATCACCTGTATTGAATACAACTCATGAAATCGTGATTCGAGTTTCTTCTTGTAAAAGTTGTTAGACGTCAAATCTAGGGGTTGCAACTTATCCATACATGCGGCTTGTTTACAGTCATTTGCTTTGTTTAGGCGCCTAATCCCCAATTGTTGAGAACTTTGTGCTTTGATAGCAATCTTTAAGAACACCTGAGAACCTAATTACTTAAAATTACAATAGTGGTATTAAATGTGTTAGCTCAGACACGTGTGGAAAAATTAATGCAGCACGGGTTAAACCTGTTAGTTCGCAAATGTGTGGAAATGAATGTTGGTATAATCTTTTACAGAGACAATTGCCTCTTTTTTTGTTGTTGTTGTTTTTTTTTTTGTTGTAAATGATAGATCCATGAAATAAGGTACCCACAAATATGTAAATTTTTACCCAAACCACAACAATTGAAACCCACGAAAATAAAGTGTTTCACAGAATGTGGAATGAATAGTTACTTATCTGTGTTCTTCCTCTACTCAATAACTTGATCCCTTGTAAAGTACTTAAGCAAGCTATTACAATTTGTTATAAATGAAGCAAACTTTACATTTCACACATCAGATAAAAGAAACAATCCACATGTGAATAAGTGCAAATGTTTCATGGATCATACCTTAGGTTTGTCCCGGTGAGTGTTGACAGCCTCTATGTTGAGGTTCTTGAACTCAACTCTACAACCATAGGCCACGGGTGTGAGTTTGATCACTGTATGGAGAGGCACCTTCAGGTATGTGAGATCCTCTGAAAAAAATTGAAGCATGTGTGATTTATGAGATGCCACTATTCTTTTTTTATTTTAAAAACATCAGGTGATGTCAAAGTGCATGCACTGAAAATTAATTAAATTATCAAATTTGTACTGAACAACTGATGTTTTCTTAGCCGACAAGTTACCCGAATATATTTCACCAAATAGACTAATGGGAAGAAAACTGGTGAACCTCACTAGACAAATACTACAATGTTGATAGCTCCTTACAAAAGGCACTGAAGGCTCAACAGTTGTGATACGAAACTTTTCTTAAAAAATTATTACTTTTGTACCAGAACAGGTCAAACATTATTTAACTCCACATACACAGCATGTTCAGCTCATGCAACATCTAAGACAGAAAATCTGAGGAGCACATGGACGCTTTCTTTGAGTGACTAATTGATGGTTACAACAAAGAAAAGGGACAAATGCAACAAATACAGCAGATCCAGTGTTGTCCCCAGACCACTTGTCAGGGCAGAGTGCTTCTGAGGGCACCCTTTTTTATGAGAAGAGACATTTGTATGCACTCCAACAGTGCAGTTAAAATATTATGCCAAGTTGATGCCAAAAATGCATACCTGCCAACTTTCTAGACAGTGGTGGTGGTGGTGGGGTTTCACTTGCATATGGGTTTCTTGGGGGTCAAAAAAAGTGGGAGAGATGTCGATGCAGGAAGCCTATGTCAATGAATATATATACACAATAAAAAGTTGTTAACATAGTTAATGAAAATATATAAGCATCAATATTTGCAGGAATTTTTTAAATTAAGAGAAAAATATTGCTAAATATTAATTATTGATAAAATACCTAAAACTGTTTGGCCTTATACAATTAGATCTATCAGTAAGCAAGTGCTTATAGAATCCTCCTTACAAGATATGAAGTGCTAATACAATTTTCAAAATATGGGAGATAACTCTAAAAGTACTAATCTGACAAAGCCATATCTTACAAGGGAAATATTACAAATGCACACCAAGTCTCATGAAGATGTCTCAAATGGTTCAGGAGATATTAACCCAGGCCAGAGTGTGATGGATGGACGGATGGATAGGCACAATTTGTTAGAAGTACAGAGTCTATTCAAGAACTGAAAATGTAGTGGAAATTTTACGTCCATTTGAAAAAAGGGGTAAGTTTCTAAAGATAGGAGGAATTTAATGAAGAAATAAAGGTGAGGCTTGTAAATGTAATATGTGATTTTCATGCACTCACTTCCATACAGGCAGGATACCACAAACCTTGCCATTTCTTTGATAAGCATGTGGATACTGAATGAATGTATACAGATACCTGGACAAACATACTACATCCCTCTTCTACACTACTACTGTAAAATATATATCTACAAATTTATTCTACAAGATGAGTGTGAAAACATATATATATATATATATATATATATATATATATATATATATATATATATATATATATATATATATATATCCATGGGAAATATCTATATCTCTTGATATGGATAGATTGGAAGTAACAGTATCTGATCTGACGTGCACATCTCACAGAAAAAAGAAATGGAAGGACATATATAAAGGTACACTTGATGTCAATATAAAATTTGACCTTTCTAAAATTTGATATATGCCTTGTCCATGCTTGTCTGCAGATAAGTCACTTTTTGTTGACTGATTACAAAATAATGAAATTGTACTAACCTATTAAGCTTCCAAATTTGAGCAAAATGAAAGTAGCAGTTATTTCAGATCAAAGATTCTCTATTTCCTATATTTATTTCAGTTAGTGGGAAGGGTCGCCATAAACTGACTTATGTACATGTATGTAATGTAACTATGAGCTCACTTTTAGCCTTAGCTAATTGCCCTCTCCGTAGATGTTTGAACTAACATGTCAAACCATCAATTTTGCCTTTATTTAAAAAAACAAAGAAAAGAAATGTGTCGATAGGATATGGATGCCCACTCAATCTTCCTGCTTGAATGTGTGGTACAAGTAGAGACGAGCAATAACTATGGCTGAATGTATGCCTGTAGGTATTAACACGGAATAGAACAATTAAAGCAGACTTTAAAAAAAAAAAAAAGGTGCATAACTCCAATAAAAACAATGGAAGAGTGACAGTGGAACATGTTCATGTGATGTTAATATGTCTGCCAAGTTTCAGTGCAATTCATCAAAAGTTGTGGGACTAGTTGCCCACACAAGAATCTCACATACAGTACATACATTTAAGCCTAAAATGGGCATAACATTTTAAAACAAGAGGCCCAAGATGGGCCTTATATCGCTCACCTGTCTTACATAACTCAACAGTTGATCATTTCACTAAGCAGGCTTATGTGGTATTATAAGAACACATCCTATTTAAAATATCTCCCAAACTTGATATGTTGACATATACCTATTTTACTATATCCTGACAAAAAATGTCTTTCTAACGATAAATGCATAATTAATATGCACAATCTCATGCTCAGAATAGAAGTCATCCATAATCTTGATGATAATAAACCTAACAGATCAAAGATATGGCTTCAAGATCACCTCAATAATATAAGCCCATATTCCAATTGTGATCAAAATTGGGTCAGAATTATGGATTCCATATTGGTAATAAACTTGGCCAACCATATGCAAGATCACCTCATAAATATGCATGGTGCATGCTCATTATTGAACCCATCCAATATCTTGATGATACAAGCTTATATTTCAAGTTTGACCAAAATCGGATCAGAAATAAGGCTTTCAGAGAGGTAACAAGCTCAGCCAATCCAATGCAAGATCACCTCATTAGTATGCATGATCTCACTCATTAATGAACTCATCTGAGATCTTGATGATATAAGCATATAATCCAAGTTTTATCAAAATTGGACCAGAAATCTGGCCTCCAGAGCGGTAACAAGGTCAGCCAATCAGATGCAAGATTATCTTGTAAAAGTATGTATGAATCTCACTCATTATTGAACCCATCCAAGATCTTGATGATATAAGCTTATATTTCTGAAATATGCCTTTCAGATGGGTAACAAGCTCAGCCAATCAGATGCATGATCACCTCGTTAGTATCATGGATCTCACACATTACTGAACTCGTCTAAGATTGTAATGATATAAGCATATATTCCAAATTTGATCAAAATTGGATTAGACATAAGGTCTCCAGAGCAGTAACAAGGTTATCCAATCTAGTACAAGATCACCTCATTTAATATGAATGGGTCTTGTTCATTATTGAACTTGTCTGAGATTTTGATGATATAAACTCATATTCCAAGTTTGATTAGGCCTGCATACATGTCAACCTCCCCACTCAGAGGGTTTTCCTCCTGATATGAGGGGCATCTCCCATCCCTCATTGAAACTTCCTAGTTATTAAAAATTTGTATTAAAAAAAATTCCAGAACGGAAATTTTTCCATTTTTTTTCACGCCCTGCTTCCAATATAGTATATTTACAGTAACGACTTCCTGTGATCATGTGACTGTCAACTGACTTACCCTTCGAGCATGCCATTTTACTTGCTAATTCGACAGACAATCACCTAAAAGTAATCACTGTATTATACTATGTGTGATCAGCAGTAATTTGGAAAGATTTAAAGACATTAATGGATTACAATTGAATTACTAAAGAGCTCCAGCAGCATAAAACAATAAACATTGCTTATATGCTTTAGGCAGGGTCAGTTAGACTTAAGTGTTAAACTTTAAATTAAAGTTTGTGCAGATGGACTATACTATGTGTGATCAGAAGTAATTCCGAAAGGATTCAAGATGTTAATGGATTATGGTTTGATTAGTCATACTAAAGAGCTCAAGTGGCACAAAACATATCAGTTTGGCTTTGGTATTTAAAGTTTGTTGAGATATCTAAGAGTATGAATCTCCCAATGCTAGAATAACAAAAATCTAAAGTGAAATATCACATAAAAATCAATAATGGATGGAAACAGGCATTACAGTGGTTGGAATCAAGTTCAAAGGGACATGAAAATGCATTCTGCCATTCCTATAAAGTTGATTTTAAGACCCTGATAGCACCAATCTTGAGCAGTTCTGGCAGACAGTCAGCAACCTGTATCTACCCACAGGCAGCACACAATTTAAACTTCTTGGTGGACTCAGTTGAGATGTACTAATATTGCCACATTCCAATACAAACACTAAACAAAATTTTCTATTCTGAGGAAAATTCACACAGCCTCTTGAGGAAATCTCCTAAGTGTTAAGATCAACAATGATGAGGACTGCCACAAATATAATCCAGGCAATGATCTCCTAAGAAAGGTTAAAAATGCTTGTGGTATATATAAGGACTGTATGAAAGGCAATAAGTTACAGTGAAAGAACTGTTGTGATGGGATGATGCAAGTGCATATTTTAATATTGAAAAAGTAAATTTGCTCAGTACTTATCATTCTTGGCCATTTGCATGCTAACAATTAGGTTAATGAAAATCCTCCTGATTTGAAGTCAAAACTCCTGAACACTAATCTGCTAACACAAAGTCAGTGATTTTCTACCATGGATCACTAAAACCCCGGACATCACTAATTCGTTGGAGCAGTGAAACTTTCTGCCAGTCGCTATCATAACAGTTAACAAATGGTCACCATTTCCTTTCATGGTTAATCGAAGTTGAGCAGCCACCAATGAAATGTCAGAAATTAAATGATGACAAGAGAGAGAGAGAGAGAGAGAGAGAGAGAGAGAGAGAGAGAGAGAGAGAGAGAGAGAGAGAGAGATTGTAAATATGATCCATAGAAGAGAGTAAGAAGGTACCAGAAATGCTGGAAAAAAGCATATGAAAGGCCCAACCACATGTATGACCCTGGAAATTCTGTGATGTTGTGCACTTTCTGCACTGATTATTTGGAAAAATATGAAAGTGAACAGGGTACTTCATTCATTGATGTTTGTAAAAAATTGTATAAATCGTCCTGGAATCACATTATCTCAGATATCAAGGATTATGACCCAAGAGATTCCATCGAGCTGTGACATGCTGCTGGACCAAGAAACAGAAGGTCAGGGACAAGGCTTTATGGATCTAAATCTAATGATAAAACAGATACAGAAAATGAATATGAACTTTTCAACTTCAGCGAGTCTTATTTGTGAAATACAGTTGTTACTGTTTTGAGTTGATGTTAATCAATAATAAATGTTGACTTAGAAACTAAATTGGCTTCTGTTTGATTTTAGCAGGATCAGTGAAATTTCAACAGGTTCAGTGAAAATTTTATTATGATGACCCTGTGGGTTAGTGAAAACAAATCATAATTTCAAGCCTTGCTGCTAAAATTTACAAATCTCCTGATCTGTATTAAGCTGACGTCTCTGTTCCATCACATGTATGGAATTGGGTCCGAAATATGGACTCCAGAGTGGAAACAAGCTATTGTGGATGATGAGACGTATGATGCATGATGAACTACACACAATTGATGTAGCAAAATACCATTAGTTTACCTGGCCTTATGGCCTGGTGAACTAAAAGTAATTTACCGTATATACTTGCGTATAAGCTAATACCAACTGCAAACTGCATAGACCCATATCTGAAGTTGCATAATGCGCCTGCAGATCTGGGTCTATGCAGTTTGTAAGGACTAACCAGTAGAAGAAACAACATAGACCCTGATCTGCCGGCGTATTATGCAATGGCAGATGAGGGTCTATGTTGTTTGTATTTGGAACTGGATTATAGGTGAGTATATACGGTAAGCATGACAACAGAACAATTTCTGCATTATGATCTCTCAAGGTTTGTTGGACTAGTTGCATACACAATAATTGTCATATATAGTCCATATATTTAGCAGAGCATTGGACTTGTAATCCAAGGGTCCCAGGTTCAATGCTGACCAAGGCCAGCCTTGGTGTTTCCCTGGGAAAAGCACTTACCATATTTTGGTGTGTATAACAATCACCCTGATTTTTTACCCAGAATGAGGGAAAAACTTGGTTCTGTCATATAACACACATGTGATATAACACATTTTAAAATCTTGATAATTTTGCTCCGTTTTTGAAGTGTGATGATAGTTGGCCATTTTGGATAGTGCATTGATCATCATTTGTTACATGACATTGAAATTGTTTACAATAATCCAGTGCTTCATTGTTTCTCTGGTCTTTTCTGTCAGTACACGGCTCCTGATCATGACCAATAATTTTTTAAAGATATCATAAAAAAAAGAATGAAAAAAAGTGGCAATATTGAAAGTATATCTTTCAGATTTTTTGCTTGGCCCTTAAAAAGGCTGTGTTAAGGTTTGCCTTGTGGATGGAGTTCAGTCTGTTGCATCAAATCTCTCAAATTCCTCACTGTTGTCGTCACTCTCGAAAAGTCGCTATATGTCCTCTATGTCATTCTTCTCCACTTCCTAACAGGGGGCCACGGGTGCCCGAGTGGTCTAAGGCGCTCGCCTTTACAGATCACTGACATCTCACCTCTGTCCGCGTGGGTAAGAGTCTCGGGCTCGGCCAATGTGGGTATGCGAGAAAGCTTGCCAGTAGCTTTCCTTGGGTCAGTGGTTCTTCAGGAGTTTTCTCTGGTTCTTTCTCCACCAGATATACTGGCCGCCATGTATAGCCTATCATGTGCTGAAAAATGGCGTTAAACCCATAACAACCAACCAACTTTCTAACAGAAGACTAACTCCCTCTCATTGATTCTATTACCATGTGCTTCTGCATAGACAATGATGGTTAGCTTGTCTTTCATAGTGTACGAGTTTCTCTCATGGACCATGATAATACTTTGATTATATTCATTCAATTTCAAGATCAAACACAAGATGCTATCTGAAACTTTTGACGCAGCATTTATACTTATTTGGACTATCATGAGACTTTTGAAATATATCGCAGTGTCCAAGCAAGAATTTAGCAAACAATGCATCATAATTATGTTTCACACATCAGTGCTTTAGCGGCACTGACTACCCGTAAAAACACCACGCCAAGTCAATTAAACATTGATCTCTGTGTTGTAACAAAAAGTATCAGATACTGTGGTTTAAGATGAGAAATAAAACAAAGAAAGAAGTTCATCTTCTGAAGAAAAGTATATAAATTTCAAATTCACCTGGACAAGGCAATGTAATTATGTTTAGCACATCAAAGCTTTATAGCCATCACTGAATACCTTGAAAAGACCACGTGAGTCAATGAAGCAGTGATCTCTGAATAGTCACAAAGAAATATCAAATAGTGATTTATAATTAGACATAAAACTAAGAACCAAGAACCAAGTTTATTTCCGAGTAAAAAAGTATTTTCCAATTTCATACATTACGTATCATTTTGTTTAACGATGTGTCAATGGTACTGTAACAGATGAGCCGTAGTCACGAAAAAGATGTCCCCTAAATGTGCATCTGATGAGAACAGTTTGAATTCTAATTAGTATATTTCAAGTCAACCATAAAATTGTAAAGAAATTAATAAATGTACAAAAATTTTATTAGATCAACAGTTATCGAATGTTGAACATTTACGTTTATGGTAATCATATTTGTTCTGCGGCAATGATGTTCTCTGCACAGCTTTAACATAAACGTGACAGTAGAACAACAAGTTACCAGTCATATGTACATGTATTTTCAGTTGAGACACAGAGCAAAAAGCTACACAGCGATGTGAAATGAAATGAAATGAGTTTAATAATATAAAGCAATCATGAACAAGACCATCGATGTTTGTACGCATTATTTAATTCTTTAATAAGGCTAGTAAACAATTTAATTACAATGCAACAGATTTAATTTTTCACAAGTTGTGAATGTGACATGTGTAGGCAGCCTTAGTGCCTTGATCTGTTCACCAGACCAACCTGGAAAAACAAAATCTTTTTGTTTTGTTCTGTAACATATACAACCCCTCCTGAAAGTAATGTTTTAGGTAAAATGAGTGCTTGTTATACACACCAAAATACAGTAGCTCCCATTTGCTCAGCATGATATACCCAATAATGTGTTAAAAGTGCTATTAAAAACCAACAAAACAAACCAACAAACAATACATTTAACATTAAAAATGTGCATAACTCTTGAAAAAAAGCAACAGAGCATGACAACAGAATGATATGTGGATGTTGACCTCGTGTCAAATAATGTCTGCCAAATTTCAAAGGTTTTGGAGCTTATTGCACATGCAAGAATTCATATATTGTCTATACCTTTGCATGTAACACCAAAAACGAGATATAGGTTGGAAAGGCTAGTGTAACACCACAAGGGCAGTAACCTTGCAAGGGCAGTAACCTTGGAAGGCTTGGAGAGGCTAGTGTAACACCAGAAGGGCTGTAACCTTGGAAGGCTTGGAGAGGCTGGTGTAACACAACAAGGGTTGTAATCTTAACAGCTTGAAGAAGCAAGTGTGACACTGCAAGGGCAGTAATCTTTGAAGGCATGGAGGGGTTGACTGATGAGGCAATTATAACACTGAGAGAGTAGTACATGTAATAGCTTGTTGATGCAAGTATAACATACGTGCAGTAAGCATTCATGAATAATACTGCAGGAACAACTGTACAACACTCTGAGGAATGAATTTTGAAGGATTTGCAGGGAAGTACTATGTGGAACATACCGTATATACTCGCATATAATCTAATACCAACTGCAAACTGCATAGACCCAGATCTGCTGACACATAATGTGCCAGCAGATCTGGGTCTATGCGGTTTGTAAGGACTAATAAGTAGAACAAACAACATAGACCCTGATCTGCCGGTGCATTATGCAATGGCAGATCAGGGTCTATGATGTTTGCACTTGGACCAAGATTATACGCGAGTATATATGGTAGTTTGTTGAACTGCAGGACAGATGTGACACTATGATGGTAGTGCTCATTTGCATTTTTGCTTCTGAGGGCAAAAATAACACTGCAAGGACAGCAATCTTGGACTTGCAAAGTAAATGTAAACTGCGAGGCAAAGAATGTTGAAGGCTTATGAGGGCAAGTGCAACACTGCGAGTGCAGTGATAGTAAAGGTTAGAATGACCGGAAAACATATGCACAGGCATTATTAATCACAAGAAGACCATCGCCTACATACTGAGCTTAAGTAAAAAAAAAACTTTAATCAAATCGTTGACAAAACCATCGACACCACCACCACTGCTGCAACAGTGAGAAAAGTGATCCACATGTCTTACTTTTTCACTAAGAAAAAATAAATGTTGTGGTTATTGTAACCCAACTGACCATTCTAAAATCTGCCAACTCCAATTTTTTTTTTGACACTGTTCTTTTCAGCAAATGTTAATTCCAGAAATTTTCACATTTGGTCTATTCTGGACTTTTTTTTGTCATTTTGGTATTTGGTACTGACCACCTGAAATCAGAACTGAGAATATATGCAGGGATTTACAAATCCACTTGCCTGACTCCCAGGACAAGTTCAAATTTGGCTTGGACAAGCTCAAGTTTCCAAGGTACATGTACTTGCCCGTGGGCAAGTAAAATCAAACAGAGAGAGTGAGGGAGAAAGGGGTCATGTTCCGTTTGTAATGCTTTATGTTCTGCAAGTTGATATACCCTGCTTCTTGCCACAGTAAATATATCAGCACCTTTATTTAGTGTTTATATGTACCGCATTGTTCTATTACATAACTGGCACCAGTTTCTGTCATCTACTGTATGTCATTTCCATCTTGTAGTCAATGTCAAGGTCAGCCTTGGATTTTTTTTTGCAGATGTGATAATGTGAATATTTACTATTTAAAGCAGGTTTTGATAAATAAGGAATAAATATTTATATTTTAACTTATCAGTTACATTTTAATCTTAATATCTGGATGTATCTGGGATTCGCCGACTTTCAGATCCTAACCTAGCCTCAGGCAGTTAGTGAGCTTGCCGACTCTAATCAACCAACGTGTCACAAATTGTTTTGATGCATGTCACCAATTTTAAGTTGATTAGGTGTTAAATGTTAATAATATAGCTCTTGAGATTTCTTTGACAGGTGTGTTTGGAAATAAAAGGCACTCACCACTAACAATTAACCACCAGGAGAATTTTGTTTAAAGCGTGACCAATGTATGGAAAATGTAGCACCCACAAGTGGTGTTTATGATCTGTTGTATTTACGTGATAATTACAGGAGACTGATACAAACTTACTGCTTGGCAGACAATTGAATGGATAAAAATAGGTGTCCTCAATCTTAAAAGTCGACTTGTTAAATATTTTGATGCTTGTCACTGATTTCAAGGTGACTAGATGATAATTGTTAAGTAAATGGATAAAATAAGTGTTCACAGATCCTTCAGTTCAGTGTATAAATAAATCATTACAAACAGTCTAGTTTTCATTATTGTTGATGTGGTTCATGAGATGAGTCTGCTTGATGAAGTTCCTAGCTCTAATAAAACATTTTTAAAGAAAAATCACCAGTATGATGCCACGAAACGTGCAAGAAAGTTCCAATCATTGTGGATTAATGAGTATCCCTGTTATTGCCTATTAAATTTTTCAGTTCAAGGTCTTTAACCTAAACATTTCTCTCTCTCTCTCTCTCTCTCTCACTCTCTCTCTCTCTCTCTCACTTAAAAGCATAGCTATTTCAAAACCCTTTTCTACCTATCCATTTACTACCTATACATACATGTACATGTCTGTTTTTGCTCTTCTAACTATATCTGCATTCTAACCCTTTCTCATCTACATATCTATCTACATGTATTATTTACATATATATGTGTTGATAACTTTAATTATCAGCGTATGGTTTTAAGGTGCCAAACAGATTTAAAAAAACATAAGTTGAAATAAATATCACGCAATTTCCTTAAAATACCCCATATTTTATTTTATCTTATTTTTTGTATTCTTGTTCGGATATTATGTTTGGGGCAAGCTGACTTTTATAAAATTTGTAAATCCATGATCTGAATTCATATATTAAACAAAATTATTGTTTAAAATATACTACCTACCAACCCCCCTCTTTTCAAGACTGTTAAAGGAAAAAGTTTTTTTATGCGGCCTAATGTAGGCTCATCAAGTTTCATCAAAATATATATCGCTTTGGTGGACAACCTGGACATGGCTGTATATCACAACTGTTAATGACCTCAGTATGACCTTGACCTTGCAGGTGGGCACCTGAATCGGATGCAAGACACAAAATTCAGTGATGATGTAAAACTGGGTAAAGTTTTTTTCAAAACATCTTTGCTTATCAAAGGTTAAGTGATAGATATGACAACTTTGCAGACAGAAACACAGACAGACAGCATTTTTGGATAATGAACTAATGTTGGTTGCCATTCAAATCTGTATTTTGCTAAAAGATATATAATTTTATTATAAAAGAAAAGATAATGTTTCCATTACATAAACCTTCACATAAATAAAAATGTTTATTCAACGAAAAAAAAGAAAAAAAGACAATAAAAAAAATCATTGCATAGTATTGTTCATGAAAAAATCAAGATATATCACTTGCTTGTTATTTTGTAACCACTGGGGTCTAAAATTTAAATATGAATGTAAATTAGTGAAATAAACTAGACTCTGCAATGTGGTTAAATGGGGGGAGGGTAAAGGAACATTACCAGATGATGGGTTTCAACAAAACAATACTTGTCAATACACGTGTTCAATGACATGAGATCCTGTGAATTCACTTCTATCCATAGGGTACCAATTTTTGTGCATAGTGTACATGCTACAAACAATTAATTGAAATACCCAATGTAACATTTCATAATAATGTGGCTATTTCTGTCAGAGGAATATCCATCTACCGTATATACTCGTGTATAAGCCAATACCAACTGCAAACTGCATAGACCCAGATCTGCCGTTGTATAATGCACCGGCAGATCTAGGTCTATGCAGTTTGTAAGGACTAATCAGAAGAACAAACAACACAGATCATGATCTGCCGGCACATTATGCGATGGCAGATCAGGGTCTATGTTGTTTGCATTTGGACTGGAATTATATGCGAGTATATACGATAGTTAAGACTGACAAAAATGCACTTTTTTTTATAAACCACAAGAAGAGTATTGTACATGTTACATTATACACCTGTCATGTCAAGATATTTTGTGGAAACCATTTTTCATCTTTAAGTCTTAGTAACCTTGACCATTGACCCAAAACCTGATAGGTGCCTTTCTTTTCTCAAATGCGAGCCATAACGTTTGGTCATGGTTTGTGGCAGATGACTGGAGTTATTTCGTGGAAACCGTTTCCCTCCTTGGAAACCCTAATACCATGACATTGAACCATTTAACCCCAAATCAATAGGTATCTTCCTTGTTTCAAATGCAAGTCATTAAAGTATAGTCCAGGCACATGGTATAGAACTTATGTAATTGTGTGGAAACTGTTTTTCCTTCTTTCAGTCCCTAGACCCAGACCTTTGACCTCTTGACCCCAAAATGGATAGTGGTCTTCCTTGTCTCAATGCAAGCCATCCACAAAGTTTGGTCAAAGTTAGTGATAAAGAACTCTAGATATCGTGCATGAACTTTTTCTTTTTAGTCACTGTGACACTGAACTTTTGACACCAAAATTAATAGGTATCTTTCTCATCTTGTATGCAAAATACTTACAAAGTTTGAAAATGGTAGATGATGAAGAACTCAAGTTATTGTGCAGAAATGAAAATGAACACTGCCTTATGTTGGGCATATAAAAATTCACACTGTCTGAATAACATGAGAAAACTCTAATTTTTCTAAGGTAATAACTTGATCTCTTGACCCATACTTGCTGATTTGGCAAGCTGCACATAATCATGCTTTACCAATAGCTTGTTGTTCTTAAATGTATTTGTGATATCAAGTTTACCAATTCTATTGAGAAGATTATGAATCTAAGACCATATCAAACCATAAACAGTGAATTCAAGGGAGTGATGTAACTACTG
This sequence comes from Margaritifera margaritifera, assembly GCA_029931535.1. NCBI lineage: Eukaryota > Metazoa > Mollusca > Bivalvia > Unionida > Margaritiferidae > Margaritifera > Margaritifera margaritifera. Next base: position 1,715,582 of record JAQPZY010001333.1, on the reverse strand, counting down.
AATCTTTGTCCACAGTGTTTTCTCCAGGCTGCAACCTTGCACTTTTTTCATAGGAAAAGGTGCACAAAAAGCAGATTATATTGTTTGCTAGCTTGTGCTCTGTGTCCTGACTACTAAGCAAGTCCACCGAGTCATCAAGACACTTGATTTTATCACAAAAGCAATGTGGCAAGCTTCTCCCTGACTATAATTACTTCCTGCTTTGATAGAGCAATTAAGGAAGTTAAATGCAAAGAATTAAAGAATGTCTCAATTTTTCATGCTGAATACTTAAGACGCTGAAAGTAACAATGACTGATGGTACAATATAAACCCCAAGTACTATGAATTCAGAGATTGTAGCAAATGACTGAATTGAAATCAATGACAATAGGTACTTTCAGCATCTAACACCAGTACTGGGAGTGATAGTTTGGCTGATCATGTGTAAAGAATGCACAAGACAATGGAATAGTCACTCTTCTTATATCTTGAATAAAAAGGTTGACTTCAAAATGACCAAAATGAAAAATAGGATTTAATTTTGTTAACAACTGTATACGTGCAATGTTATTTCAACTCTAATGTATCTGTACTGCAGAAATTCTTTTATTCAATAAGAACATGTGTAGTAATAATTCAAAAATAATTTTAGTATCAAAGAGAATTACTATACTAAGTATGAATTGATTGCACTAATTTGCATTAATTTCTGTTCATACTTGTAATGTAATAAGTGAATAAATGATAGGCAAGACCCCATAAACTCGACCCTGGGGGCCCTTAGGGCCCTTCTCTTAGAAAGCTGGAAAAAACACACAGTCCATGTGTGCTGTTTTGTATAACATCATGCATAACGATACCCAAGGCACAAAATACATGATACTGTTACATCCAAATATCATAATGACATATATGATGAAGATTATGTCAAAGACCAGAAAGAACCGTGCAATATATAACCATAGTAACCAACACAGTGAATTCACTATTTTTCATGTGGCACTAATTTTTTTGGGGGGGATTTCATGGATAATACAAACCATGAATTTAAACATTCAGCAAATAATGATCCTACTGTTTGAAGGACCCCATCCCCAATCAACACATTTTAGCACTGATGAAAATACAAATGTTGGCAAAAACAAGGAAATTTTAACCCATGAAAATCAATGAATTCACAATATATCAGTATAGACAATATTGTTATAAATGGATTTCACTCTATACAGAATGTACCTCAATAGTGGAATGATATCAAGCGTAGTTCCTGAACCTCTTATTGTTATTTTCGCCATTGCCTCAAATGGTACAGGGACATATGGAATTTGTTCTATAAAAAAGTAACAGGGGAGACAACTGTTAGCTCATTTTTCTTTTTTTTTTCTTCTTTTTTTTTTGGCCAATCAGAGTTCAATGAATGTTATTACCTTGAAAAACATCAATAGCTTACAATCCATGTCAAGTGCTATAACATTTTGTTACTTTCTATTTAGCTTTTGCTCTATTTGGAAATATATATATCAATACCTCACTTTAAAAGATTTGCACAAGTTTAGCATGGAGTAACTGATTGGCTGACTGATTGTTTTTTTTAAAACTATATACTCCAGAATGCACTTAACAAAGAGAGTACAAACAATGTGTTCAAATGCTGTACAATTACTTTGTGAATGCCACATAATCATTGCCAAAAATGCAGTTTATCAAAGGTTTCATTTATATATTTTTAACAGTTTCTGAAGCATTCCTACTCTTGCAATGCTAGGGAAAGCATATCTTACAACAGTCTTTCCTTTATTTCTTCTTTTATTCCTAAATGATGTCATCTCATTCCCATAACTGAGTTCAACTTTAAATCCAGTTTATTCATCATCAATTATTATTATTAATTATTATGGAAGACTTATCATTATTCTTATTATTATTATGGAAGACTTATCGTTATTCTTATTATTATTATGGAAGACAAAGCATACAGAAACTATTTAAAGTTCCCAGACAAGTTTATTTACAAAATACAAAAGGAGTCAAAGAAACAAGAGCAACCCATATGGCACATCATACCCCACCAACAAATGGTTAGTTGTTTGAATGTATTTTATGCAGTTACTTTGAGTACAAATGAAATGATTATGTACAGATAAGGTTCCAGCACTACTCCAAGGTCAATCTTCACCCATTTGAGATTGCAATATACAGATAAGGCTCCAGCAGTACTCCAAGGTCGATCTCCACCCATTTGAGATCACAATGTACAGATAAGGTTTCAGCAGTACTCCAAGGTCAATCTTCAACCATTTGAGATTACTTCAGGCCTAAAATGTTTGCAGTTCTTTACTGCATAAAGGGAAACATATGAACAAAGTTTCCTTGCAATCATTTATTGTTAAGTTCAGTTTTTGCTCAGAAATGAAATGCAAGGGCTAAATCCATCTTTAGTAACACAAACCCACACTGAAAGGGCCTTTCCTTAGATACTATGATTATATAACACAGTTACCCAGTTTCATTCAAATCAGTTGAAGAGAACTTACCATATATACTCACGTATAAGCCGGGTCCAAATGCAAACAATTTAGATCCTGATCTGCCATCACATAATGTGCCGGTAGATCAGGGTCTATGATGTCTGTTCTACTGATTAGTCCCTACAAACTGCATAGACCCAGATCTGCTGGCACATTATGTGATGGCAGATCTGAGTCTATGCAGTTTGCAGTTGGTATCGGATTATATGCGAGTATATATGGTAAAGTCTGGTCAGGAATGAACTGCAAACATCAAATCTATTTTAGTAACAATGACCTTGACCTTAAAGGAACACACTACCAAATCAATAGGGTCTTTCTTGAGTAGAGGGAAACTCATGTACCAAGGTTCACACAAATACATTGTTCAGTGCTCAAGTTGTTATCCAGAAATTAAATGCAATGGCCAAATCTACTTTTAGTGACAACAACCTTGACCACTGAGCTACTGACCCTGAAATCAACAGAATTCTTCTTGGGCTAAGGGTAACAAATGAATTAAATTTTGTTCAATTGTGTTATCTAGAACATAAGTTACCATTCAGAAGTGAAATGAACAGGCAAAATCTATTTTTTACTACAGTGACCTTAACCTCGGTGCTACTGACCACAAAATCAAAATGTTCCTGGTAGGTTTGTAATGGCACTTTCAACACATTACTGGGTACATATCATGCCAAGGACATCAAGACAACTGACCCGAGCCGACCTGGGCAGGTGCTGAAACCATGACCATTGGATTACAAGTCTGATGCCATATCAAATGAGCTACAGCGGTGCCTCCAAAATCAATTGAGTTCTTCCGAAGGCTAAGGGGAAAAAATGCACTAAATGTTGTTGAATTCTGTTATCTAGAACTTAAGGTATCATCCATAAATGAAATGCAAAAGGCAAATACCGTTTCTAGCAACAGTGACCATGACCTTTGGGATACTGATCCCAAAATCAAAAAGGGTTCTATGTTGGGCTTGGTGAGATGTGTACCAAGTTGGGTTGAAATCTGTTTAGTAAAACTGAAGTTATTATATGGAAACCAAAGCAGATGTCTGCCCGCCCAACAGTAAACTGTAATACTCTGCAACTTTCATTGGCAAGGTATAAAAACAGAAAGTGAAATAATTCAGTTTGACCCAGTTTATATATTTATATATACATACAACAAAACAAGTATTCTAATGGGTAAAAGCTGAAAAAATGGGGTGGTAAAAAGCCCATGCATTTAGTAACATAATTAAGAATGTGCCAGATGCAAAATAAATCCCAGAAAGCATTAAACCCAATTTCTAGTGCAAAATGTGTTGACAGATCTGGGTCTACACTGTTTGCTTGAAATTGTAAGTAGAACAAATCATAATGATGGCCATGATTTGATGGGACATTATGATGAATGGTAGATCTGGGTCTATGCAGAGGAGTGAATGCTACAAGCAAGCTCATATCTACAGACCCTGAAATGGGTAATTTTAAGAGTGAAACAAAAACAGACTGTAAACAGAATGCAGAATGAATGTAAATGGAATGCACAATGAATGGTTTGGTTTGGTTAGGCATTTTACAGCGCTGTAACACGTTATTTAGTGCCAAGGCAACTGGAGTTAAGTGCCTTGCCAAAGGACACACCACAGTAGCTGACCTGGGCTGACCAGATGGTAGAATTTGAACGCAAATGAAAAGAAATGAAGAATGAATGCAAACAAAACAATGAATGCATTCTGAAGAAAACCGATCTATAATTATACTTATACTTTTACACATATTGCAGTTGCAGCTACATTTCAAATTTGTAATAAATTCAATGCCATCTGTTGCATGTCAAATTTGTAATAAATTCAATGCCATCTGTTTGCATGTCAAATTTGTAATAAATTCAATGCCATCTGTTGCATGTCAAATATGTAATAAATTCAATGCCATCTGTTGCATTTTATGCATTTGCTACTGAATTATTTCACACTTTTAGTAAGACAAAATACCAAAGCCATAGTCCTCTACCTTTATATTTTGTTGAAAACAGAAAACCTAACTTTGGTACATGCATTTCCATTCTAATTCAAATGTGCACAAATGAAAGGAAATGATGGATGAATGTTATAAACGCAAAATTTGAACGCATTTCCAAGACCATTAATGAAAAATGAGATGAAAAATGAAATGCAAACATGAATGGAATGCAAACAGAACACAAACAAAATGCATACAGAATGGAAATAAAAAACAGATTTGGTGAAATTACCCGCTTCAGGGTCAGTAAAACAAAGGACTACCAGCTACAGATTTAATCTGTTTGATGGGACATTTACATAGCTTTATACAGTACCTTACATTTCATCCCAAACCTTGTAAACACTAATAATTGCATGTAACAATTCTTTTTGTTTTCTACTTTAAATTAAAAAAAATTTAAACTTCTATAACATGGCTGCTCTGAAAAAACAAGTGTATTCTAATATGGTTATGAACTTAAACCATTACTAAAAAACATAAAATGTTAGTCAACAATATTATTCAACATACTGTGTTTTAGCATTAAACATGTGAATAAAGAAGTAAATTTGTGTAGTCATATTGCTATCTGAAACAAACCAACCACTGCACCTCAGGAACAAATATTCTGCAGAATGTGACATCATGACACAGCTTATGCAGGATAAATGGGAAAAAAACATGGTACATACTTTATGCATTGTGTAACATTATTAAGAAAGTTTTGGTTGAATATGGCAACTGATACACAAGATTTCCGACTTTCAAAAACTTGAAAACAACAATGTTGCTGTTTGAAAATGACACCTCAGACTTGCCCTTCACAGGTTAAATAAAAACCTGTTGATCATTAAAAAAGACTTGCAAAGCCAAAACAAAGAACTGTCATATCATAAAAAAAGTTAAATAAAAAAATATGAAAATCTGAATAACAGTGAAATCAAATACTGAATGATGAAACATCCAATTCACAAGGATATACATGCAACAAAACACAGAAACCTTACCATTTGCAATCTCATACTGAGTATGTCCATGTTCTAGACAATAGCATTATCCTGACCTTGGCTTTCAAATCAAACCAGCTACCCATGTATATAATTTTATTTGCATTTTGTTTCACTTCTTCATTGAAATTTTTTAAAAATTCAATGCCCATTTATGGATTTGTCCTATTCTGTTTTTTCCTTTGATGATTTGACACTTTGGCGATATGCTGTCTGGATGTTTTGTCTTTCAACACTTTCTCATGCAATGATAATGTAACATCCAATTTTGAAATATACCGGTAGTATCTTTGTCTGCTTTCCACTACCTAGGAAGTCACATTACATTTTTATCACATGTAAGCCAGAACTCTCATAAACTCTTCACATCACAAGAACACATGATTCTAATATGAACCAGTTTCATCTCCTTTTTGCAATGTATGGAGAACTAGAAATGTGTTCATGGAACATGGCTGCCCCCCCCCCCCCCTCATAGTGTTTGAAATGACCTAAATGCAAAACTTTACCAATGTGTGACATACAGATGTTTGTTTGGATCGGTGTTTTATGGCACAGCAAAACAAATAGGTTATTTAGTGCCAAGGCAATTGGAGTAAGGTGCCTTGCCTAAGGACACACCCTGGTAGCCAACTTAGGCTGATCCGATTGTAGGATTCAAACTTGCACCCTTTTTGGTCACGAGTAAAGCCAGTGCTGTCGTAAGGGGTGGGCGATACGGGCCACTGCCTGGGCCACCAAGCTTTGGGGAGTGCCATTTTGTGGAGTTTGTGGCATTTTTTAGAGGGTGGGGGGCGCAGAAGGCGACATTAGCCCGGGGCATCGTTTCATCCAGCACAAACTTGCGATGGCCCCGAGTACAGCACACTAATCACCAAGCCACCATGGTTCCTGCCTCCATTAGTCACCTGTTACAACATGCAGAAGGATGTATCAGGCCTATTTTACACCCCTGAGCTTGCAGGAGGGATGGACTAGGGTAATGCTATATGCCCCTACCACTGTCATGATGGGGCACAAAATAAGGTATTTATCTTGCACTCTTTCGGAGGTGCATGTCAACAACAGCAATGCTCAGTATGATATAACACTGTCATGTCATCAAAAGAGTGCCCAGCATATGGATGAGTGAGATGCTAGTGTGCTGTAGTACTTTGACAACAGACTGCAATTGGTGCTATACACAACTCGCAAGTTTTTGCCTTTGGCTAATCTGTGGATTGTTTTTCAAAAATTGCAGTTAGTTTGGTTTGGTGCTTTACGGCACAGCAACACAAGTAGGTTATTTAGTGCTGAGCAATTGGAGTAAAGTGCCTTGCCCAAGGACACACCACAGTAGCCGACCCAGGCTGGTCCGATGGTAGGATTTGAACCTGCACCCTTTCAGTTGTAAGTCCGGCACACTAACCATTGAGCTACTGCAGCTCCAAAATTGCAGTTATATATTGCATCAAATTATGTTTCACAATTCGAACAAAAACATCCATCACCCCAATAAATACACTAGCAGTAGTACAATAGCTCTCCTCTACTTTGCAGAGGTGAGTTACAAAGTAGAAATAGAGAATAGTACAGGTTGAACAAGTATACAAAGAGAGAAGAAGAGACCTGCCATCTGCAATTTTCATATTTTCAAACCTAGACCAATCCGGCTACTGTAACAGTGGAGAGATGTAATATATCTCAACTGGCTAGACTCCAGATCAATAAAGACTTCTTGTAGTTGACCCTAACTGGGGTTTGGACTATGAGATTGGCCTGAGTTCCCGCTTGAAAGATACCAAGTCAGTACTAGGCGATCAGCAACTGCTGGGAGAAAACTCCAAAGGGCTACTGGCTGGGGGAAAAAGTTGTATCTGAAGTAATCTGTAGAGTTGGAAATGTACCTGAATTTTCTTGCCATGATTTGACCCATTATACCTTGAGGAGGGAGTTAAGAAGTTTGATGCCTGAATATTCACGAGGTTGTTGTTATGCACCTAGGTTAACTGTACCTTCATAATATGCAACTCAAATGATTACCACTTAGATCTTCAAGCATGGATCTCAAATTGATGATATTTTTGCAGCAGCTGGTTGCAAAGTGGCCAGCTCTAGTCAGAACTGTATCTCAAACTTTTGTCCTTTTAGTTAGTATTAGAAGAGTATGGGACTTCCTGATCTGTATACATGTACAGTGAGGATGCAACATTTCTCTTTATTTTGGACAAGTTTAGTTCAAGTTCTCTTGTAGGATCTTGCAGTCTTCCTCTGATGTCATGTCTCTGTAGATCAAACATTCCTCTGCAAAGAGTTTGGTCCAAGGTTTAACACACTTGGTAATTTATACACAGGAGGAATAGGATAGGCCCTTGTACACTGCCATATGGTACACTGTCTTGTGGTATTCCTATGACAGGCCCTAGTACACTGCCATATGGTACATTGTCTTGTGGTATTCCGATGACAGGCCCTAGTACACTGCCATATGGTATACTGTCTTGTGGTATTCCTATGACAGGCCTTAGTACACTGTCTTGTGGTATTCCTATGACAGGCCCTAGTACACTGCCATATGGTACACTGTCTTGTGGTATTCCTACGACAGGCCCTAGTACACTGCCATATGGTACACTGTCTTGTGGTATTCCTATGACAGGCCCTAGTACACTGCCATATGGTACACTGTCTTGTGGTATTCCTATGACAGGCCCTAGTACACTGCCATATGGTACACTGTCTTGTGGTATTCCTATGACAGGCCCTTGTACACTGCCATATGGTACACTGTCTTGTGGTATTCCTATGACAGGCCCTAGTACACTGCCATATGGTATACTGCCTTGTGGTATTCCTCGGATAGGCCCTTGTACAATGTCTTGTGGTATTCCTATGAGAGGCCCTAGTACACTGCCATATGGTATACTGCCTTGTGGTATTCCTAGGATAGGCCCTTGTACACTGTCTTGTGGTATTCCTATGACAGGCCCTAGTACACTGCCATATGGTATACTGCCTTGTGGTATTCCTATGACAGGCCCAAGTACACTGCCATATGGTTTACTGCCTTGTGGTATTCCTAGGATAGGCCCTTGTACACTGTCTTGTGGTATTCCTATGGCAGGCCCTAGTACACTGCCATATGGTATACTGTCTTGTGGTATTCCTATGACAGGCCCTAGTACACTACCATATGGTACACTGTCTTGTGGTATTCCTATGACAGGCCCTAGTACACTGCCATATGGTATACTGCCTTGTGGTATTCCTAGGATAGGCCCTTGTACACTGTCTTGTGGTATTCCTATGACAGGCCCTAGTACACTGCCATATGGTATACTGCCTTGTGGATAGGATAGGCCCTAGTACAATGATCTGTGGTATTCCTAGGACAGGCCCTGGTACACTGCCATGTGGTATTCCTAGGATAGGCACTAGTACACTACCTTGTGGTATTCCTAGGATAGGGCCTGGTACACTGCCTTGTGTGTGTGTGTGTGAGAGAGAGAGAGAGAGAGAGAGAGAGAGAGAGAGAGAGAGAGAGAGAGAGAGAGAGAGAGAGAGAGAGAGAGCACATATCTTTACATTAATGTATTTATTTAGCACTTTTGCATGATTAAAGGATGTATATGCATCTATGCAATCCAGGTAAACTGATTTTTCATGCAAGGTACAAATGTTGCAACTGCCAGGAAACCTAATAAGCACAGTATATATTCAAAGTCTTCTAATTACATTTAAAGCATCTAGCAGACTAAAATCTAAATCAGAACAAAAAGACTAATGATTCAGCAGAGGTTATAACTGATTTACCTTGCAGGACAAAAAAATCTATCATTAATTTATTGAATTTAATCGACTTCTTAAGAACTTGTATCCATAAGTATTAAAAAATCAATTCAACTAATATCTGTGTTGGGCAAGGTAAATTATAATCCTCATGTATGAATGACCCACCTTCCCACCAATCCTTAACCAAAATTTTAGTCTTCCCAATTACCTCAGGCCCTTGCTTATGTCACAATTTTATGTCTACAGACTTCTGTCATTCACGAGTTATCTAGGGAAAGGTGTACCTATTTTTCTGTGTACTGGTGTAGTCAGGGACTATCTAAAATTGCAACATGTAAACAGGTCACTGTTTTAATTAATATATGTAGCAGACTGGTTTACCCTGATAAATGTATATAAGTAATCTAGGGTTACCATATATATATATGTGACAAAGAGGAGATTTAAGGACTGAAAAGGACATGTCCGGGAAAAAGATGATGTATGGTAGCCCTAAAGTAGTCTGCAAAGGTCTTGTTGGTAATTTAACAACTTGTCCATAGTTCATCATCGAAACTTTGACAGTTGGACTGTAAAACACTGACAGTTTTGAAGAACTTTACTAAGTATCCATGTGGCTACTTCTGACACCACCCCATCCCATCCCTTCTATACCAATTATAGTGTGCATGAATGTGCTGATGCAAGGTTGCAATTCTTGGCGCATACCTTTCATTTCTAATCAGACTTTCTTCTTTGTTATCCAAAGTGATGATAAATCCAAATGCTTTATTGTACTTGTCAATATTTCATCACAACATCCAAGCTGCCATCTTGACCCAACCAAAGTCATACAGATGCCTGAATTTATGGCAACATAGCACTGTCAAGCACTTCAGTGTTATGAGTTGAAAAGCCTAAATAATGAATAGAAATCTGGCAAACTGCATCTTTGCAGAAAAAGACTTTGTCTATAAAATCATTACCTTCAACCATAGCCCATATTTTTAAACTTTGTAGAAACTATGGTGAAATTATAGCAGTAAACAGCTCTGCATAGTGAGATATTTGTAACAAACAGTGCATTTGGTTCTTATCATACATACAGACAAACACTGCTAATCCACCTTGTCCATCCAAATATCACTTGAACATGATAAAATAAGTGATGGGGGCTTTTAAAAGGGGGTTAATTAATCTAATGGGGGATGGGTCAAGTATAATCTAATCCATTAATCTGACAGTTTGGTACAGAGTCTTTGACCAGGTCATTCAAAGCCAACTTTCAGAATATTGAAGTTATTAGGCCATTTCTATGGCACTGTCTTCTACTGTTTTTCTTTTTTTCTTTCTTTTGGGAAACAGTTTCTGAATGTCTCAATATGAAATTCAAACTAGTGGAACATTTTTGACAAATACTATCATGGTAATTATGTATAGTTTTCTCAAATAGAAGGGCACTTTAACAAATAACTCTCCAGGACAAATAGGTACTACCGTTAAGTTCTTGCTTGCCAAGACAAAATACTTGAAACACAATGATGGACAAACTGTTCATTTCAAGTGGAGTTTACTGCTTGAACTTCTCATTACCACTATTACTGGTGTCATTCCAAACTGGTCATGCTGGTGTGATATTTTCTCATTTTGGGAGTGGACTGGGGGCATCTGTAATAATTGTCTATTTTAGTTTTCTTTGGGACCCACTGTGGCTTGTACCCATATCTACATCTATCAAATAAAAGCTATACATTACCAAAATTTCTGCATGAAATTTATTTCATTCTTTCAAATATTTAGAGTTTTTAAACCAACGTTTAGCATCTCCATACAAACACCATATTTCCATTCGAAGTGAAAAGTGTGGCTAATGTTAATCCCGCACCATGAATTTGGAACCCAAAATACCTCTGGGTAATCTTGACTAGTTTAATCCAAATGCATGCTGGGATGCTGGACAAGTCTAGTTTTTTAGATGGGGTGAATACTATAGAAATGATGCAGTATAAAATATCTCACTCCTACAAGCACAAACTGATTCATTTGCCTAAAAGTAGAATCATATGAGGGTTCATTGTAGTCAACAAGCATTCAAGTGACCTGGACTAAAATGTCGTAAGATTTACATTAGCCAAGTCATTCTCTTGGAATTGAAATGGCTACAATAGTACAATTGTAGAAATATATCAAGGGACTTACACAAGCGTTCTTTCATACAAAATTTATGAAACTGATTGAATAATTCCTCCCTCTGGCCAGTGTCATACATTTAATATGATATACAGAAGAATGTTATATTCCATTTATTACATACTTATATCTACGGACTTTTATGACAAAGTGATACAGTAGCAGTTTGAAATATCTTGTTGATGTCATGGTTTTGGTCATGTAACTTGTATAATGTCACAATATTTTGAAATATCAAAATTATAAAACAGGTCTGTAAGACTATAATGAAGACATTGCGACTTCAGTTGTGGGAATACTTCTGTTAAATTGTTACGCATTCGTTATGGCAAATGACACAACTGTCCACAATATATTGCTTTTGTTATATCTGCATTTTGATATTCGTATGAGATAACTTTTATATTGAAATGTAGTTTCTTGGGTGGAGTAAAACTAATTCAATTATGTAATACCCCAAGCTAATTATTCCATCCACCAATTAGTACTGGAGGGCCAGAATTGAAAAGAATTCGATTACAGTCTGACTCCTTACGCACAGCCAGCATACAGAATACCATCTTCTTTTAACTTTGACCTAGAGTACAGGACATCAAAGCGATGGTGGGGTGGGGTGGGGGCAGAGGGAATCTCTGTAATAGTAGCAGGTAAGCATTACATAAATAAATTAGTTTACCCCCCACTGCATACCAACATTTTAATAGCAGTAATAAATGACCTGCTACTACTGCACTGCTGAATTTACCAGTTAGAAGGGAGGCTGATGGCCTTAACAAATCTGGTACAGAAAACTATTGTACCTACCCTTGCAGTAGGAGTGTTCACTACTGTAAGCTGGTAGAAGGTTGGGTCACGTGTATGGCCCAACGAGAAGATGCCTTCGCTCTGATGCACCAAAGATTGAAGGTAAAAGGAGAAGGTAGTGCGAGACTGCCAGAAGGTGGCTCTTATAACATCATCCAAAGAGGAGTGATTCTACTAGGTCCAAGATGTAGCAATAGCCCTAACTTCATGGGCTTTAATTCTCATCAAAGAAAGGTCTCTCTCAGTGTGGGACTAATAAGCTCTCTTTATAGTGAGGACAATCTACCTGGAAACAGTGGCTACCAAAATATCAGAGGAACCCTTGATAGGTAGAAGAGATGCTACCAACCCTTCTCTCTTTAGAAGAAGCCAAATAAAACCTTAAGGCCCTATAACTGGGCAAAAGAACCTATCTTGATCATCCACTACACAGATATGACTGAAACTGGGGATCTCAACAGGAAATGGAGCTAGTGAAGATAATTGATTCTTAGCCAGAGAAACCAAAGTTGGCAAAGAAGGGAAACCAAAACATAATTACCACTGAACTATAAACATCCCTTTTCAACTGACAGGGCATGAAGCTTGCTCTTTCTCCTTGCCGATGTTAAGGAAAGCAGGAAAACAGTCTTAAAGGTAAGGTTCTTGAAGGAAGTTGCACTCAAATGTTCATAAGGGGGTTTTGAAAATACCCAAAGAACACATGAAAGATTCCATCTAGGCATTAGTCCATGAGATACCGGTCTCTGAAGCTCTGAATACCTGATGAGATCAGAAAAATGAGGGTGTGACCCAATGGCAGAACCCCCAGAGAACTTGAGAGTGTTATAAAGGGCTGCTCTAGCCCTTAATAGTGGACATTGAATATTCTCTTTCCTCAAAAAGGAGAAGAATATCTGCAACTGTGCTCAAATGGGGATAGCTAAGATCAACAAGCTTCCACCAATCACAGAAGATTCTCAACTTTGCATTATAAACCCAGGAAGTATATTTCCTACTAGCCTAAACAATGCAGTTGGTAACCTTGCTTAAGAAGAGGTCCTGGGAGATTGATCACTTAAAATAAGCTAAGTGTGAAGGTGGAGAATCTGTGGGCTGTTGTGGTAAAAAGATCCCCTGTGCTGTGACAGCAGGTCCCTCCTCTGTGGCAATCTCCTGGGCTCGTCTACCAACAGATCGCATATGTCACTTAAGTACAACCGCTGGATTCAGTGGGGGGCTACCAGGATGAGCCAAGCAGTGGAGATCCTGACTTGGTGGAGCACCTGCATCCACTGCCCATGCCCTCAGATATGATACTGGAGAAACATAAAAAGGGAGTTTATTGTTCAGTCTCATAGAGAAGAAGTCCACCAAGGGTCTCCCCCACAGCTGGAAAAGTGACTCGGCTATCAGGAGGATTGCACGACCCCCTCTGGACAAACCATTTGCCAGGATATTCCTCTTGCCTAGAATATGGTAGACTCAAAGAGTGATCTCCTCTGAGGCTGCCCTTCAGAGGAGTTCCAACCCCAAGAAGAGAAGGAGCATTTGTAACTCCCGGACACCTGAGGTACACCACTACTGATATGTTGTCCAAGGTGACCATAACACCATGATGCCTTACAAGGCTGACATGTCCCTGTAAGGCTAGAAACATTGCCAACATTTCCAAGTTGTTTATATGAAGGGTAGCTTCTTTCTGGGACCAAAATCTCTGAAGAGCTTCACCCTCTGGCTCCAGGTGACCACCCCATCCTGAATCTGATGCATCGGTATATAGAATGGAGTGGGATTTGGGGGCGTGAATTGAGACTCTGGTCAGAAACCTGTCCCAATTTAGCCACCAACACCGGTTGTGGTGAAGATTGCATCCCTGAGGGATCTGAGCTGATAGAGGGTCCTTGTGCTGCCTCCAGTTTGCTAGCAGCAGGATCTGGAGAGGGCACCAGTAAAGTCTCCCTTGGTGAACCAAGTATGCAGCTAAGTTCAGAGTCCTCAGAAGAGAAATGTAAAGGCGAGCTGACAACATCTTGACCAGAGGAACATGAACTCTCTCTAGGCTGATGAGGAAATTCATCCTCACATATATGCAGTCTTGAGAAGGAATGATATCTGACTTCTCTAGGTTTGGGTTAAGACCAAGATGGGTCACCATTGACCAATTGAGGGACAGGTCCTTCAGAAGAGAATCTCTGAGGATGTTGTGTATCAACCAGTCATTGAAATACTAGAGAATGGGGATCCCTAATGACATCAAGTGGTTTGCAACTACCCCCATCACCCAGGTAAAAGCTCTGGGGGCAGAGGGAAAACTGAAATATCCCCTGGTTGAGACATAACTGGAGATATTTTCTGTATGGAGGGAAGATAGGGATGTGAAGGTACACATCCTGAAGATCGATGGAGACCGCCCAGTTGCAGGGCTGTGCACACTAAGCATGTGGGGTGAGTGTCCCACTGGGCCTTCTTGTGCCCACACCTTACGACATTAAAAACTCTGAAAGGTATAAATTCTTGCAAGACAAAAAATTCAGAACCAGAAAAGGGTCAACAATATTTACCCTAGCACCGGAACAAAAAAAGGGGGATACAGTTTAATGAAGCAATGCTTGCTAAGCAAGGTGCAAAAAAAAAAAAATGTACAAAAAGAACACAGATAACACTCAAATAAAGCAAGGACTGAGGAGACAATCAATAAATTGATTCAAAAAGGTGGGTGAAATGTCAAAAATATGTTTAAAACCAAAAACAAGGGCAAATTTCAATGAGCTATATATAGCACATGACATTGTAGACAAAAGGGGAAGGTATTCCGTATGTTGGCTGTGACTAAAGAGTCAGACTGGGATCATGTTCTTTTCAATTCTGGACCTCCAGTACTAATTGGAGGGAATAATCAGCTTGGACTGGGGACTAGAATCCCAGAAAAGGAAAGCAATGCAATAGTAGCTTGTATTGTATTACCACTATTAAAACTGCTTTTACACAGTAGACAGTAAGGATATTTCTCAAGCTGGCATGTTACTGAATTATGATGTCATGTTGTTGCTTGTAAATAAAGAACTTTCAGCAACTAGTTGATGGCATTTAACCAAAATTTAATTAAGAGCACAGTGGCATAAAGGCGACTCAAATTTAAACAAAACACACTAATCTACCATCAAATATGGCTACCAAAACTAAAAAAAACTGACACATGATATGCCTGTCTTGACAAATTTTGAGAGTTGACTGCATGGGGTGACTAATGCAAGTGGTGTGTGAATGTTTATTTTCAAGCAGTAGTAAACACTGCAACACCTGAATGTAGCTAGGAGGCACACGGTACAACAGAATGGAAACTACATGAAAAACAGACTCAACAGACAAATGACCCACAATACAATAAAAAAAATGTGAAAATTTCAATGATTTAAAGAAATGGTATAGCAGCAACATGCAAGTTGAGTTGCTGCAAATATGCTAATGTATATACAGTTACTTGCTTACAAGTTGAGTTAAACTGCAAACTGCACAGACCCAGATCTGCCACTGCATAATCATACCTATCAACCCATATTTTGTACGTTTTTTCCCGTGTTTTCAAACAATAAGTATGTATTGTAAAATTCATACAAGCAAAACAAATTCTAGTGGAAAAAAAAAAAGTTTAAAAAATGCAGATTTTATTCGGTTGAACCAGTGAGCTATGGCTCTCTAGTGGAAAACGAGAATTTGATAACGCACATACATGCAGCACAGTCATATTACTTCCTTCTGGGAATCGAATGCGAGATAAAGAAGGCAGTTTAGGGTGCAAGGGACAATTTTTATGCACAAATTTTATGCCACATCAACCTGCCTAATATAACAATTCATAAAAAATAAAATACACCTGTGAGGTCAAAAAGGTCCATATTTTTGGATAGCTACAATAAAACAAAACATGAGAATATTATTCACTTGACCTGACAAGTCAACGGAAGCTCACAGCAAAAGAAGTTTATGCACCCCAGCCCCAAATTCATACATGCATTTTTTCATGTCTGAAGGTAATTTTTGACACAAAGTGATACTCACAGTGCAAATGCAAGCCCTTTCCCTGTCACAATTTTTAAAAAGATTGTGTACTAAACAGCTCGATGCAATTCAAAATAGTTGCCATCTATGCCGTTTTAGAGATACAGTGGTCCCCCTCTTGAACGGCCCCCCTGACAAGCGGCCACCCGCTTTATATGGCCACAATTCCTTGGCACCGACGAGTTTGTGTTCAAAAGTACCCCTCAAGGACGGCCACCCCTCTAACGCGACCAGCGGCCAGCATTTTAGTGCAAAAACGGTCGAATTTACACCTCGCGAGCGGCCACATAATGGTTGTTTACAGATTAAAATCTCGCTAATATTTTTTAATTTCTCAACTCAACACATTGACATTTTGTTCCAACAAGCCAATAAAGTAACTTTAATCCATACAAAGAGGTAAGTAATCCTATTATCCTTACTGCCATGTGTTCCTTAGATGTTAGCCTTTGTCACTTTGATAATTACTGGCTATTATTACCATCGATAATTATCAAGATCACAAAAGCAAACCGCTGAGAGGCACTGCATTGTTCAGCACAAGTCAGCGTGACATCCGGTTGCCAGATAGTAAAATGGTATGTTAGCCTTTCTGGCTTCCCCTTCTTAGATTATGAAACGTACACAACCGAGTACCAGACTGGAGAAGAAAAGAAAAAGTCGATCACGTGACACTCGCTTCCGTTGTAAACACTGTGCCTCCCGTGATAGCCCGCGAATGAATACGCTGTCGCAAAATATCGAAAGACATACTCAGTTTAGAACGAAAAGTGAAAGCAATTAGATTAAACGAAAAGGGGGAGAGTCTTTTGATCACTACTGAGAAAATTTATATCAGAAATATTCAAATAACCATTGTCAATATACATTCAACTACACTGAGTAGGAGACGGAATCGACGGACGTACAGGGATAGTTACAACCAAATGTTTGTGCCCAGAATTTACTGACAAGGTGGTTTTGCACCACGATTCATGATTATTCATATTTTTTTTAAAAATAACATTGATATTAGTTTTATCACATTAAGTCCTTAACCAGATAATATTCCTGTAATTTTTAAATGAAAATATTAAATATATAAAAATTAGTTACATCTTTTATACTTTGTATGTAGTTATTACTCACAACTGTGTGATCCCCCCTCTAGAAAGGCCACCCCTCTTATAAGGCCACTTTCTTGCTGCAGAAGGGGTGGCCTTATAAGAGGGGGACCACTGTATTCTATTTGCCTTGAACCCATGTGTATACTGCTATGAGTGGTTAACTCTGCTTCCTAGCCAACTGTTGGTATTTCACTGTCTAGATACTGTAAGTAACTATGGTAGATGTACATGCCTCGCATCAATTTCAATAACACAAGCCTGAAACACCCAATTCACAAATATTTCCATATCTTGAATTATTAAACAATGATAGCTGAAAAAGTAACATCATAGCCTTAAGTTAAGAAATCTGACAGGGGCCAATTTACGAAACTGTCCCCTGGCACCTTAAACATTTGGCTCAAAATATTTTCTGTCAAAAGCTGTGAACATATCACATATTTAGACATTATCTAGTAAAATGGTATAAAGGAAAATGTTTACAATTTACAAAACTATCTCCTGATACATTATTTGAAGTAAGAGCTGGTAGTAGCAAGATGCCACCACCTCTAGCAAGGAAACAGATGGTCACCAAAGAAAGGAATGAGAGGAAAAGTATCCAGGACTCATTGAACTATCATCGAAAGGCCCTAAATACCGTATGTACTCACGTATAATACAATACCAACTGCAAAACTGCATAGACCCAGATCTGCCATCGCATAATGTGCCGGCAGATCTGGGTCTATGCAGTTTGTAAGGACTACTCAGTAGAACAAACAACATAGACCCTGATCTGCTGGTGCATTATGCGACAGTACATCCGGGTCTATGTTGTTTGCATTTGGATCCGGTTTATACGTGAGGTTATATGGTACATATCCTGTGTTCATGCTGCAAAAGTGGCACTTGGATAAGGTACTAGACCACAAAATACAGGTTTGGAGCCTCTTGAAGAAGGGTGACACATAAAAGGGGTTGACAGGTATGTATAATGAGCTGGCAGATCTGGGTCTATGTAGCTTGTTAGGAGTAATCAGTAGAACAAAGAACACAGACCCTGATCCGCTGGCGCATTATATGATGGTAGATCAGGGTCTATGTTGTTTGCAGTTGGACTCAACTTATAAGCGAGGATATGTAGTACTCATGAATTCTTTATACATCTGACCTTAACCTTGGAGCAGGGGGCATGGCTGTGGTATGCAACACACCATCTAGTCGTGATGTATATATCTGGACAAAACTTTTTTGAAATATCCTGTAGTTAAAAACTTATAACTGAACAAGCATCTTCACTAACCAGGATTGCTGATCCACTTTGTTGCATGTTGACCCTAGACTTGTGTAGTTAACCAAAACAGTGTTCTGAATAAGTGCCCTCTTGTGGATGAAAGAGTTACTCCTCATAACAAGTGAAATCAATTGACCAATGAAAGAAAAAATTGTATGAACAGTTTAAATTGGAGAAACTGACATATTAGACGTGTTATCTACAGAGGCTGCAATGAATATTCCCACCATCTACCTAGGTAAATGTAATGAACAATCTGATTGGATCAGTTTCTTTCAGCTGAATCTAATCAGATGGTGGAGTGATAGATACTGTTGCAGCAAGCTACATATGCCAATTGTTGAAGTGGATTGATGATCCTGGGAAGATGGGATGCAAGTCACTAATTTACATTTTCCCTAGCTGTGATCTCGACCTTGAGGCAGAGGGTTCTTGACACACTATCTAGTCACAGCATATATCTAGCTAAAATTTCATCAAAAGTTACAGCCTGGAAAAGGACCCAGGCTGCTAACTTGCTTTTATCCTTTCTGCAACCTTGACCTTTGACTCAAGGATTTGACTAAGGTATATGACACCCATCTAGTCTTCAATTATATCTGGGCAAAGCTGCATATAAATCTCTCCAAGACTTGCAAAGTCATAGGCCGGACATGAAAATGTTAATGGGCAGATGGACATAATATTCCAGAACATAATATGCTCGACTCAAGATGGGTGTATAATACCAACCCCCTACTCTACCCACCCCCAATGATTTTTCATTAAAGAGGTCAATGCTGATCAAATTTAACAAAAGGCATTCTGGGTTCAAAGCTTTTTTAATCTGTACGTAAAATCCAAAGAAATCAATTGATCAATAACGACAAAATAAATTTAACAAGTGAATGGTACAATATATACCCACCATGTGATAAATAGTTTTTTGGGCAAAACACTCTGTCAGTGATGAGATACTTAGGTACTATATGACCTAGTACCCATTTATCTTGTGTACCACATTTTAAAACTGTGCAAATGATATTAAGAACAGCAAAACCTTTACATAACTTCTCAAAAACATTTGCAAAAATTTCAACCAAGTAATACAAAATGTATCCTGGCATAAGACCTTTTCTGTTCATAAAAATGATGCCAAATTACTATCAAAAAGGCCACTGCAGCTGACATAGAAAAAAAACCCAAACCTTTCAACAACTTCTACATAAGAAAACCCCACTGGTTGATGACTGGATTGCAAACCATGAATACTGTAAATTCATTTTTAATCATAGCATAATGATATTTGTAGATGTTTTGGTTTCTTTGAACCATGGATTCACATCTAAAAACCAACTTATGTGACTCTACAAGTAATAGTGTCTGAGAAAATGACCAAAACACAACCCTAACACAGAGAAACTAAGCTCAATGCAAATGTAAGCACAAAATACTGAGCCATGACATATAGGTCACAGTGACCTAGTTTCCAATAGTGGCTGTAATATTCCTCATGGTGCAATTATATACCAAGTTATGCAACTCCATAGTCAATCAATAGTGCCTGCGAAAATGAACTAAATGCCAAGGTCAACCAAAATCACTTCACCATGAAATGTTGGCACAGTAACCTCATTTGCACTGAAAAGTATAGTGCACCACATGACACATCTAAATACCAACTTGTGTTGTCTGAGAAAATTACCTAAATGCAAACTCCAACCTAAGAAATGGAGCTCAAACCAAAGAAAAGCACAAATCACTGACCCATAAAATATATGTTACAGGCACCAAGTTTTATTGTGCTGAATGTAGCACTCCTCAGAACACAATTACATACCAAGTTACAGTACTCAAAATGAAAAAGTGCCTGAGAATACGAGTTAATTGCAAAGGTTAACCAAAATCATTGGACCTTTCAATATTGGTCAAAGTGACCACATATTCACTCAAAAGTATACTACATAAGACACATCAAATACCAGCTTATGCAACTCTAAAAGCAATGGTGTTCAGTTTAAGAATATGAGCCTAACCACAAACCCTAACCGGAGTGTTGATGCCAGACAGATGGATGGTCAAATAAACAATCCACGAGTCAGGATTGCTTTGCAATCGGGCAAAAAAAAAACTGATAAAAATTATAATACTCCCTTCTCTAGAATGATTATCGATAATAAGATAAGAAAATATGCGATACAAGTTCTTTTCATAAACTGCTACACCAGTTTTTAACATGTTTGATAAAGAGCATCCTTACATTGGCTTGTTGCCAAGTCCTCAGGTTCACTTGGCCTCTTGTTAAAAAAAAAAAAAAAATTATTAGCTGCAAGAATATATGCTGGTGACCATGGCAACATTTTATAGCAAAAGTGACTACTATACTACTTGCCTACAGAAAAAAAGCCACACATTTGCATACTAAATACCCAAGCAAAAATAAGCAGCTAATGAAGTCAACTAAAGTGATCTGGTGGTTTAACATTTCAGTCAGTGCCTTTCATTAAGCATGAGTCTATTTGAAAGATAGGTATTGCTTTGCATGTATTTTGCTGCATATTATGGGCAAGTTACATAATTCCTGGGTCTAACAAATCTTGTTCCAGAAGTCAATGGGCTAAAAGAATGCTATGTCTGGGCTACATTATCCTGAAATCCAGTAGCCCATTGGGTTTCTATATGATATCATGAATTGCACCATATTTCTTCAATACATACCCACAACAAGAGACCCAAGTTGGCTTGAAATCACTCTACTGGCTGACGTCTACCTAACAGCTGAATGTACAAGTTTATGGTCAAAAGATCTAATTCGGTTCTAGGTCCGAGAAATTTATTTAAAGTTTCTATATTTTCTGTATCTTTATCCTATATTTTTTGCATCTTTATCTGTAATTTTTTGTATCTTTATCCGTAATTTTTTGTATCTTTATCCGTATTTGATGGCATATCAGAATCATTTTTTCTATTATTGAAATACCTGTATGGCAGAATGTTTTCTAATTCAATTAAACTCTGTTCAGTGTTTTATTTTAGATTAAGTTGTTTAAATGTTTTTCTATTTTCAATAACAGCAGCAATATTTGATGGCAGATGGGCATCATTTTTACAAATTTAAAGCCCTTTTTTGCCAGGATGCTTTCCCTCAAATTTGGTCAAATTCTGTTTCAGTATTTTGTAAAGAAGGCATTTAAAGATTTTCTATTTTTAGTAATGGTGTCCATATTTGATGGCAGACTGGCATCATCTGTAAATATTGCAAGCCCTTCATGCCAGAATGCTTTCTGTCAAATTTGGTCAAATTCAGATTATTGTTTTTTCTGATGAAGTTGTTTAAACTTTTTTCAGTTTTGTGTAACAGTTGCTGTTTATGGTGGTTGCGTCATTTATGCAGATTTAAAAGCCCTTCTGTCAAATTCCATTCAATGGTCATTTAAAGTTTTTTTTTTTATCCTTAGTAATAGTGGTCATATTTGATAGCAGATTTGCATTATTTGTATAAAATTGAAAGCCTTACATGCCATGATGCTTTTTCAATTTTAGTCATGGGATCCATCTTTGATAGTGGATCGGTATTATTTATATAAAATTAAAAGCACTTTATCTTGAATTTGGTCGTTTCCTATTCAGCAGATTTTAGGAAGTCATTTACAGTTATTTTTAGTTTTTAGTAATTTCAGGAGTATTAATTTTGATGGCAGATTGGCATCATTTGATCAAGTCTGAAAGCTTTCTACCAAGTATGGTCAAATTCTGTTACAAGGTATTTGAGAAGTCATTTAAAGGTTTTTGTATTTGTAATAATGGTTGCCATATTTGATATTGCAGATCAGCATTTTGTACGGAATTGAAAGTCCTTCATGCCAGGATGCTTTTTCTCCACTATAATCATACTATGTTCAGTGGTTTTTGAGAAGATGTCATTTAAAGGTTTTTTATTTTTAGTAACAACATGGCAGATTGGAACGATTTTCTATAAATCTGAATAACTTTTAAAGCCCTTCATGCCAGAATATTCTATGCAAAATTTGGTTAAAATTTGTCAAGTGGTTTTTGAAAAAAACTTAAAAAAAGCAAATGTTGAACGATGACACATGACACACACTGGACACTGGGTCATACCACACGGTCACTTCAACTTAAGACCAGGTGAGTTACTTAAATTACAAATGATAATAAATGTAAATAACAATAAGAAAATAATAGGACAGTCTTGAAGCAAACAGTTCCATATTCAATTGCTTTCTTTGCCTTCTTTGGGCAACTAAATTTAATCTCAGCAACATAGTTCTTTTTCCAGTAGCCTGCTGGGCTATGGTATAAATTCTACATTTTGCATACCCTGCTATTCACATTACCGTATATACTCATGTATAAGCCGATACCCACTGCAAACTGCATAGACCCAGATCTGCCATCACAAAATGCGATGGCAGATCAGGGTCTATGTTGTTTGCATTTGGATCCAGATTATACACGAGTATATACAGTAAACATGGTTACTTGCATGCACACTGCCATACCTGTATCTGATGAAAGGTCAAACTACCAGGCTGCTGTGGTTGAACTACAAAGCAAGCAAGCACACTCCAAGTTTCTGAACCTTTCACTTTTAGTCCTATTGCAATTTCTCATGCAGGCACAACTTGATACAGTTCTCCCCCATTATAATGTGCCTCATTATAACATGATTCTGGATATAACATGATACTACTATGGACCCTGTGACCAAAATCACACCAATGAATATCATGAAGGGTTGAAAGAAAACAAGATGAAACTTAGTCTTATATCATCATTTCCTTTTCAAAACACCATAATTTACCAAATTTTGACAGTGCCCGCTATACCACTGTTCGGTATATCACGCTATTCTCAATATATCACGGTTCCGTACATACTGTGGTCTCAATATAATGTGGTTCAGTACATAATGTGGTCGGTGGTTATGGACCCTGACTACTGCGTTATAAAGAGGAAGAGCTGTATCAATATAAATTGTTCACCCATGGTCGACTAGTTTACAAATCCATGGTTTGATAGCTAATCAACAGCAGAGCAAGAAATGTTTTAGGGTTTACTACAATTAAACACACCTACTTTCAAGTACAATGACCTGATAGCCTTGGGTTACAACATTTTCAAAAGATTTGCCATTAAAAAATATAATTTTTTTCAAGTCTTTCATACCTGAGAGAGATGGCCAGGTCTTGCCAGGTTCTTTGGACAGCAAGGCACATAACATGTGTCCTTTGAATGGAATTACACTATTGTGGTAAAATGGATGGAAAGATGGACAGATAATAGATGAGAGACAAAAAGAAAATGTTTAAGTTATAATCATCTTGCAAAAAAGTGGGCCAAGCCACTTCTGCCTCAACCCTTATTCATAAACTCACTACAAGACCCCTCGTTATAACTAAATGTTCTCCCCTTCACACTCTTCATAATCCAACCTATTTCCCTACCCCCCTTCACCTGTCCATCATCTTTATAATCACACTGTTGCTCCACAACCCCCTCTATATATGACCAACCTGAAGTCTTGTCCTGGAAGTAGGCCAGCAGACACCTGGCTACAGCCTGGTGACACACCACCATTACATTTTCCTGACGCTCTAGCTCCTATAATAGCAAGGAAAATGAATATGAATAAGAGTACCTAATCAAAAAAGGAAAAGGTGGATGATGATGCACATGGATATAGAAAAACATAAATTAATCAGACCCCTTGGAATACAATAATTTTGTCTGGATATTCATTTGTCACTGAGGCTTACACAGGGGCAGTAGTAACACTTGCTTTGCATTTATGTGGTCCCAGGTTTGGTTCTGGAAGTGACCACATGTGAGAGTGAGTGGTTGCCAGGTAAGTGATTTCTCCATGGGTTCTTAAGTTTCTTCAGCTACAACCTAATCCCTCCATCTATACAATCAAGCGAAGATGAAGTCTGAGATCAGTTGCTACCACTTGTTATATTAATGACGTTAAATCAACTAGAGGAATAGTAAGCAAGTTGCTTATGTAAATGAGCCCCTATCTCTTTGGCATCCTACCCCGACCCCAATGATGGAGATGTCTACAGAAAATTCTACTGAAAATAGTCCAAGTACAATGACTAGTCAACATGCATATCTTCTGAAGATGACCATAATATGTACTAAGTTTCACAGCAATCCACTAGAAACTGTGAGACTAATATCATTCACAAAATTCTGTCATACATTGCATCCAGATATAAGTAAATAAGGGTAATAACTCTTACAAAAATTATGGGAGCACAAGACTGGTCAATATGCACATCGTTAGATGATGACCATAATATGTACAAAGTTTCACAATGATCCATAAAAAATTGCAAGACAAGATTCTGTCTTACACTGCATTCAGCTGCAGGGCAATAACTAACTACAAGAGTCCCTTGAAGGAACTGATGCTCTACTGCCTGAAAGGACTTCAAGGAATCCAAGATAAGTCTATTTGTTCATTTTAATTGCCGAGTACTGAAAACATCTCTTCTATTCTTGAGAAACTGCAAGATACCAAATTTGACAACCTTTAAGTGCACATGCTGAGTTTGGTTAAATCTGTAAGTGTTACTTTTTGGGAAGAAATTTAAAAAAAAACGAAGTTACTGAACTTCATTCAAGGTATTCTTCAGATATATCCACAAACTGGGTTAAATGATAAAAATCCATTCATACTTGTGTTATCATGCATATGAGCCAGTGCAGCTAGAAACCTAAGTCAAGACCTTTGACCTTAGAGTCAATGTCAGGGTGTTACTATCAACTTGTTCATTGGAATGCAACTAAATGCAAAACCTAGTAAAAAAATCCACTTGTATGTACAATTTACACTGTTCATAAGCTCAAGTACAAAATGCAAGCAATTACCTTTGACTTGACCCCAAAGTCAGTTTAGGTTCGGTTTTCAAAATTCCAACACAAAAGTGTGAATATCTTGGTGGTATAATCTGCACTATTTTCATTCAGTACCAATAAAATATTGCAAGAAGTGTTTTAGTGAAAACCCAATGTCAATGCCAACATTCATGCAACAAGAGTAATGATAACAATATTTTCAAGATGACCACAATTGTGTCATGTTGGAGGTCAGATGAGCAGCATTTTCATTTAGAACTAGCTACATACTGCTATAGTGTTTTAGTGAAAACCCCGTGTTGACACGACCATTCATTCAGAAGTAGTAGCCATATAAATGTTTTGAGGATAGCTGTCAGGGCAGCCATTCTGAATGTTACATTGGGATCTTTTAATACAGGAACAAACTATATATTACAAGAGAGAAGTCTTTTTTTAAAAAGAAAGAAAGAAAAAGGCCATTTGTTTTGAAGAAGTAGCTGTTAGAAGATGTCAAATTCTGAGAAGTCACATAGTCATCATTTTCATTTAGGACCAACTACATACAGTGTGAAGTGTTTTAGTGGAAACCTCATGTCAATAGGACCAACCCTTAAACCTCAACCTTGCACAAATGCTTTAGGTTGCCTCTGCCACATTTCAATGGAAGCGCATCTGGGGGGCATTTCATTTGTCAGGATGAACAACAAACTGCACATCTGGGAGGTATTTCACTTGTCAGGTTGCACAAGTAACTGTACATATGGGGGGCATCATTTGTCAGGATGCACAACCAAATGCACATCTGGGGACATTTCATTTGTCAGAATGCACAACAAACTGCACATCTAGGGGCACTTCATTTGTTGGGATGCAAAACAAACTGCACACCTGGGAGGCATTTCATTTGTCATGATGCACAACAAACTGCACACCTGGGAGGCATTTCACTTGTCAGGATGCACAACAAACTGTACATATGGGATGCATTTCATTGGTCAAGATGCACAACAAACTGTACAGATGGGGTGCATTTCATTTGTCAAGATGCACAACTGTACAGATGGGGTACATTTCATTTGTCAGGATGTACAACAAACTGCACAATCAGGGGCATTTGTTAGAATGCACATCAAACTGCACAACTGGGGGCATTTCATTTGTCAGGATTATCCAAGTTACAGAAAACTAAAGCAGTGAACCTACATTTCAAAATAACGTAATGCCTTTTTTCAGGTATGATCCAACACTACATCTACTCTGTGAATTCAGTCAATAAACAGCATTTGCATCAAATTATAAGAAGTTTATAAGTTTCAAAACATTTAATTTTTCTTTCAAGTGCAAAATTTTACCAGGAATATCAGTCATTTGTTTGTTTTGGTTTGGCGTTTTACTGCACAGCAACACAATTAGGTTATTTAGTGTGAAGGCAATTGGAGTAAGTGCCTTGTCCAAGGAATTACTATGGTAGCCAACCTGGGCAGATCCAATGGTAGGATTTGAACCCATGCCCTTTTGGTTGCAAGTCCAGCATGCTAACCACTGAGCTACCACATCTCCCTTAATCATCTGTATTGCTCTTTTTAATTATTTATTTACTGACACTTCTGCCAGGAATATAATTAAAATGGACAAAGTGAGATCAAAGGGTAAAATTACTTGAGAATATCAGGATGTTTTTTAATACACAAGTTTATTAGTTCCCTTAAAACTCTGAATCACTTGCAGTACTGCAAGACCAACATTTTAAAATCCAAATTTTCATTGGTTTAAGTGTTTTAGGTTGCAGGCAAGAGAATGCTCTATGCAGGGATTGAGCATATTTTTAGAGAAATTCCATATACTTGTGTGAACAATGTTTGAGTTACCAAAGGTTTAATTAACATGTGAGGTGTTCCTGATACTTTCGCTGCCCTGGAGCACCAAATCAAGTACACCTAGGTATCACTACACTAATGGAGTCAATCAGCTGTTAACAGCTTTCAGTTGCATTAGACAGTTTTCATACCGTCAAGTTCACTAAATTTCAGTGCAACTAACCTTCTGTTTATAGATATGCTAGGACCATGAATGACCATATAATGAACTCGTAACAGACTCATGTTCTGTTTCTTGCTAGTAAAAAGCCATTAAGAGCCTCCTGATTTTGAGATACCTGGAGCAATAGAAACTTTATATTCTCATACTTCTCCCACTGGAAGGGCTTAACAGAATTATGTTAGCAGATAGGGCAAAGGAAAGAATCCTAATACAATCCATCTCTAACATAATTTTGTTAGTGTCCCATGCTAAAAGAATTCTGTTAGGATCCCCATAATCTTGAGATGCTTAGAAAAACAAAAGCATTGTCTTCTCATGCTTCACTCACCGAAAGGGTTTAACAGAATTCCATTAGAAGACAGAATGATAATATACTTAATTTCTATCAGAATTCTGCTTGGCTCTATGCTAACATAATTCTGGCAAGATCTTCTCATCTTGAGATACTTAAAGCAATATAAGCCTTTTCCTATAGGGTTCACTCACTTGAAGGGCTTAACAGAATTACGTTAGGAGATAGTCCAGGAGAA
Source organism: Margaritifera margaritifera (assembly GCA_029931535.1). Taxonomy (NCBI): domain Eukaryota; kingdom Metazoa; phylum Mollusca; class Bivalvia; order Unionida; family Margaritiferidae; genus Margaritifera; species Margaritifera margaritifera. The sequence goes on along the minus strand of JAQPZY010001333.1, from coordinate 1,687,499 downwards.
GGAGTGATCATACACTTCCTTTCAAATAGTCTTACATTAGAGTCCCATGCTATTAATTATGATAGAGTCCCATGTTAAGACTCTCCTGATCTTGAGATACTAGGAGAAATAGAAGAATTGGCATTTATAATGCAGAGTTCAGTCACAAAATTCTGCTAGCAGATGAGTCATGGCAAATAATGATATTTCAATTCCGTTCAAACAAAATTCATTTCATGGACCCTTGCTAACAGAATTCTGTTAAAAAGTTCCTGATCATTCTTTTTTCACGGTTTGGTCACTGTAAGGGCATAAAAGAATTCTAAAACTTCAAACAATGGGATATGATTGGATATGGTCTGTAGATATGCACAACGATTTTGAAATTTTTAAACAGCCCCTGGGGGTGAGGGTTTGTGGGTGGGAGCAATTTTATATAAATTTGAAAGAACTCCCAGATCATAAGATTAACGATTACTGACCCAAATGTCAGCCTATGTTAGATAAAGGTTTGAATGGGACCCATAGGTCATGCCCCAGGAGCACATAATTGTGGCCCTTGGTCAAAACTTAGAAACTATCTAGATCCCCAACTGTATATACAGTTATTAGGCATGAAAAGATGAATTCTGATATCTAAATGACTCTGGCCCCAGGCACCATCCCCATCTGGGTTGTACCCAACCCACCATCATATATACTTCTACCTATTTGCGGGGTAGTGATAACTGAGATAGAATGGGGATAATACTGATTTCCTGCAGACTTCCAGCAATAATAATAATAATATTTAATAATATCATTATTATTATTATCAATTGACATATGCATTATATATGTCTCCGTTATTACAATTATCCTTCTATTCTCCGTTAGTGAGATGAATAACCTAAACATAAATTGTACAGCTTTTAGTAATTTTGGGGGATTAAGTGTTGTGTTCACACAGTCACATGAAGCCACAATGTACAGAAGTAGAAAAAAAATCAGATACTCATCAAAACCCCTTTGTTTTAAAACATGTGATAAAAAGGGGTCTCCTCTTTTATATCAACAGACACATGTATGGACATACACAAACACACACACAAAGATAGGGAGCTGAACTGCTTGAACAGGTATTATGATAAGATGGCCAAAACATTACAAAGCGAGAGAAGAACATTTTCATTTTCCATGTCCTATGATTTGTATGCTTTTTCTCCCATCAAAATGATTCAGAATTAAGGCCCCATAAACTTGGAAGCTAATCGATAAATCACCAATCACTTAATTCTCCACAACTTAAATAACATCATAGGCTTAATATAAGCAAGGTCAAATTCTGTATATCTTACCAAGATGATACCCTTAATGTAGCAGCAAGGTTTCTTTGACTACCGTATATACTCGCGTATAATCCGGATCCAAATGCAATCAACATAGACCCTGATCTGCCGTCACATAATGCGCCGGCAGATCAGGGTCTATGTTGTTTGTTCTACTGACTAGTCCTTACAAACTGCATAGACCAAGATCTGCCGGTGCATTATGCGATGGCAGATCTGGGTCTATGCAGTTTGCAGTTGGTATCGGATTATATGCGAGTATATACAGTATGCTATATTGACAGGTCTATCTGAGTCCTCTTAAGTCATTTCCTTGTTAAATTTATTGTTTTACATTTTAAGTCCACCGAAGAAGCAAATGTAACAAAAAATATCATAAAATGTTTGTTTTTAATCAATAAATTGAAACGCACCTTACTCTTAATCACCTGAAATTATGCATACAGAATATGTTTATATCAGGAATTGCATAGACTGTATTCTACCTAATGACATATTATTATCTAATCACCAAACCCATCTATCCATCAAGACTTTATGATCTAATCACCAACCCATCTATACATCAAGCCAACATTTATCCTTCCATTGATCAGTCAATCAATTCATTACTGTGCCTCGATACAACACATTGTAGAAGACAGATAGACATATAGAAATGTGTGTGTGTAGAGAGAGAGAGAGAGAGAGAGAGAGAGAGAGAGAGAGAGAGAGAGAGAGAGAGAGAGAGAGAGAGAGAGAGAGAGAGGATTACTATATCTATGTTTGTTTGTATAACTGTTTTCCTATCTTGGTTTGCTAATTTTTTTATGTTTTAACAAAGGGCATTTCATGTTAATAGCATTTTGATGGGAATGTATATGTTGTCATTTTCCAAAGAATTCAATCTGAAATGTACTTAGAGTATGATGATTAAAGCTGTTTTGTTTCATTATCCCTTTTCTAACTTCTATCTGTAAAATGTATTGATTGTATCTTATTTAAACACTCCTCCTAAAACTCTAGACACTGTACATGGAATGCGAGAATTGAAACTAATCCTTTGTGTGAAATTGTAACAATACTAATTAAAAAAAGCTCAAAGATGAATAGAGAATATTCATTGTGAAAAAGTCATACTTTATGATAAAGCCATGATAAGTCATAATTTGAATATTAAAATATACCCAACATGTATATGCTTAATAAATTGCTACTGTCATTTTCTCTACGTGATTGTGTATTTAATGATCTGTACAGATAAACATACTTTTATGGGGAAAACAAACACTTTGAGGAGTATTTGCGATGTTAAAACTACTAAAGCCAAGCAATAAACGCCCAGTTGGAAGAATTACACCCTTCGGCAACTTAAAAATTTCATTATGTTATTTATATAGATGTGCACAATGTTATTGTAGGGAGAAAAATAATATTGTGGAATTTATGCATTAAAACTAGAATTCACACTCTATATAATACCTGATTCTTTTTAGTACAACACACAAATAAATAAATGTAAGACCGCATCTTGTACTGCTTGGTTCAAAGTTTCTGGCAATCTTGGCAAGTACGGTATATACTTGTGTATAAGCTGGGTCCAAATGCAAACAACATAGACGCCGATCTGCCATCGCATAAATTAAGGAGCTCAAAATTAAGGAGCATAGTGCTATCAGCATGGGTCTTTTCAACACCCTGCTTCTTCCATACCATATTATCAGTCAATATTCGGTTCAGAATCTAAATCAATCTATGTACCATCATAAAATGATACAAACAGTTGGATCTTGAGTAAGATTTACTTTGTACGGTACTTTACAATATCAAGTTATCAGTGCAAGCTGTGCACCCTGGATAAAAAGAATACAGCTTTCCCTTGTTATAATGTGGTTGTTGGGGTCCATAACCGCCGACTGCGCTATGTACCAAACAACGTTCTAGTGAGAACCACGATATGTACGGAAATACGATATATTGAGAATATCGTCATATACCGAAGTGGTATAGCGGGCACTATCGAAATTTGTTACATAACAGTGTTTTGAAAAGGGAATGAAGATATAAGACTAATTTTCAACTTGCTTTCTTTCAACCCATATTGTTATACATTAGTGTGATTTGGGTCATGAGGTCCATAGTGGTACTGTGTTATATCTGGAAATGCGTTATAACAAGGCATATTATAATGGGGGAGAGCTGTAATACAATTTCAGTATGTGGTAGGCATTATTGCATTGAAAATATTTCATCATATATTGAAATTTCATGTACAAGTGGTATAGTAATGTAAAACATAATGGTCATAAATCTTATTTCTGGTAGAAATAAATATGATCCCTATTTTAAATTTGAACATTTAGTACAATGTGGTACTAAAATTATTCAATTTCATGACATAGAGATTGAAGATTGTCTTGTGAATAATCTCTCACATCATTCCTAATGTCACATACTACTATTATCGTCAGTAATTTCTAAAGAATAATCTGATGATCTATGATCTTTTTGCACAGCAAATGTAATTTCATGGCCTTATATAAAAGGTATGAAATATAAGACTTTATGTTGGCATCTTATTTTTCACTGGGTACTGAGAGTGCGATTGAATCTTAGATTCAGTTATTTCAAAAAGAAGAAAACCATAAAAATGTAACTGATGTCAAAGATGGTGGCAGAAATAAGGAATATACATAAAATAACTAATATTATTTGGAATTGAGGCCGCTTTCATGAGTTATGGCACCAATTGTCTTGCCCACATGCACCAATCCATATACGTATTTCTCACAATTCATCGTTCTTTTTTCAGGATGTAGCCTTACTAGTGGGACATCAGTGTAGGGAGGGAGGAGGGAATCTGGCAATAGCAACAGATAAAGTATTACATAATTAAAATTAGCTTTACCCCCCCCCCCAAAAAAAAACAACTACATTTTAATATCAGTAACAGCTTACTCTGTTGCTGTTGCATAGCTGAATTTGCCAGTTTGGTGGGAGGCTGATGATTTCACAACTGGTTAAGGAAAATAACATGGAATACTCACCCCAACTGTAGAGGCGTTGATGACTGCCGGATGGTATCTGCATGGGCCATTTTTTGAGCTACAACTAGTGGATCCAAAGAAAATATGCCTTTGCTTTGGTGAGCCAACAAGTGAAGGTAAAAGGAGGAGAAGGTAGAGTGAGATTGCCAAAATGCGGCTTTCATCACATCCTCCAGAGACGAATGAGTTAAATAGGCTCGTGAGGTAGCAGTGGCTCGAACCTCATGAACTTTAATTTGCATGAAAGAAAGATCCCTCTTGGTAAGGTACTGGTAAGCTCTAGCTGTACATAAAAGTCTATCCTGTTCATCCCCAGCACAGGCACGACTGAGACTGGGAATCTGGTTGGCAAAGGAGAGCAACCGACTCATAATTCCCAATGAATCTCAAACAGCCTTGCTCTATGGATAGAGCATGAAGTTCACTCCTTTATCTCGTGGACGCTAAGGAAAGCAAGAAAACAGTCTTGATGGTAAGGTTCTCGAAAGAAGCCTTACCGTTTAGGTTCATAGGTTGATTTATTAAGGGATCACAAGACACATGAGATTCCACCTAGGCATCAGAGAGCGAGACACTGGTAATCGCAGTTCAAAATACCTGATCAGGTCTGCTAAGTGAGAGTCCGCACCAATAGCCGGACTCTTCAGCAACTGCGCTCAAAGAGGGACAGCTAGGATTAATACCATTCCTACTGCACCAACTGCAAAAGATTCTCCACTTAGCATCGTAGACCTTTGATGCAGATCGCCTCTTGGATTGAACGATGCACTTAGTGACTTTGCTCGAAAACTTAGATGAGCCAAGCATGAAGGTGGAGAATCTGTGGGTTGTTGAGCAGAAGAGAACCCCTGTGCTGCAACAGAAGGTCCCTCCTCTGGGGTAATATCCTGGGTTGGTCTACCAGCAGGTAGAGACTATCGTTGAACCACGATCGTTGGGGCCATGGAGTGGCTATCAACATGAGCTGAGCAGTGGAGTTCCTTTCTTTGTGAAGTACTTATGAAATCACTCTGAAGGGTGGGAAGGTGTAGGCTAATAGACGATCCCAATTCAGGCTGAAAGCATCCACTGCCCAGGCTCTCTGATTGGGGACTGGGGAGACATAAAGAGGGAGCTTGTTGTTAGCCTCGTGCCGAAGAAGTCCACCAAGGGTGTCCCCCAAAGTCTGAACAGGGAAACTGCTACGGATTGGTGCAGAGACCATTCTGTGATGACTAGCCGTCCTTTCCTGGACAGACTGACCACCAAAATATTCTTTATGCCAGGAATGTGGCGAACTAATATGGTAATCCCTTCCCAGGTTGCCCAATGAAGGAAGTTCCAAACCACCATGCATAGAGAAGGGGCATGTGTGCCTTCTTGTCTTCTGAGGTAAGCCACCACTGACATGTTGTCAGAGGAGACAATCACGCAGCGACCTCTTTGTTCTTGACGCACCCCTGAAGGGCTAAGAACACTGCCCTCATTTCCAAATTGTTTATGTGGAGAGTATATTCTTCCCGGAACCACGAACCCTGAAGAATCAGACCCTCTGGCTCCAGATGAGCGCCTCACCTTGAATCTGACACGTCTATGAACAGATAGAAGTGGGGATCAGGGGCGTGTATAGGGACTCCGGCAATGAACCGGTCCCGATTGATCCACCAAGACAGATGATGGTGGAAGACCTAACTTACAGAAATCTGAACATTCAGAGGGTCCCTGTGCAGTTTCCCAGAAGGAGATACTGGAGGGGATGCAAGTGTAGTCTGCCTAGGGTGACCAGGTCCACTGTGGAGTTCAAGGTCCCCAGCAGAGAAAGAAGACAAGCTGACAACACGGTCTTGGCTCTCAGCGTCTCCAACAGGGACAGGATCTTGTCTACTCTGTCCCAAGGGACACGGACTAATCCCTTGTTCATAAGGAAATTCATCCCCACGTAGACAAAATCTTGAGATGGAGAAAGCTCTGACTTCTCTAGGTTGGGTAAGAGACCCAGTCTGGTCACTATAGACCAACAGCGAGACAGGTCAATTCTGAGCGACTTGAGCATGTCATTGTGGATCAACCAATCGTCGAAATATTGGAGGATTGGGATACCCAGTGACCTTAAGTTGGCTGCAACTTCTCCCATGACCCTGGTAAACACTCTGGGTGCGGAGGCTAGGCCAAATGGCAGAGTGCAAAATTGGAAGACCACTCCGTCCAAGCAAAACCAGAGGTACTTCCTGTGAGGAGGAAAGATAGGGATGTGAAGATAAGTATCCTGAAGATTGATGGAAACCGCCCAGTGGCCGAGCCTTATGGCCTTCCTGAATGAAGCTGCCGTTTCCATTTTGAAGGGTTCCTCCTGCAGAAATCTGTTTAGGGAGGAAAGATCGATAATTAGACAAAACTTTCCCCCTTTCTTGGGTACCATGAAAATGCAGGAGTAAAGAGCCGGAGAATGGTCGTTGAACACCCTCTCCACTGCACCCTTCTGGAGAAGGGAGTGTACCTCTTCCTTCAACTGCAACAGATTCGACTGGTCGAAGAACACGAGGGTCCTTACTCGAGGAGGAAGATCTCAAAACCGAAGCTGGTATCCTCCTTGTATGATAGGGAGGACCCAGCCATCGACCGTGATGCAGGACCAAGACTCTGAAAAAAAAGGTTTAGTCTGGCACCTACGGGAATCCACGGAAGACGGACACTCTGCAGGAGAGGGATTGAATCCCTAGGGCTGACCCCCCGTTTTCTTAGGAAAGGGGGAAGGGCCCGTAAACCTCTTCCTTGGCCTCTGCTGGTTTCGATGGGCCAGGTGCAGATGCTAGAGAGCAATGTTGCTGGTCTCTCAAGTCTTGAGACACCAGAGGGAATAAGCTCTCCAAAAAGAGTCTCTGCCTCTAGGGGAGCAGCCCTCAAAAGGTTCTTACTGTGCTCCAGTAATACCTTGGATGTGTCCAAAGCAACAACCCTGCGGAGATGGAGAAGCTCCGCCGATAAAGCCATGGATAAGGATAACGCATGTCTTGATGTTTTTGCCACTGCTTCCAACAAACGATGAAGAGCAAGTGGCGACAGACCTTCCTCCCTAAGCAGGTTGTAGGAGGCTGCCGAAAAGAGATCAACATGTGAAGATATGGTTACTAGTGACCTAGCTTTTTGCTCTAAGGCCTCCAGTGTTTTAACTGGAAGGTGAGGCCAAGTCCTTGTGGAAAAACCCACTTGTGTTGCTGCAGCATCTAAAGTGGGAGGTTTAAGGGGCCAGTAAGGGGTGTGAACCTGATAACTAGCAGGAGACCAAAGGTCTCAACGTAGAAGGGGGAGGACCAGCCTCTACGTTGTCTAGGAAACTCCTGGCCCTTACAAAACCCTGAGACAGTTCCTTCTACCATAGCCAAGTGAGGAAGCAACAAGTGATCTGGACAAGAGGCAGATCCAGTGAGTTTCTCCAAGCTGGAGATAATCTTAGTGTCCTCCGAGCCTGAGGGCTTGGGACACAAATCATTGTGCAATAGACGGTAAACCTCATTAACCATTTTGTCAAACGACCAGACTTCTTCTTCCTCTGCCGCCTTAACCAACAGTTCGGGAGAGCCGAAGGAAGGGGATGCCACCTGTCAAATCTCTATCAAACGTGTGAGATTCCACGAGGATGGAAAGGACATCCTTATCCTGCACTTGAACCTGGGAAGCATGACTATGTGACCCAATGTCTCTCTTTTTTTTTTTTTTTTAGGCTGGAGAGACTTGGGAGTAAGAGGGACCTCGACCCGCGACTCCTCTTGCAGAACCTGGGAACCTGGGGACTGTCCTTAGTGACAGGCACGGCAGAAGTATGAGAGCGACTCTCAACCCTCCTGATATGGTTTGGGGAGAGTCTGTCCTCTTCCCTCCTTCTATGGACTGCGGCATCGATCTCACTGCCATGGGGCCAAGGCCCTGAAGGCCATAGCTGTTTGCAGGGGACTGTCCAATCACTGCCATGCGGTGGTAGGCCCCACATCTTGTAAGGGTTTAAAGGATTCATAGGGAAGGGGGGGATGCTGATCCGATCCCCTTCCCTAGTCCTACGAATCCAAATCCCAAGAGGGATTGAATGGTAGTCTGGAGGGATGGGGGTCTCGACCCGGACCCTCTCCCCATACTGATGGGCCTTGAATGACTGGTAATGACCGGTACTCATAGCCCTATGACCGGTGACTCTCGCCTGGTGACAGGTGACCGGTAACTCTGAAGCAGTAGGTAAAATGTGTACACAAATTTCGTTGCAATAGAGGTAAAATCAGAACCAAGTTTAACTTGCTTTTAATTTTATTCCAATGCACAATAATGAGTGGATTTCATTGTCTGAGAGTTGCTGCCCAGTGGCCACAGTTAACACTAATTGCAGAGGCGCTCACCGAGAGTCAAATTAAAAGGCAATAAAACTTGATCTGCCTCTACAAGCTCTCCCTAGCTATTTCACATTACTGGTTTTTCAACTGGAATAGTCCCATTTCAAATTCTACATGAATATGCAATATTTACATTTAAAATGAAAATATACAGATATGCTACTAGATCTTAGCAACTGAAAGTTCATGGTCATATTCTTTCTCATATATTCATAAATTATTCCTCTTCTTTTTGAGAAAATACATATTCAATGCTGTAAATATAATATGTGGTAACAGATTGTGGCCATTTTGCTTTCTGTCAACTATTTATACGGGTGCTAAATCTTTAAAGTCACTTGCCACTAGCACACTGATATCTGACTTTGTGAAACTGATAAAAGATAGAAAACTGAGAGACTTACCAGAATACTGAGAGACTTACCAGACTTTTTCTTTGCTCCAATTATCTCAAGATCAGGAATTTTTTTTAAAGTATTCTGTTTGCAAGGGCCCCTAAAAGAATTCTATTGGAATGGAATTGAGAGATCATTGTTTCTCCTGACTTGTCAGCTTACAGAATTCTATTAAGCCCTCCAGTGACTGCACTGCATTATGAAACCCAATTCTTATATTTCTCCAAGTATCATCAGATCAGGATAATTTAACATGGTACTCTATCATAATTAATAGCATGGGATTCTAATATAATTCTGTTTGAGAGGCAATGTATGATCATTATTTCCCCTGGACTATCTGTTAACATAATTCTGTTAAGCCCTTTCCAGTGAGTGAGCCCTAGAGGAAGATGCATTGGCAGATCAGGGTCTATGTTGTTTGTTCTACTAATTACTCCTAACAAACTGCAACACCCAGAACTGTTGGCACATTATTCGATGGCTGATCCAGGTCTATGCAGTTTGCAGCTGGACCCAACTTACAAACAAGTACATATGGTAAGACAGTTTTGGTGCAGGTGAACTAATGCACTAGATTTTATAAAAAGTTTAGAAAAATGAAGGAAATATAAGAGTATAAAGAACTTATTTTATAGTGTAGTGATGCTGCCTATGGCTATTATTATATATACTCGCTTAAAAGTCAGATCCAACTGCAAACTGCATAGACCCAGATCTGCTGTCACATAATGCACCAGTAGATCTAGGTCTATGCAGTTTTTAGGATTAATCATTAGAAAAAACATCAAAGACCCTGATCTGTTGTTGCATAATGTGCCAGCAAATAAGGGTTTATGTTGAGTATATAGGGTAATAAATCTCTGTAAGATAGATGTGAACATTACCATCCTTGAGTATACAGGGTAATAAATCTCTGTAAGATAGATGTGAATATTACCATCCTTGAGTATACAGGGTAATAAATCTCTGTAAGATAGATGTGAACATTACCATCCTTGAGTATACAGGGTAATAAATCTCTGAAGATAGATGTGAACATTACCATCCTTGAGTATACAGGGTAATAAATCTCTGTAAGATAGATGTGAACATTACCATCCTTGAGTATATAGGGTAATAAATCTCTGTAAGATAGACGTGAACATTACCATCCTTGAGTATATAGGGTAATAAATCTCTGTAAGATAGATGTGAACATTACCATCCTTGAGTATACAGGGTAATAAATCTCTGTAAGATAGATGTGAACATTACCATCCTTGAGTATACAGGGTAATAAATCTCTGTAAGATAGATGTGAACATTACCATACTTGAGTATACAGGGTAATAAATCTCTGTAAGATAGATGTGAACATTACCATAATCACAGGTTCCAGCCTGGACACCAAGTCCTGGTATGACTGCAATAGAGACAGACATTCTGTGAATATGCAAAGAGGAATTGAATAACACAATGATTTGGAAAATTCTACCCTTATCTATTGAAATTTGAGTTTGCCAGATTTCTTGGTTCTTACTCTGCCATGTTAAGTGAATTAGGAGATAACAGTCTTGCTTTTTAAAATATAATTATGTCAGTGGTAGCTGTATATTGATACATCATTGTATATGTGCTGTCTGATATCCTGTGAGGATGAATTGTTTGGGTATGTGGCCAATGAGGTTGTGAACTTGTTTTTTATATACTCTAATTTATAATTAGCATCAGTCATCAGATCTGTTAAAAATATGGTAAGGAAACAAAATACAAATTATAATAAAATAAATATGCGCTTTTATTCTTTGCTTAACTTCATAATTTCATTCATGATACTCGCAAATATATCAAGCAAGTTGGATGATGCCATAAAGAAAAAAGATGGCCGATGCCATAGTGTCGTGACGTGCACCCTTATTGATGATGTATACCTCCTATGTTAAGATTATGGGAAGAAATTAGCACATATAACAGTTACAATGATGAGATTCAGAGATCAGCACTAAGTTTATACCCCAGCAGTTGTCTTTGTCATAATAAAATATATATAGTTCTACCTCACTCTAATGATGTCCATTGGAGTCATAGAGAATACCACCTTATATTGAGACCAACTTTTTATTAAGTACATGATACAGTACTCCCTCATTATAATGATGTAATGATGTCCATGGGAAACATTGAGTATACCAGCTTAATATATAAAGACCACCTTATAATGAAGTAGATAATATAGTACTTACTCATTATAATGCTGTCCATGGGCGCCATAGAGCATATGTCCTTATAGTGTGACTGCCTTATAATGTAGTACATGATACAGTACTCCCTCATTATAATGCTATCAATGGGAGCCATAACGTATACTGCATTATACTGAGATTGCCTTATAATGTAGTACATGATACAGTACTCCCTCATTATAATGCTATCAACGGGAGCCATAATGTATACTGCCTTATAGTGAGATTGCCTTATAATGCATTACATGATAGTCCTCCCTCATTATAATACTATCAATGGGAGTGATAACGTATACTTCCTTATAGTGAGATTGCCTTATAATGCATTACATGATAGAGTCCTCCCTCATTATAATGCTATCAATGGGAACGATAACATATATTGCCTTATAGTGAGATTGCCTTATAATGCATTACATGATAGTAATCATACATATAATGTTACTGCTACTTGTTGAAACAGGAACTACGTTATAATGAATGGCCTTATAGCAAGGGAGTGTTGTATGAAGGCAATTCCATTCCTTGTTCTCTGCAGTTTTAATAATCTGAATCATGTGCCATTGTCTTAGCTTGTTGATGTAGTTTCTGGTTAAATAAATTGAATGTCCCCCATGAAGATAGCAGTAAAAATTATGTCATTTTGTTTATTATTGTTATATAAACTATCATGAAAACACTTTTCAAGATTGCAATATACAGTCCATGGCAATTAGTTCCCATGTCCTAAAAAACTAGCAGATTTTAAACAATATTTGTTTAAATGTTCAACATTAGTAAGGTTTGAAATTTTCTTTATCCTTAGGTGCATACTTGTAAACAGCCTTCAAAGTTAGGTGTGCTATAGTATTTTACATTTTGTGACCCATAGGTACAAAGCATTTGCACTGTGCATATTTGGACTCGTGTATTTTGAACACTGCATAAGGTACAAGCAAGTGAACTCCCAAAGCATTTATTCTTTTTCTTCACAGGAAATTAAAATACTTGAACCAAAGGAATTTTAGGTGAGTTAAATAGGCTGTTTTAGCTAACCACTCAAAAATATAAACCATAAATTTTGAACAATGGTATTGTCATAGACCTTCATTACAGAATGCTATGAACAAATCATCAACAAGTCGTAAGTCATTTGACTCTAAAATGTCATGAAATTACCACAGCAATTTTTTTCCGATTACAATATTTGTCTGCCACCCGGCAGTTTGTACCCCTCTACCGTTTTTGAAAATGAAAAGCATCAGGGATATACAAAAAATGCACAAAACTTAGTCATTTAATTCATCAATTTATAATTTCTAACCTCACTGTTGCCAGGGAGATATTACTATCATCTTGTTCGTGTTTCAAACCAAACAGGAGTTTCTTGACTAACACGGCTGCCATATTTGCGTGGGCGAGTCTATTTTTTCAGACAATAGGAGTGATGTAGTTCATCATCTTTGACAAGCTACAAATAATTCTGTAAATTTCCGTAACTTAAGGTGTCAAATCCCTTTGAACCCATGTACATAACAGCTATGCAACTTGCCCTTTTTATTTTGTTCATTTTTTTTAAAAATATTAAAACAAGACAATTCAAATATTGGATGCAGATGACACAGATTTTACTTTCTATGTATGACATAAAATAGACTTTTCCAGGAAATAGAAAAGGATGGCGAGCAGGCTTGTTGTTTATCCTGAAAACTTTTGTTTGGTTTGAAACACTAACAAGATGACAGTGTTAGGGACCCCCTGGCGACAATCAGGTTAGAAATTATCTTGGTTTATATTTTGTATGTTTTCTTACCTCCCCTGTTGGATATCGATAGTGAAACTTATCCTGATCTCTCTTGGCAAATTCCTCTGGATATTTGTCTGCTATTTCCTCGTAAGTCATTCCTTCACATATACCCTGCAAACAAAAGTAATGAATGGAATATTATATACCTGTGAATGGAATATTATATACCTGTGAATGGAATATTATATACCTGTGAATGGAATATTATATACCTGTGAATGGAATATTATATACCTGTGAATGGAATATTATATACCTGCCTCATGTTTAACAGTCATCTATGAGGAAACAGTAAGGCATGGTTGACTTCTGCGGTTATAGAACAATGGGTCTCAACGACCATGACCTTTGATCAAGGTATGCAGTCTTCAACAAAATATATTGTGTAGAAACCATTATTTTCTTACAAGACTTACCATGATCATGACCGCTAAACCCCAGAAGCAATAGGTTTTCTTTACTACCCAAAGTGCAAGCCATAAAAAAAAGTCTGGTCAAGGAACTTACTCTAGAATAACAGTTATTCTGCAAAACCCAGTTTTCTCTGAGCCACAATGATCTCGACCTTTGACCATTTGACCCCAAAATCAATAGGCTTTTTCCATACCAACAAGCCCTCCACAAACTTTGGTCAATGTACATGGTCTGGAACTAAAAACTGATTGTGCAAAAATAATTTTTCTTCTTTCAGTCATAGTGACCTTTGACCTCAAAATCAATAGCCTTGTTTCTTACCCAACATGCAAATCATTCACAAACTTTGGTGAATGTTCATGCTCAAGAACTGAAATTTGTGCACAGAACAACTTTTCTTCTTTCAGCCACAGTGTAAAGTGCATGTTATCCACAAATTCTGGTCCATATATGTGATGTATAACTAATGTTATTGTGCAAAAATTCTTCTTCTTCTTTCAGTCAGTGACCTTGACCTTGGACCTTTTGACTCAAAAATCGATAGGCTTCTTCCTTAACCCAAGTAAAAGATATCCACAAAGTTTTGTCAAGGTCTTTAATCTAGCACTAATGTTATTGTGTGTAAACCATTTTTCTTCTTTCAGTCAGTGACCTTAACATTTGACCGTTTGATTCAGATATTAATACTATTCTTCCTTACACTAAGTGCAAGATATCCACAACAGGTATGTGATTTAGAACTAATGTTATTGTGTGGAAACCATTTTTCTTCTTTCAGCCAGTGACCTTGACCTTTGACCTTTTGACCCCAAGATCAATCTGCTTCTTCCTAACACCAATTGCAAGCTATCCACAATGTTTGGTCCAGGTCTGTGATGTAGAACTAATGTTACTGTGACTAAATCATTTTTCTTTTTTTTGTTAGTGACCATGACCTTTTGAACCAATATCAATAGGTTTCTTCCTTACACCAAGTGCAAGCTATCCAAAGTTTGGTCCAGGTATGTAATGTATAAATAATGCTATTGTGCAGAGACCATTTTTCTTCTTTCAGCTACAGTGACCATGACATATGACCTTTTGACCCTGAAATTGATAGGCTTCTTCCTTACCCCAAGTACAAGCTATCCAAAAAGTTTGGCGAAGATATGTGCTGCTGAACTGAAATTATCATGCAGAAAAGAAAAATTTAACATAAAGATGGACAGATGGACAGACAGGGTCATAGAATAATATGCTCCATATAAAAAGCCATAGACTACAATTGTGCGAATATGCCAAGTGTTGGCCAAAGATCTAAAAGTACAACTTCAATAAACTAATATTCAAACAAAAATTACAGCGAAACTCTTAATCTAACAAACTCAGATTTAGCAAATTTTTAGACCAACATTTTACTTGTTAAAGGCCAAAGATCTATGTTCCTATACTGATCAAAATTCTGTGTACCACATATACTCGTGTATAATCCGGGTCCAAATGCAAACATAGATCCTGATCTGCCATCGCATAATGCGCCGGCAAATCAGGGTCTATGTTGTTTGTTCTACTGATTAGTCCCTACAAACTGCATAGACCCAGATCTGCCGGCACAATATGCGACAGCAGATCTGGGTCTATGCAGTTTGCAGTTTGTATCAGCTTATACTCGAGTATAGACAGTAATCAAGAAGTGAAGGATTCATTATTACTATGACTGTCACAATTTTTGGAGTAAAATATGTTTCTTCAATAATACTTACCTCCATCCTGTGAAACATTAGTTTTTTTAAATTTTTTATTTGAACTCAATTAAAATTCTTTATGATCATGTTCCACCAGATAAAACCTTGGATTTTATGAGGGAATGAAATTTAAAAAAAAAAATGTGACCATATATTTTTGAAGATTTTATATTTATTATCTTTACAGCTTATTGTTTTCATACATTTTACATAATATTAACATCTTTACCTTTCATCTTGTAGAACTTCATGTTTACATTTATTTGGAAGAGTTTATCTTTGTAATATTTTTGTTTAATTCTTCATATTTACATTGTTAGAACTTTGCTTTAAATTGGCACCATACACCCACTTTTGTGCCAAGGTGCCAATAAACTCTATGACATACCTACATACATTAATACTTACATGATAATAATACATTAGGGAGCACATCCACTGCCTCAAAAATCTAGCCCTCCCAAGCTAAAGAAAGATGTGCTCCAAGGTCATCTGCTTGTCAATGTGAAAGTCCGACAATATAGTGGCATTTGCATAGATAGAGGGACTGGTGCTAAATCCCATCAATTCATCAGTTATTACTGGAGTGGATGTGCACACTCTTCTATGGATGTAACTGGGGGAGGGCTTGGGTGCGTGTGCCCTTATCATCATTTGGTAAGTATTATAGAAGAAATATATTTTACTCCGAAAATTGGTTTCTTCTTCACATACATTACCCAATCATCATACATTAAGAGATTAGAGCAGCTTCCATTTAGCCTTCAGGAATTCGGCTAAGTGGAAGCTGCTGACTGAGGTGGCAATGGTTGCAACAATATTTATGGCATCCACATCCTTCATTGTATGCTTCTTAGGCCTCTCATTAATTCAAGTTAGTTGTTTGGCAGAGGTCACTTATAACTCGTCCAACCAGCATGAGCACATGCAGAAAGCATTACCTGAACTGAACCCCATGCAATTTATGCAGGTAGAGTGATCGTTGAAACTGTTTGCACCCAATGCACTTAAATACTGCCCATTGTGTTGACACCTGTAAATGGACACAGCAAAGCACTTGCATACACAGGTGAAATCAGTCAAGCATTGTGTATAACAGCAAAAAAATGCCAATAGGAATTACATGCATGACCTTACCACACATAGTAATTGACAAATGCCTGACAGAATTCATAAACGAGTTTTAGTAATGAGCTGAACTGAAATACTATAATAGTGCAGGCAATTAAAATGGCACCCACATGCTTATCATATGATGAGGTTAGACCAGTGAAGTGTAAAATATTCATCTTCAATGAAGTGAAAAGTAGATACATTACTGGAGTATACCTCCCTGGTGTGAGAAAGCTCCAAAGAATAGCTCTGTTGAAGAAATAGCTCAAGTGAATTTGGTATTTGCAAGGCTTCATGAAGAAGTATGCCTCCTGGCACGAGTGGAAGTAGTCAGTGATAAATTAATGAAATTTGGCACCAATCGCTCTATCCAAGTGGTGACATCTGACCTCCACTTTGGCAAGCAGATGACCTTTCTGCACTTCTGTTGCTAAACAAGCTAAAAGACACAGCAAACATCTTTTCTAAACTTGGAAGGGTTGGAATTGTGAGGTAGTAGATATACTAAAAATGTATTATGATCAGGTAATGTTTCTGAAGAAGAAATATAGATATTTTAAGGCGACATCGTATTGCCATTTCTGTATTTACTTTATATATGCACAATTCTGATCAATATAAGGTACAAAGCAAACCAGTTAAATACTGCACTGTTAGGCCATAATAAGAATGGTTAATATAATTTATTAGATAGGACTAAATTCTGACAATCTGTAATACAATTGGTTACATACAGCATCTATTTCATTGAGTGCTTTCCAATGTGCCTTGGGAGCACTGATGTGCTGTGCTGTCTGCATAGTGCGCTTCAACTCGCTGGTCCACACTCGCAGATTGGGGATCTTTTCCTGTTCCACAAACTTAGACAGGGCATTAGCATACTGAAATACAATCATAGACACTGAAATAGACACCGGCATACTGAAATACACAAAAACTGAGCTAGGGCATCGACATACTGAAATACAATCACAGACATAGAGATGGACACTGGCACACTGAAATACCATCTATATTTGCGTATAAGCTGATATGAACCGCAAACTGCATAGACCCAGATCTGTCATTGCATAATGTGCCGGAAGATCTGGGTCTATGCAGTTTGTAAGAACTAATCAGTAGAACAAACATAGACCCTGATCTGCTGGCGCATTATGCGACAGCAGATCAGGGTCTATGTTGTTTGCATTTGGACCCGGATTATACACGACTATATACGGTACACACAAACTTAGCTAGGACATTGGCATACTGAAATACAATCACAATCACAATCATAGATATTGAAACAGACACTGACATACTGAAATACAAACAAACTTGGCCAGACCATTGGCCTACTAAAGTACAATCACAGATATAAAGATAGAAATTGGCATACTGAAATATGCACAAACTTTGTTAGGGCATTAGTATACTGAAATAAAATGACAGACATGAAGACAGCTAGATATTGGCATACTGAAATATAGTGACAAACATACAGAAAGACATTGGCTTACTGAAATAAACGCAAATCTGTCCTGGGCATTAGCATACTGAAATACAATGACAGACATGTAGACATACATTGGACAAATACTAAAATACATAGAAACTTAGCCAGGGCATAGGTACATTGAAATACAATGACATACATAGAGATAGATACTGGCATACTGAAATACATACAAACTTAATCTGGATATTAACATGTTGAAATGTATGCACAAACATAGCCAGACAATTGGCATACAGAAATATACACATAAACTTGGTCAGAACACTGAGAGATTTAAACAAACACAAAGACAGACACATACATATAATTCAATTTTTATTTTTTCATTACAACTTCAAGCAATCTAATTTACAAAGAATATAATCGGGTCACCTCTTTGCAGATCTGGATCTGTAGAAAGTACACAACATTTCTTTTTCTTGCATTTATTACCAAGAACAATTCATCAAACCGTTTCAATCTCTCATACCATATGGTAATTTAACATTAAATACCTTCTCGTATATTAGCACTTTTGATGCCGTTCATAAATTTATTGAAAAGTCAAAAAGATTTACTTAACTGCACATATTACTATTACTAACATGCATGCACTTCTGCAGGTCATGAACAGCTGCAAACATTAATTTCCCCTATTTTTCCAAATGATTCTCTATAGCCTTCAAAATGACTTGCTCTAGAAGGAAGCACTGTTCACTTTTAATCTTGCTTTTTGTTCCTTTTTATTTATTTATTTATTTTTGTTCCTCCCCTTTCTTTCCTCCCTATTTTCTCAACTTTCTACAAAATGTTTGACACATTTTAATTATCAATTTCTCTGTTAAACTGCTTTCTTTTTATTATCCTTGTCTATCACCTACTCCCTCAATGTTCATCCTCTTACTTCATGTACACTGGCTAAATGCTAATGATTAACCAAGAGATTTTTCACTTTGGCAGATCAATAATTTTAATTTTTTGTCATTAAAACTTAATATTGTCCACCCTATATTTATATATTTTTACAATTTTTGAATCGTAAAAGGAGAACATTATACGCCACTGGCTTTCGTTCTAATCCTTTACCTTCTATACTGTACATCTTGTAATCACCAATTACAAATTTATGAAATAAAATATGTTTAAACTAAGCAATCTTATAGGTCCAGCCCTTCTGGATTTCTTTGCTTCACACCTGTATGAACTGAACAAAGCTGAATTTGGTTCCACCCACTGATACTATATTTTGGACCATTCACAGAGAATCATGGGTAAAATAAATTACAAGCTAAAATAATGCCATGTTTGTTTACATCAATAATGAGGGCAGTGTATTGGAAATTACAACTCCTGTGTATCTAAGAAGTATGGGATATAACTTTAAACAAATGCTGTGAATGAAGATACTTAATTCAACATGATAAAGCCTGAAAATATAAAGTTCAATTGATCACGAATTAAAATAATTCAGAGAGAGAGAGAGAGAGAGAGAGAGAGAGAGAGAGAGAGAGAGAGAGAGAAAGACCGGATATTTCACATAATTCTCTTCCATGTTACATTTTAACAACTGGACTTGCATTTAAAAAATTTTAAACCAACTAGCAAGGTCACAACGAGTCAAATATGTGTGGTTCACCTCATATTTACACAAGTTGCATTTTCATGCTTAGTATGACATTGTGGCCATATTCTGTTCAGTTCCAACTGCAATTTAACAAATAATTTTTGTAAACATTTTAAATGTAAGCACTTTTTGGGAAAGCTGGGTCAACAAAATCAGCTGACGTTTGTGTTGTGATGCATAAAGAGCTGAGCGTATTGTAGGAAGGATGTCCAGGTCAATAAATGAAGAAGCAAAAACTTGCTGGATAAATCGAAATATGGATGTCTAGTCTAGTTGTTTACTTCTAAAAGTCTAGCCATGGTAATTTATCAAGATTGCAGCCTGGCAATCTCAATCAATGTCACTGATGCTATTGATCAGAAATACATTTAGTTAATAGGTCCGAATTTTATGTGGCAATTTCGTTTGCCATTTCATCAGGTTCTTCGTGTTTTATTTTTTTTTAAATCAACAAATTATAATTTTTTTTAAAAAGAAAGTATTATGTAAATTTTATGGTATTCACAAGCACTCCCCATTCTTTGCCTTTTACAGAGGATTGTGATCAGCTTTTATCAACCCATGTGGTGATTTGCTACTAATATTCTAAATGCATTCTAGTACCAGGCCCATACACAGCAGTGACCCTCTCTCTCTCTCTCTGTGCGGGTTGAAACTAGTCTCATCTTCCTGTTAAGTATAGGCCTATATTATTTTCATTAACCATATATATTGAACAAGAGGCCCAAGCACACCTTATATCACTCACCTGGCTTACATAACTTAACAGTTGACCATTTCACTATGCAGGTTTATATAGCAGTATAAGAACACATTCTACATAAACTATCTTCCAAACTTTATATCACGTTAAATATACATATTTTAATATTTCCTGAAAAAATGTCTTTCTAAAGATGAAGGCATAATTAATATGCACAGTCTCTTGCTCATAATCAAAGTCATCAAAGATGTTGATGAAAATAAACCCAATAGATCAAAATTATGGCTTCAAGAGTGGTAAGAATTCCAATCAATACGATGCAAGATCACCTCATTAATGTTCATTTATCTCACTTAAGACTGAAACAGTCCAAGAAGAAGCATAAATTCCAAGCTTGGTCAAAATCAGATCACACATAAGGCTTCCCGAGTTGTAACAAGCTCAGCCAATCAGATGCAATATTACTTTATTAATATGTGTGGATCTTGGTCATTATCAAACCAATCCAAGATCTTGATGATATAAGCCCATATTGCAAGTTTGATCATAATCAGATCAGAAATATGGCCTCACAAATGGTAACAAGCTCAGCCAATCAGATGCAAGATCACCTAATTAATGTGCATGGATCTGGCTCTTTATCGAACTCATCCAAGATCTTAATGATGTAAGCATATATTCCAAGTTTGATCAAAACTGGATCAGAAATATGGCCTTCAGAGTGGTAACAAGGTTGGCCAATCAGCTGCAAGATCACCTCATTATTATGCATGACTCTTGCTCATTATAAAACTTGTTTGAGATGATAAAAACCCATATTTCAAGTATGATTGGAATCAGATCAGAAATATAGACTCCAGAGTGGTAACAAGCAATTGTTGATGGATGCGTACACATGATGGATAAAGCATGGTGGATACAGGGTTATACTATAAGGTCCCTTGGCTTTACAGCCAGGTGAGCTTAAAATGAGGAAAACAATAACTTTCTATTTGTGTTTTAGGAGTGAAAGTTGCACACTATTGTGGTTGGTGCTACTCCCTAATTTCGACATTGGGAAATATGGGCACACAAATTAAACAAATAGCAAATGATTTTACACTTTAATCATCAACTTATTTGTTTCCCATGGATTTTATTTTGTGTAAAGAGACTGAATTGTTCAATAAAGGCTTTATGTATGATTTTACTGACAAAGGATCAATTTGTTCCATGTTGCCAGGAAACTACAAGCCATGTTCTAATTCGCTGTATAAAAATTACACATACTGATTTCTACTTTTTATGTATTCATACAAGGTAACAATGAAATGAATATACTTAAAGCATTTTTTTGTCAGAATGAATATATGTAATGCATTTTTTGGACAGAATTTAAATTTATTGTGCCGTTTATTGGTGTGAGATTTAATGATAAGGATTGACTAGTTTATCTTTTTAAGTTCAGTGAAGTATGAACTAAAACAATGCAGTTATGAACTGAATAAATGCTGCATAAAATTATTTGCACAGCATCATGCTTCACTAAATAGAAAAAATAATAAAAATCCTTAAATTAACTCAAACCTGTCAGCAGAAAACATACTGTTCTTGCTGGAAGTTTGCTTCGATGTGATTAAAAGTTTTAAGGTCAATTTTTCCTCTCCGACTGGAAAGGTTGTATGAATTCAAACAGACACAAGCTTATAAAAATCGAAAATTTGAAAGCAAATGTTAGTTTTTTTTTTCTTTTTTGAAATTTGACAGAAATAGGAATGTGCTTACCTCCCAGCCTCTATGAGAAAGATCACTATCGCCTCCTATCCTGCCCTGTAGGTTCATCATACTCTCACCATGCTGTGAAGCAAAGGTCAGTAAACTAAATTTAATTGAGGTGAATTTAAGTGGAATGAAGTGTACTGAATTCAGATTTTTTGTATATGATTTGACTTCATACAGAATAACTTGACCCGACTTGACTTAATTTGGTATGAATTGAGAAGCCTACTTGACAAGGATGTGAAAATGTAATATGTCTTATCCAACTTGTCCCATGACACTGCAGAACAATTTAATTTCTACATTTCAGCTGACAATGGACAAGTGACAATTTCATAGTAACAATATATACTGCCATAAAGATCTGCTATTACCACGAGTGATTAGGTGCAGACAATAATAGTTAACCAAAATCAAGTGACAATTTCATAATAACAATATATATTGCTGGGGCCCTGGGTGGCCGAGTGGTCTAAGGCGCTTGCCTTTACAGATCACTGACATCTCACCTCTGTTCACATAGGTTCGAGTCTCATCTCTGAGAACATGGGTATATGAGAAAGTTTGCAGGTAGCTTCCCTTGAGTTGGTGGTTTTTCCCTGTGTTCTTCCTCCACAAAATATACTGGCTTCCATGTATAGCCTATCATGTGTGGAAAAATGGCATTAAACCAATAAAAACCAAACCAATATATATATTGCCATAAAGATCTGCTAATACTATGAGTGATAAAGTGCAGACAATAATAGTCAACCACAGGCAAGTGACAATTCCAAAGTAACAATATTGTTATTACTATGAGTGATTAGGTGCAGATAATATTATTTCAACCAAAGGCAAGTGACAATTCCAAAGTAACAATATTCTGTTATTACCATGAGTGATTAGGTGCAGACAATAATAGTTAACCACAGGCAAGTGACAATTTCAATGTAACAATATTCTGTTATTACCATGAGTGATTAGGTGCAGACAATAATAGTCAACCACAGGCAAATGACAATTCCAAAGTAACAATATTCTGTTATTACCATGAGTGATTAGTTGTAGACAATAATAGTCAACCA
Source organism: Margaritifera margaritifera (assembly GCA_029931535.1). Classification (NCBI taxonomy): domain Eukaryota; kingdom Metazoa; phylum Mollusca; class Bivalvia; order Unionida; family Margaritiferidae; genus Margaritifera; species Margaritifera margaritifera. The sequence goes on along the minus strand of JAQPZY010001333.1, from coordinate 1,664,519 downwards.
AAGGCAAGTGACAATTCCAAAGTAACAATATATATTGCCATAAAGATCTTCTATTACCATGAGTGATACCGAAAATAACGGTTAAAGAGGGACAAGTGACGATTCCTAAGTAACAATATATATTGCCATAAAGAGATGCCATTACCTCGAGTGATTATGTACAGACAATAATAGTCAACCAGAGATGTGACAATTACAAAATATATTGTGCCATAAAGATCTGCTATTACCACGAGTGATAATGTGCAGACAATAATTATTAACCATGGACAAGTGACAATTCCAAAGTAACAATATATTGCCATAATGAGATGCTCTCACCACTAGTGATTATGTCCAGACAAATACTCAATAAACAATGTTGAATTTTTAGGTTCTCATGTTAGCATTACATGAATCACTTTTGAAAACACTATCCTGTATGCTGCACATTTTTTCCAAACTAATCATATAATTGCTTTCATTTTTTATAATAATTACATAGACTTGATCACCAAGATGTTAGTTGTTAGACTAGATTTAGGCCTGACTGGAGCCAATTACCTACTACATAATAAATAATATTCATATAAACATAAAATCTAAGCCAGAAAAGATCCCAAGCATAAAAACAAAACTGAACCCGAGTGTAATCAACAATTAGACAACTCACCCCTACAAAGCTTTCTGTAGTTTCCAGCAGCCATTGTAAATATTAATTATCATGCAGAAAATAAATTCAGACTAAACAGCACCCAATAAATGAACTTTAAAGACAAAATTTCAACAAAGTCGCTGAAGCATAAAATATAGGTCATGGAGACCTCTTTCTGCAGTATGGGTGAAGTACTTGTCAAGATGCATCACTTTACCAAGTATCATGATTCTAAGTAACATAGTATGCATATAGCATGCCAAAAACACTTGTGTGGTCACGAGTTAAAAGCAAAAAGTTAACCAAAGTCAGTAAAAGATGAAATATTGGTCGAGATGAACTTCTTTTGTTCTTAGGTTGCAGTCCTAATATAGATGCATATCCTCATCAATTTCATGATGTATCATGAACACTGCCTTATAAATGAACATTAAACACAAAATTTAACCAAAGCAAGTAAAGCATAAAATGCCGGTCATTGATGACCTACTACTGAAATGAGGGAGCAGTGCTCATCAAGATGCATCCCCTCACCAAGTTTCAATATTCTAGATAGGTTAGTATGTACACAGCATGCAGAAACCTAATAGGCGGTTATGAGATGCCGGTCATTGATGACCTACTACTGAAATGAGGGAGCAGTGCTCATCAAGATGCATCCCCTCACCAAGTTTCAATATTCTAGATAGGTTAGTATGTACACAGCATGCAGAAACCTAATAGGTGGTTATGAGATGAATGAGAAAATCTTAACCTAAGCTTGTAAATTGTGAAATCCAGGGCACAGTTACCTTTATTTGTAAGGGTGTGGTACTTATAGAGATGTATACAATCATCTAGTTCTAATCATTCAAGATAAACAGCCGAAACACCAAATTTAACTAAACCCAGTGAAGCATAAAATATGGGTCACAGTGACCTATTTTTGTAATACAGCTGTAGTACTCATTAAGATGCATTCCCTCAATAAGATTCACAATTCTAGGCAAAACAGTATGTATACAGGGTGTAAAAGACAGTATTTGGTCATAAATGCAAAAACATAACCTAAGCCAGTAAAATATGAAATGTAGGTCACAGTGACCTTCCTTTGTGGTATGGTTGTGGTACTAAGAGAGATGCATACAATCATCTAGTTTGATGATTCTAGCATGAACAGAGCTTGAGAATAAACTTAAAACACAAAAATGAACCAAAGTTGGTAAAGTATGAAATATAATAATATTTTAAGTGGATAATGTTGGTATTGTGTTAATCACCATTAACGAGTACCTTTTCTTTTTTATCACCATTTTAACCTCTATATAAAGGAAACCTGTCTATAAACGATAATCTGTATGATCCTCTGAGTCCTTTCTAGAAGGTTTCACTGTTTCATACAAATGAATTGGTCAAGCAATTTTAATGGTTTTCATTGGATTGGTATGATTATCTCTCTGTACATTGTTTGTTATTGATAAATACCTTATAAAGGGAAATTTCCTTGTTGTTAAATATTTAAGAATGTATGTTTCAGGAAAATTCCATACGTTCAATTGCAATTATTTGGGCATCTGACAGCATAAATTGTTTTACATCTTAAATTTCAGGCAAGGTTAAATTTTCATGAAATTTGTGAAAACAAGAGACCCCCCCCCCCCTTTCTTGAGCATGCCATTTATTTAGCTAGAAAGTTAAAAACACTTTTAAATGAATCTAAAAAACCTTTAATATTGACCTTAATCTATGATGTGGAGAGATGGACATGCACACAGACACCAATGTGATCACTACGTGAAGGCAGGCTCGACAGTAAAACTATGAAGAAATCTGTACAGAGTACATATGACTTACCCTGGTCAAGTATATAGTTCTGGGTAAAACATGAATATTCATCAGGTAATACACAACTCTGCTTTGTAGATGACCTGCAATATAGAGTCAAAAGAATGTTTAGTGGAAAATGTTGAAAATTAAATAAGCCAGAGGATCCAGCTTCTTTATAACATTCAAAATGACTGCATGAAGTAAGCTAAAATGAGATGAATCTAAACAATTTTAACACCGACCTTAATCTAAGGTGTTCACAGATGGTCAGATATATACATGGATGCCAAAGTGATTGCTATGTCATGCTTCCATCAAGGTGGGTTCAACAACAAACAAAAATAACCGAGTCTCTTTGTGTACAAGTCACAAGTAAACGTTCAACATTGTAAGTTGAATAGTGACAAATGAAAGGTCCTCAAGGCTTCCACTAACTGTTGTCTTGCTATAAAGCACTGTGCTATAATACACATTTATTGTATACAACTTTAAAAAAAAAACTGAACACCAAATCCTAAAACTTAAGCAAGCCAGTCACTCAATAGTTATTACATAACCTTCAAAGTGTTGATGTGCCAACAACACCAAACCAAATCAACTCTAAAGTTGATGAGAACACCTTCATCACTACAGCTAAGTGATACCTGTTTCTCACTACTACGAATTCTGTGTTGTGGCAGCTCAGAGTTTAAGGTGTTGGATTCTTACCATTGGATCAGCCCAGATTGGCCATCATGACATGTCCATGGGCAAGGCACTTTATTCTACTTGCCTCATAACGATATAGCCTTCAAAATTCTTGCTGTGCCATAAAACACCAAACCAACAAGAGGCCCAATTAAACCCAATATTGCTCACCTCTTTACATAACTTAACAGCTGACCATTTCACTAAGCAGGCTTATATAGTATTGTAAAAACACAACCTAGGTGAACTATATTCCAAACTTTATATCATGTTGATTTGACCTATTTTACTGAAACATGATACAAATTCTTTCTAAAGATAAAGACATAATTAATATGCATAGTCCCTTGCTCATAATCGAAGTCACCAAGATGATATAAACCCATTTACCATTTTATAGAAATTGGATAAGAAACCTTGAGATCTAGAGAGGTTAACAAGCTCAACCAATCTGTTGCAACCAATCTCATCAACATTAACAGATCTCATTTATTACAGAATCTGCCTATGACAATGATATATTAAGCTTACTGACCAAGATGGAGCACGGTCAGACTGTATTTTGGTCTCCAGCTTGGTTACTGGCTTATCCAATCAGAAACATGATTACATCATTAATATGCATAGATCTTGCCCAGAATCAACTCCTACAACATTTTGATAATATAAGACTATTTAACAAATCTGAACAAAACCTGATCATAGTTTCTAGAGTGTTGATAAGCTCAGCCAATCAGATGCAAGGTCACATCACTTATATGTGTGAATTCAGTCATAATCATACTCAACAAAGATCTTGATGACAAGGGCTTGTTTACCAAGTTTGATCAAAATCCCATCAAATATACAGTCTCTAGTGTAGTAAAAGTACTCAATCAAATGCAAGATCACATCAAAACTATGTACAGGTCTTGCTCATTATAAACATCATCCAACATCTTGAGAATATTAGCCTATCAACCATGGTTGATTAAAATCTGGTCAGAAATACAGTCCCCTCAAGTGGTAAGAAGTTCAGTCAGTCATTTACAAGACCACTTCAATAATATATAATATGCATAGATCTTTCTCATTATAAAACACATCATATATCTTTATGATACAAACCTATTTACCAAGTTTGATAAAAATATGATCAGAAATCAAGTCACTAACATACTGACAGATGCAAACCACCTCATTTATATGCACAGATCTTGCTCATAATTGTACTAATCCAAAATCTTGATGATTTAAGCCTATTTACCATGTTTGATCAAAACAGGATCAGAAATACAGTTTCTTGAGTGATAACAAGCTCACCCAATCACATGCACTATCACCTCATTAATATGCATGCATTCCCCACATTATCAAAATCATGTGAGATCTCGATCATATAAGCCCATATTCCAAGTTTAATCAAAATCAGATCAAAAATATGGTCTCCAGAGTGATAACAGGCTCAACCAATCAGATGCAAGATTTTGATGATACAGGCCTGTATTCCATGCTTGATCAAAAAATAAGATCAGAAATATGGCTTCCAGCGAGGTAACAAGCTCAGCCAATCAGATACAAGATTACCTCATAAATATATATCGATTGCACTCTTTATCAATCCATCCAAGATCTTGATGATATATGCCCATATTCCAAGTCTGATCAGAATCCGAGCAGAAATATGGCTTCCCAAATGGTATCAAGCTCAGCCAATCAAAGATCCCCTCATTAATAAGTGTGTGTCTTGCTCATTATCAAACTTGTCCAAGATCTTGATGATATAAGCATATGTTACAAGCTTAACAAGCTCAGTCAATCCAATACAAGATCACCTCGTTAATATGCACAGATATTGCTCACTATTGACCTTGTCTGAGATCTTAATGATACAAGCCAACATTTCAAGTTTGATCAAAACTGGATCAGAAATATGGCCTTCAGAGTGGTAACAAGGTCAACTAATCAGATGCAAGATCACCTCATTAATATATGTGGATCTTGCTCATTATGAAACTTATCCAAGATTTTGATGATATAAGCTCATATTCCAAATTTGATCTAAATCAAGTCAGAAATACTGACTTCAGAGTGGTAACAAGCAATTGCTGATGGACAGATATCATATGACGAATGCATGGTCATACCTTAAACTCATTTTGCCTTACGGCCAGCTGAACTAAAAACTACTATCAATTCAGTATTTATTGTTGTGTACACATTTTCAGGGATTTCACAGTTGCCAAAAACCACGAATTTAAATACCCAAAAAACAGTCATCCTTCTGTGGAAACAAAGGACACCTCCCTCAATTCATGATTTTAAGTACCAATGAAAATGTCAATTTTTGAAGGAAAAAAAACCCACTAAAACTGAGAAAAGATGTCACATTATCTACTTATGCAGCTGTGACAAATATAAGTCTCAACAATATACAATATATCACCATGATGCCTTCTCTAATCCCAACTTACCTGCCAGTTTATTAACCAGGAATCTCTCTCCCTGATTAAAGATCTGGATGAAGGAGAGATTTTTATCGTGGTTGTAGTCAAGTGACTCATAGTGCTCTCTGTAATGCTCAATTCGTTTTAGAAAGTCCTGCACTGCTTCATTTTTATCCATTCCTGTATAGTCTGGACTGCATACTTTTACTTCCTGAAAAAACAAAACAAAGGTACACATATTATTATCATCTAACATTGTTTTAGAAGTAAATTTCATACAGATTTGCCAAAGACTACCATTCACTTGATTGTGTATCTTGCCTGCACAAACACCATTTACATGTATGTGTTTGTCCCAGTATGTACATGTATGCCTTTGTATGGGACAAAATGATGCTTGTTCTTTTCAAAAATATCTCCCACCCCATCAAAAAAAAAAAAAAAAAAATTTGAACCATGACATTGAGTAGCAAAAGAAGTTAATCAAAATAAAATGAACAACATGAACGGTACATCATGCACCATACCATGTTTAATAGTCCTCTATGTAGGCACTAGTAGGGTAATGGTTGATCCTGGAGATTGCTGACCAATGGGTCTCAGTGAGTTTGACCCTTGGTCAAGGTATGTGGTCTTGAACTAAATGTGCAGAAACCATTATTTTCTTATTAGTCTTACCATGACCATGACCTTTAAACTCCGTACTTTATAGGTTTCTTTACAACCTTAAGAACAAGCCATTCACAAAATTTGGTCAAGGACCTTATTCTACAACGTTATTCTGCCAAACCAATTTTTCTTTGAACCACAATGACCCTGACCTTTGACCTATTAACCTCCAATCAATAAGCCTCTTCCATACCTTAAGTGCAAGCCCCACCACAAACTTTGGTCAAGGTATGTGGTTCAATAATTCTAATTTCTTTGCATAAAGAATTTTTCTTCTTTCAGTCAGTGACCTTGATATTTTGACCCCCAAATCAATAAGGTTCTTCTTCATCCCAAGTGCAAGCCATCCATGAAATTTGGTAACTGTTGATAATGGACAACTTAAGTTATTGTGTTGAAATGAATTGGTAACAGACAGATGGACCGACGGATGCCAACATCAGCCAGCTGACCAGCTATCATCACAAAATATGCTTTGCCTTATGGCAGGCACATAAAAATATACCCAAGTCAGACATGCATATAATATAGGTCACAGTGACCTACATTTGACACTAGAGATAGAACTGATCATAAATAACCTATATTTTTGTATATGTGACATTTTCACTTTTGACCCCCATCTCCATTCCCACTCACTTGCAGCTACGTCCAGAATCTAATGTCTTCATTGCCATCTCCTCATCCTTAATAAACATCTTGTCAACTATTACCACCCTCTCTCAATCAATGCTAACAGATTTCAAGCTACAAGAACCAACTAATGCACAGATGCATAGACCTATGCCTGAACACATGTTTGTTATTTGTTTTGCTTTTGTTGGTTTTAATGGCACTTTTAACATATTGGCTATATCATTCTCTGGAAATGAGAGCTAAGTGCCTTTCCAATGGATATACTGAGGCGGCCGACCCAGGCTGGCCTGCGACCCTTGGATTAGAAGTCCAACACTCTACCAACTGAGCTACCATGGTTCCTTGACATGATCAATTACAATGTATCTGCAAAAATGCAGATATGACGATTATAGCTCTTGTGAAGAAAACTACGATGTAATTATACTGCATATCCAAATTCCCCTTTTTGTTTCACAAATGTTGTGAAACTGATGGGTAGTAAACTGAGTTAAAAAGGAATGTGTAGTAGGGGTGTCATAAATCTGCTTAAAAATGGTGAAGGTGTTGAAAAAACGAAGTGAGGAATTGTGGTAGTGGTAGGGCAGGGGAAGGTAAGAAGATTACCAGAATCAACAGCTACCATTAAAGATGCAAAACTAGTAAGGTCCCAACCCCCGTTATGTAAAGCATAAAAATGGGGTCATGTACCCAAACAAATCAAATAAACATGGAAGACATCCAAATAACTCACAACACTACAGTGACCTACAGTACAGTATAATGAGAGTATAGCAATCAAAGAGCTGCATTTTTACACCAAGTTACAAACAGTACAGCTCATGGTATTTTTTATTTCTCCATGCATTGCTATGGTACATTTAATCACCTCCACATTGAGACTCGGTGGTGGTGAGGAATATCAAGAGATAACAACCACTACCATTTATACTCGCATATAATCCGATACCAACTGCAAACTGCATAGACCCAGATCTGACGTATAATTCGCTGGCAGATCTGGGTCTATGCAGTTTGTAAGGACTAATCAGTAGAACAAACAACACAGACCCTGATGCCGGCACATTATGCGATGGCAGATCAGGGTCTATGTTGTTTGCATTTGGATCCGAAATATACACGAGTATATACGGTATATGTCGCTGCACTCACCGGTATAAATCAGAGATTTTGGATTTTTAGAATGATTATACCTCAGATTTATGATGATCGGTGGTTGGAACAGGTCTGCCCTTTTGGTCAGGTTAGATCATTTTGTGTAAAACTAAAAAAAACAGCGACTTAGTTTCTCCACCTGTATCCTATTCTTTGCTTTCTTTTATAAAAAAAAAGGAGGGGGGGGGGGGGAGAGAGAAAATAACTATAGAAAAAGAAATAATAAATCATATGTAAAACAATAGGGACATAACCTCCTTGGAATACAGATCTAGCGCTGATAATTATTTTAGTACTAATATTAAAGTATGTAATTTTCTTTTTGTGACTGTTGTCTTTGGTTATTGTAAATAAATATGTAACCTCATTTCTTTGAACATGCAGTGTTTGGTATGTTTCAGAATCTCATTTTTTTGCCCCTCCTGTACTAATTTTTGGAAATATATACATCAAAGAGGCAAATGTTAACTAGGTGTGACTGTGGCAGAATGGATACAGTGGCTAGCTTTTAATCTTGCGGTTGTGACAGGATATTTTTTTTCCATCCATGATGTTAGATAATGTCTATTGGTGTATTACTTTTCTCATTATTTACAAACCTTTTCAGGTTTCAGTTTGTAAATACATATCTACCGGTAATCAAATATGACTCTCGATTTATATAATTTCATTCTGAAAATTGCCTTAAAATAATGTCAACATGTCAAGCATTGACAAAGTCAAATGTGATTAAGGCTACTGAAGTGTACATTGTTTAAATATTATATTTTGAAAGTTAAAATATAATTGCTTATGTTGATATGAAAAGAATATCACGACTTACGTGGTGACATATTGTGTGTAAACAGTTTAACTTAAAATTTAATAAAGATATACAGGGAAACCAAGAGAAAAATGATGTCTTTAATGATTATTACATCCATTATGAATCCACAGTTCTCAACAGATTTCAAAATTTAGGAGTCATTTGACCCTTGATGCCAAAATCTTAAGAGTCAAAATGAAAATCTCAAGAGTCATTTGTTTCAAGACATGAGCTCGTAGCTGGGATTGTTCGTTATTCATGGAGCAAACTGATGCTTAAGATTTCTTAAAACTTTAGGAGATTTATTCTCCTTCTTCTCAAAATTGTCACTAACTTTCTGTTTCTTTGGAGTCTGAGGGTTAGAATGATCATCACTAGCAGGTCATTTCTGAGACTGAGACAGAAAGGAAATATACTTCTTTGAGTCATTGTGATTTTACAATTCACAAATACATCTAATTTAACAAAATTATTCCATGTCATTATTCAATCTTGAGTAATTCCAAAGCATGAAATAAATCACTGAGCGTAATGTCCAGTAAATTCTTACTCAATTATACATTAATTATAACACCTGAATTTTTAAACATTTCACCAACTGAAGCAAAGTAATTGCCAATTAAACACAATTAAAGTTTGTCCACTTACCTTTGACAAAAGGCTTTGTGAGCCACCACATTTTACACAGTTTTGTCTTAATGATTATAATTTGATGGGCAATCAAACAAATGCCGATATTTGATCAAAAGTTAATCCAATCATGTCATACTTGATTTCCTCTTCCTGTAACTATCATAAACATCAAAGATAATCTCAAAACAATCTAACCTTGATTCAGTTATACCCACCTAAGTGTGACATTAGTGACCTGTTAGCTCTGCCCAGTTCACATTGATTTCGCATAGGTGCAATATTATTTGCTGATAAGGTGTAAACAGTAGTCTATCAAACGTCGATCACTGGTGCATAGTCAATTTGTTGTGAACAACGTGTGCTCAGTAGGACATTGTGCCAGAGGCGAGCCAAGGGTAATTAAGACTGATACTCCGGCCCAAATCAATATGCATCAGAGAGGTAGAACAACATATCAATAATATTTTTTTTTAAAAAATCACATGAACTTCAACAGAAATACCGTCTATACTTGCGAATATTCCAATACCAACTGCAAACTGCATAGACCCAGATCTGCCGCCGCATAATGTGCCGGCAGATCGTGGTCTGTGCAGTTTGCAAGGACTAATCAGTAGAACAAACAACATAGGCCCTGATCTGCTGGTGCATTATGCAACGGCAGATCAGGGTCTATGTTGTTTGCATTTGGACCCGGATTATACACGAGTATATATGGTAAGTGCTTGAATGCATCTGAAGGTTCCAATAATGTAGGATTACAATAAACCTTAAACTGAGATTTGCTCACAATATACAGTATTAAAGTGTATGTCAATGTGGTCATGTAGCCACATATACTCATCTTAAATATTAACTGTTGTTCTAAAATTTAATACTAATATAGCTTAACCAAAGTCCATTCAATCCTGCTTGCTGAATGCGCTGCACCTTAAATGCCATCAAAAAACTTCCAGACAAAACTATTGATTGCTATGGACTTTTACAATGGTTGCCAGGGTAGCATAATTTTTTTTTCTTCGACACGTGTGGCTTTCATTGTGACATCATAGCACGTGACTTTTAATCCTGTTTGTACTGGATCACACCTTGAGGTTGACCTTGTCTAAAAATGTCCACTTACTTTAACATTGATTTTGTATTTCTTGGGGTGTGTATATAATGACTTTCCAAAGAATAATCGCCATTTTAAGGTATGTGCAATCAACTTCTAAAAAATAACACCCGTTACTGAAATAGTCGGTACTGAACACCTATATGACCTGTATGACTTGTACTAAATTAAGAATGTTCAAGTGTCATTGGCATCATTTTAATGTCTGAAAATTTTATTTGGAAAAATAACAAACTGTATTCATTAATTTATAAGGGCAATGACACTGATAACTCAGTGTCCCACCATGCAAACTTTCTCTTGTACTATTTTTCTCTCATCTGTCAATGAACCTCTTTAGCACAGGCTGAATGGGGTTATAGACAGAAAAATCATGCCCACTTTATCGATACCACCTTGACTTCATGGTGACTGGCTGCTGCGAATCCCTGGCAACTACATCAGAATGTGTGGAGAGATAGTAGAGGGATTTTTACTTAATCCACTCCATTTTCCCTCCACCCCCACCTGGATGCATGGAGAAACGCAAAAAATCTTGTAAGATGTACTGTAATGAAATTGTAAAAGGGCTATAAAAAAAAAAACAAAGCTGGAAAGCTGGATAAAAAAAGGGTCATCCAGAGATAACATATCCCCTCCCCCCATCCCCAGCTTATGTAAACACTCTTAATTAAAGTACAGTGTGGACAAGCACACTAAATTTGTATGCCATTAATGCTAGTATTTTATGGTCCAGCACTGTCAATTTAAATATAAAACTTTGGTCGGGGTCCACAAAGTGACACTGTGCTATGTACCATATCATGCAATATCCAACCAAGTCAGTTAACTGAAGAAAATATTGCATTTGTATCCTCTTCTCTATACAAGACTAGGGGAGGATGGCAGAAAAGTACAGACCTACGGATTTTAGTGACGCACTAGTCAACTTGATGCATATCAAACAAGAAATACTTAGAACAGTTATTACATATTTAATATTTATTTTTTGGGCAGAGAAATCATTTATTGGTACATACATATAAATGTATAAGAAAATTGGCAACTTAAGTGAAGTTAGAGTATGTGTATTCACCAGTCTATCACGTTGTACATGTATCCATAATAGTAATTCCATTGAAACTGTGCACAAAGAAGCATAATTTCTAAAATTTTCTGCTAGATTCCATTCAAATCCAAATACTTAATTTCTTGCTAATACGCTCACACTAACTTATGAAACAGTTTTTTCCAAAACATTCATATGTGCTGAACATGTCCAAAGGATCTGATTTCTGACTGAAAATAAAATACATAAATCAGACATTGGGAATTTCTAAAAAGAAACTTGTATTTAGACTTGAAAAACATGAAAGGCATACAGGAGGTCTAGGGTACTGACCTCATACTGTACTTGAGATGAGAATTCAGCAGGTGTATATAACTGCCTGAAACCAGTCTGGGAGTAAACCATTCAATTTTACGGGTAAAGAGTTCCATAAATACAGTTGAATGTTTCTCTAAAAGACAGTGGAAAAAATAAATAAAATAAGCCCAATATTCATTTATATTTTTGTTTATAACTATGACTTTGCACCACTGCAGAGAAAAAGCAGGGAGCAGAATCTTTGATTACAATGGCAAATCCCTCCACCCCTACAACTTAAATGGTTCTGTTCCAGTTAGTGTTAGGATTACATGGAAAAGTGACTGCGTACATGTATATGTGAGTGATTCGACGATGCTATCGGACTATAAAATAAAAAGGGGGGTACATGTATGTAGCAATGACCAAAACTGCTCCTGGCGATTCGGGCGATAAACTTGTTTCAACGTGTGTATGATGGTTCATTAAGCAGGCATTGGTGGTCTCTGGTTTTCCCTTAATAAATTTAGGTACATTAATTGATTTATAAATTCGGGTGAGAAACTTTTTTAGACCTCTGCATTGTTTGGTTGAATTGTGAACACCTAAATCTCAAACTAATTGCATTTGTTTAAAATCGGATTTAATCCTGTCCAGGGTTTCAAGCTTTTCTTTAACAGTAAAAGCTTTACGTTTCTGTGCATTTTAGAGGACATCAAATTACAGACAGATGGATGTATGGACACTAGGACAGACTGACTGACTGGATACTGTACCACAATATCCCTGTATAGATAGATGGAGAGATTGACTGCATATATCACAATATCCCTGTATAGATAAATGGAGAGATTGACAGCATATACTGCAATATCCCTGTATAGATAGATGGAGAGATTGACAGCATATACTGCAATATCCCTGTATATATAGATGGAGAGATTGACTACATATATCGCAATATCATTGTATAGATAGATGGAGAGATTGACTGCGTATATCACAATGTCCCTGTATAGATAGATGTAGAGATTGACTGCGTATATCACAATGTCCCTGTATAGATAGATGGAGAGATTAACTGCGTATATCACAATGTCCCTGTATAGATAGATGGAGAGATTGACTGCATATATCGCAATATCCCTGTATAGATATATGGAGAGATTGACTGCATATATCACAATATCCCTGTATAGATAGATGGAGAGATTGACTGCATATATCACAATATCCCTGTATAGATATATGGAGAGATTGACTGCATATATCACAATATCCCTGTATATATAGATGGAGAGATTGACCATATATCACAATACCCCTGACACTAAAGCGTGAAATAGTGACTGTTAGATGGTTACTTACTAATATATTGGCTTCTATTATTTCTGGATCGTCACATATAGACTCGACAAAGAACAATTTAAAGTTGTTGTTCTCACAGATGAGCTCGACCATCAACTTCCTTCTGTCTCTAGTAGTGTTGGTAGCATCAACCACCTGAAATAAGACAAATTGGAAACCTGCATCAAAACATCATCATACTTGGCCTTTGCACACACTCCCTACTACACTAACCCTCAACCCTACAAAATCCTCATTCTCACCCCTGGCAAGCTGGGTACACAAAAAGTGGTTTGCAACTGTTGGGTATAAAATAAATTGTGGTTGAGAAAAGCGACATGAGCACTGACCAAAGAGAAACGTTTTGAAAATACACTATTAACAGTATCTGTTTGAATTTAATGCATTATTTATGCATACAGCAATAAATTTTACCCAACTGTAATGAACTATTTCTTGTATATGCACCTTGAAGCTTATTAAGGGTGATTCTGTTAATGGTATGCATTTGTACCCACCATCTACTTTATGTGTCAAGGTTTGATGTCTATCCAAACAGGTGTAGGAGGGAATGAGAGATCAGGCACACATGCATATACTAATTCATACAATCAGGAACTACATGGGAGCCATCACAAATATGCACACTTAAAAAAAAAATCCTTTTGATCCCCCAACCATCCACATCCACTCCCTTTCTCCCACTTAAATAGCTGCAAGCAGTATCCAAAACCTTTGTTGTCATCCTGTCATCCTCCCTCTATCATAAAAAATATCTAAACCATCTAATCAGTGTAGAGGGAGTTAAGGTTATCAATGAAATATGAACATTGATCCCCACTTTCTACTCACCCTCCCGGTAGGTGGGGTGGGAAGGTCTGATTTAAAATCTTCATATTGTCATATACTCATCCTGACAAAATATCCAACCATAAAATCCAATAATCCTCTCCCAGTTGGTACAGACCGAGATTAAATTACATGAAGAACCAACTGACACACAAATGAAGGGATGCATGGACACACAGACATAAATAGCTGATTACAATATATGTACTATATTTGCCGGCCTATAAGTCGATACTTTTTGACCTGAAAGTCTGGGCTTTGTCTTATACTCCGAATCGACTTATATATGGATTATGTCATTGAAATTGCTCTGCAATCAGCAAAATAAAAAATCGGCAAAAATCGAAAACAGGTCACATAGCTGTACCAATTCTTGTTCAATTACCATGTCAATAAATTGTTATAAACTAATATGATGGCTTTTATATTATAAGTTTTATCATTATTTTGTATGCGTTTGTATTTTCTGATTTCTCCAACAGGAAATAAAAGAAAACAATTAAAGAGTTCACAATTCACGGGCCGTATAGCACACTTATGGTCTATACTCAATAGTGTACTGTACTTATTGAAAGCACATCGTTTGTTCCTCAAAAAAAAATATGAAAAGATTTTGCTTTATACATCTTTATTTTTTTACCATACATCAGTCTTTCTGATCACATATTAGTCATAGGTCCACTGATATTTGATTTACCAGTATTTTTTATCTGACGCACTTGAGCGATTACTGGAAGATCGTTTTCATTGATATAATTGATCCAACAAAGGGATGTAATCCATATTAACAACTCGAATGTTTGATGAATATTTATAAAATACCGTATATTAAACACATAATTATCATACATTCACAATACTGTCATATATTCACTAAAGAATGCCCTTAATAGAGGTTATAATTCAGAAATAGAGATGGACTACTTGTAGATCATCAATGATCTGTTTTTAGTTTTGGATTTCAGCTTAAAGCAAAATGTAATGTCAACACATTACCCATATTCATTTTTAATCAGCTGTTGTTTCAGCGTCTCTCTTTGAGTATACCGGTAATTGATAAATTGGTCTTTGGTTTCCAACAACAATCAAAGCCAGTTACCGCAATTGTTTAAACCCTGATATTGTCTTTGGCTACCGGTAATAGGTAATGCCGGTACCCCTTTGTTCTCTATCATTAATCCACATCAATTATGGTACCAGTTTTGCAATCTCAAGTGCATTAAGAACCACAAGAAATGATGCCCTCTCTCTTCTCTGTACATAAAATAATGAAGTTAGCCGAAGGCATTGTTTTCATTGTGGTAGTACTGGTACATTTTAATGAGTAAGGCATGTTCTGATCAATCCTTTCAGTCCTAATCATTTGTATAAATATCCCGAACAAATCATCCAATTTATCTCACACTGATATATTAAAGAATTATAAAAAAGTGTTTTATTTATTCTTTTTATGTGACTTTTCTCTGTTTTTCTGTCTCTGTCATTAATTTTCTTTACATTCCTGACTTCCCTATGGATAGCCCCATTTCCCTATTGGTAGCATCGTTAATTTGATATATTCTGTCAAATCTTGGCCTAAAACCGCTGTCAACTGGAATAACCTGGCTAAACCTCTAGGCATATTTACTTAGCATGTAAACACTGCACAGCCATGTGGTTTTTGTGATTAAAACAGGAATGAACTGTTTATTCAGAGGTGTCAATTGATAATGGAATATAGTAGTGCCCTCGTACATGAGTAAGATCACAATATTCAGGTAACTGAACAATAGAGATTACAATCGTCCTGGAATATCTCTCTCTCTCCAAAACGAAACAGTTGAAAAAGCATATTTGCACCAGTGACGCAATTTCCCAATTACTGGTAATCTGGAATAGCATACAGTGATACCATTAAAATTCATGACACCGGAAGATACTAATGAAAAAGATGAAGCCAAGGTGTTGATCTGGCCTCGTCTTATACTCCACATCGACTTATATATGGATGAAGTATGGAAATTTACAAAATTAGCTAATTCGACTTATACTCGGCATCGACTTATAGGCAGGCAAATACGGTATCTACAAAAGGGTGAATATAAGGAGTAGAATCACATACAATTACTTATCACACTGGGATGGATTTAAAGGCCATCTTAGGGATTAGCTGACTGCCCTCACCCCACACACATTGTTCAGTAAAAGCAGGTAACTTTTCAGTGCAAAAATGAAAGAAATTTAGTCATTTTATACAAGCTCCAAAATCTGTAGAAAAAAATCCTTGATCAAACCCTGCCACATTTACTATGAAAACCACAACATACAATCATGAACATTGGATCATTTACTTATAGGATACAAGTTCAGAAAATATTTAGTAACAATAAAATCAACAATTTTAGAAAAAGGATTTGTGGCTCTAAGACTTTTTGTGTTGTTGTAAATCATATTTTGATTTGAGTTGATTTATTCTAAACTTTGTAGACAAAGCAAACAACAAACCAGACAGTGATCTCTCCAGGATTTTCACATAGAGGTGGAATTCCCCTCTGGCACATTTGTAAGGGGGCTGGGGGTTTGGGGTGCAGTTTTAATACGAGAACAATATTAATGAATAGAACCTTATTGTATTTTTCAACACACGTGTGATAAAAAACTTTTAATAAAAAAAGGTATGACTTACAGTTGTTTACCTTCATTATCGACATGGGAGCAGCAATTGTGTGATTTAACAATGCCACTACTCTGTATGCATTAAAACTTCACGTGACAGCAGGCACATTACCACCGAATACCAAAAACTGCATGTGACAGCAGGCACATTACCACCCAATACCAAAAACTGCTCATGTCTGCCATTGTACAACCTTGCCAAGTACAAGTAAAATGCTTTTTATAATTAGATAATCAATGAAAGTATCTCACTGCTCAATTGCCAAAAGTTACTTACTAAGTGCTTGATTATTGCAGTCGATCTAGATGTCAAATGATTACATGATCAGATTGAGCTTTATTAAAATTAATGAACATTACAGGTTGTTACGCTCATGACCAACTGACTGAGCATGATTTTTGCACACTTGATCCTTTTTAAAGGGGTGCATTAAATTTAGGGGGGATTTGGGTAATCATGCATCCTGGAGAAAACACTGACCTTGTCAACAATAAATGCATTCAGAGCAATGTTATGTGACAACATTTCCAAGAACTATGGTTAATCTTAACATTCAAGTATTATTAAATTTTGTAAAGTTAACAAATTCAGAATATTAATGACAATGAGGGTGTTTTGTTAATTAATATTAATGACAATGAGGGTGTTTTGTTAATAAATATTATTGACAATGAGGGTGTTTTGTTAATTAATATTAATGACAATGAGGGTGTTTTGTTAATTAATATTAATGACAATGAGGGTGTTTTGTTAATTAATATTAATGACAATGATGGTGTTTTGTTAATTAATATTAATGACAATGAGGGTGTTTTGTTAATTATCAGTTGGAAAGCTCCACTAATACTGGAAAAAACCTGGCCGGAAGATCATAAAACTTCTGAGGTTTAGTTTGAGTTGAAGATTTTGTGTCTACCAATCACAAAGAACTTTACATTTGTAACATCATGTTTGTCTGGTTGAAAATGAAAAATCAATCTCAAATGCAAGCTCAGTTTTATGATTGCAAGCCAGTTTCGAACAAAACCTATCTCACTGCATGTTTATATGGCTGGGCTTAGGTTGATCAGTCTATTTACTGTGGATTGAAAATTGTATACAGTGAAACCCTGTTAATTTTGAAACTTTTGTTTCCTCCCTTTTGTATGGGTTAGTAGGAAATCTGGATAAAGATTAATCACTTTGAAGAATAATAAAGGAAATTAGTTCCTAGAATTATTGTATGATCCCAAGATATTCCAGTGTAAAAAGATCTCCATCATGACCAATCTCTCTCTCTCGATACATATATATACAGTGGTCCCCCTCTTGAACGGCCCCCCTGACCAGCGGCCACCCGCTTTATATGGCCACAATCCCTTGGCACCGACGAGTTTGTGTTCAAAAGTACCCCTCAAGGACGGCCACCCCTCTAACGCGACCAGCGGCCAGCATTTTAGTGCAAAAACGGTCAAATTTACCCCTCGCAAGCGGCCACATAATGGTTGTTTACAGAGTAAAATCTCAATAATATTTTTTAATTTCTCAATTCAACACATTGACATTTTGTTCCAATATGCCAATAAAGTAACTTTAATGCTTACAAAGAGGTAAGTAATCCGATTATCCTTACTGCCATGTGTTCCTTAGATGTTAGCTTTTGTCACTTTGATAATTACTGGCTATTATTACCACCGATAATTATCAAGATGACAAAAGCTAACCGCTGAGAAGCACAGCATTGTTCAGCTCAAGTCAGCGTGACATCCGGTCGCCAGATAGTAAAATGGTATGTTAGCCTTTCTGGCTTCACTCTAATAGATTATGAAATAACCAATACCGGGTACCAGACTGGAGAAGAAGAAAAAAAAGTCGATCACGTGACAGACTCACTTCCGTTGTAAACACTGCCTCACGCATGATTGCCCGCGAAGGAATAAGTTGTCGCAAAATATCGTCAGACATTCTCAGTTTAGAACAAAAATGAAAGCAATTAAATTAAAATGAAAAGAGGGAGAGTCTTTTCATAACTAATGAGAAATTTTATGTCAGAAAGATTCAAATAAACATCGTCAATATACATTCAACTTTAGTGGGAAGTCGTAATCAACGGACGTACAGGGATATTTGCAACCAAATATTTGTGCCCCGAATTTACCGACAATGTGGTTTTGCACCACGATTCATGATTATTCATATTTTTTAAAAATAACATTGATTAGTTTTATCATATTTAGTCCTTAACCAGATAATATTCCTGTGATTTTTAAATGCAAATATTAAATATATAAAAATTAGTTACATCTTTTATACTTTATATGTAGTTATTACTCACAACTGTGTGATCCCCCTCTAGAAAGGCCACCCGTCTTATAAGGCCACCCGTCTTATAAGGCCACTTTCTTGCTGCAGAAGGGGTGGCCTTATAAGAGGGGGACCACTGTATATATACACACACACAAATAACATAGTACATCACATGATAAACTCACAAGTTTTGAAGCTTTGACTAGTTAACTACAGTGATTTATTTTAGGACTGTATACATTTCTCCTTGACTCAAAGGTAGTGCACATGGCAATGGTCATTATACCTTTTCCAGTGGGCACTAATGTCATGTGTCAACAGTTTTGAATTATGCCCCTTGCATAGATACAAATGTGGTTTGATAAACAGTGTCACAGCTGGAAATGCATCATTGCAAGCCATGGGAGATAATCCGCTACACTCCTTTATCACCTGTGGCCACCTGTGCAAAGATTTCTTCATTTCTCATGAATATGCATAAACCTGCATAACCAATCACTGCAAGTGCGAGTCAAGTTTTCTCGCCATTGTGATCCAACATGACTTTTCACGCTGTTTGAATAAGCCAATCAAAGTTTCTCTTCCAAGCAGTCACTTATCGATGTGGGAGATTGTTATATTGTGTTGTTGATGACATATTTTTCTTCATGCATACTCATGAAAAATGAGCAAATCTCAGCACAGGCAGCCATGGGTGATAAAGGAGCGTATTGGATTATCACCCCTGGCTTGCTATGATGCTGCAAATGTAGACTCTGGAAAAGTTACGTTAGAACAATGTTTGGTAAGTAATGTGATGTACTAAATCTATTATTGCCTTCTCCCTTGGGAACTATTCTCCTATAGTGTTGCCTGGTGGAGTATAGTGCCCTCACCTATTGCTTTGGCACTATGGGCCCAGTAGGCAAGGTTTTGGAGGAGAGTTCCCTTGGAAGAAGGCAATAATTGAATAATACATATCCTGTGCTAAATTATACAGTTTAACATGAAAAAAATATCTTACTGCCACTTCCCCTCCATCATGAAGGAACTTGCAAGCATCATCAATGGCCATCAAGGCACATTTGCTGGAATAAAAAAGAGACTTTTCAGAAAAGAGGAACAAACTTAGACAAACTGGCCAAAGTTGGCCTGACATTGCTCACCTGGCTGACAGCTACCTAAAAGCCAAAAGCAAAAGCAGTTCACAAAGAAATCTGGTTTAATTGTGAGTTTTCAATCAAAACTTCTTCAAATTATGTTAATTAGTTAATAAACAAGAGTAACGCAAATGGCACATGATACCTCCCCCCCCCAACATAAGATTAGTTATGGCACATGATACCTCCCCCTCCAACATAAGATTAGTTATGGCACATGATACCTCCCCCCCCCCCAACATAAGATTAGTTATGGCACATGATACCTCCCCCCCCCAACATAAGATTAGTTATGGCACATGATACCTCCCCCCCCAACATAAGATTAGTTATTTGAATGTATTATTAGCAGTATACTTTGAGTACACATGAGTACACATGAGTACACATGCAAATGGCACATGATACCTCCCCCCCCCAACATAAGATTAGTTATTTGAATGTATTATTAGCAGTATACTTTGAGTACACATGAGTACACATGAGTACACACGCAAATGGCACATGATACCTCCCCCCCCCCCAACATAAGATTAGTTATTTGAATGTATTATTAGCAGTATACTTTGAGTACACATGCAAATAGCACATGATACCTCCCCCCCCCAACATAAGATTAGTTATTTGAATGTATTATTAGCAGTATACTTTGAGTACACATGCAAATGGCACATGATACCTCCCCCCTCAACATAAGATTAGTTGTTTGAATGTATTATTAGCAGTATACTTTGAGTACACATGCAAATGGCACATGATACCTCCCCCCCCAACATAAGATTAGTTATTTGAATGTATTATTAGCAGTATACTTTGAGTACACATGCAAATGGCACATGATACCTCCCCCCCCAACAAAAGATTAGTTATTTGAATGTATTATTAGCAGTATACTTTGAGTACACATGCAAATGGCACATGATACCTCCCCCCCAACATAAGATTAGTTATTTGAATGTATTATTAGCAGTATACTTTGAGTACACATGCAAATGGCACATGATACCCCCCCCCAACATAAGATTAGTTATTTGAATGTATTATTAGCAGTATACTTTGAGTACACACGCAAATGGCACATGATACCCCCCCCCAACATAAGATTAGTTATTTGAATGTATTATTAGCAGTATACTTTGAGTACACATGCAAATGGCACATGATACCCCCCCCCCAACATAAGATTAGTTATTTGAATGTATTATTAGCAGTATACTTTGAGTACACACGCAAATGGCACATGATACCCCCCCCCAACATAAGATTAGTTATTTGAATGTATTATTAGCAGTATACTTTGAGTACACATGCAAATGGCACATGATACCTCCCCCCCCCAACATAAGATTAGTTATTTGAATGTATTATTAGCAGTATACTTTGAGTACACATGCAAATGGCACATGATACCTCCCCCCCCCCAACATAAGATTAGTTATTTGAATGTATTATTAGCAGTATACTTTGAGTACACATGCAAATGGCACATGATACCTCCCCCCCCCAACATAAGATTAGTTATTTGAATGTATTATTAGCAGTATACTTTGAGTACACATGCAAATGGCACATGATACCTCCCCCCCCCAACATAAGATTAGTTATTTGAATGTATTATTAGCAGTATACTTTGAGTACACATGCAAATGGCACATGATACCTCCCCCCCAACATAAGATTAGTTATTTGAATGTATTTTTAGCAGTATACTTTGAGTACACATGAGTACACATGCAAATGGCACATGATACCTCCCCCCAACATAAGATTAGTTATTTGAATGTATTATTAGCAGTATACTTTGAGTACACATGCAAATGGCACATGATACCCCCCCCCCCCAACATAAGATTAGTTATTTGAATGTATTATTAGCAGTATACTTTGAGTACACATGAGTACACATGCAAATGGCACATGATACCTCTCCCCCAACATAAGATTAGTTATTTGAATGTATTATTAGCAGTATACTTTGAGTACACATGCAAATGGCACATGATACCCCCCCCCCCCAACATAAGATTAGTTATTTGAATGTATTATTAGCAGTATACTTTGAGTACACATGCAAATGGCACATGATACCTCCCCCCCCACATAAGATTAGTTATTTGAATATATTATTAGCAGTATACTTTGAGTACACATGCAAATGGCACATGATACCTCCCCCCCCAACATAAGATTAGTTATTTGAATGTATTATTAGCAGTATACTTTGAGTACACATGCAAATGGCACATGATACCTCCCCCCCCAACATAAGATTAGTTATTTGAATGTATTATTAGCAGTATACTTTGAGTACACATGCAAATGGCACATGATACCTCCCCCCCCCCAACATAAGATTAGTTATTTGAATATATTATTAGCAGTATACTTTGAGTACACATGCAAATGGCACATGATACCTCCCCCCCCCAACATAAGATTAGTTATTTGAATGTATTATTAGCAGTATACTTTGAGTACACATGCAAATGGCACATGATACCTCCCCCCCAACATAAGATTAGTTATTTGAATGTATTTTTAGCAGTATACTTTGAGTACACATGAGTACACATGCAAATGGCACATGATACCTCCCCCCCCAACATAAGATTAGTTATTTGAATGTATTATTAGCAGTATACTTTGAGTACACATGCAAATGGCACATGATACCCCCCCCCAACATAAGATTAGTTATTTGAATGTATTATTAGCAGTATACTTTGAGTACACATGAGTACACATGCAAATGGCACATGATACCTCCCCCCCCAACATAAGATTAGTTATTTGAATGTATTATTAGCAGTATACTTTGAGTACACATGCAAATGGCACATGATACCCCCCCCCCAACATAAGATTAGTTATTTGAATGTATTATTAGCAGTATACTTTGAGTACACATGCAAATGGCACATGATACCTCCCCCCCCCACATAAGATTAGTTATTTGAATATATTATTAGCAGTATACTTTGAGTACACATGCAAATGGCACATGATACCTCCCCCCCCCCAACATAAGATTAGTTATTTGAATGTATTATTAGCAGTATACTTTGAGTACACATGCAAATGGCACATGATACCTCCCCCCCCCCCAACATAAGATTAGTTATTTGAATGTATTATTAGCAGTATACTTTGAGTACACATGCAAATGGCACATGATACCTCTCCCCCCCAACATAAGATTAGTTATTTGAATATATTATTAGCAGTATACTTTGAGTACACATGCAAATGGCACATGATACCTCCCCCCCCCCAACATAAGATTAGTTATTTGAATGTATTATTAGCAGTATACTTTGAGTACACATGCAAATGGCACATGATACCTCCCCCCCCCCAACATAAGATTAGTTATTTGAATGTATTATCAGCAGTATACTTTGAGTACACATGCAAATGGCACATGATACCTCCCCCCCCCCACATAAGATTAGTTATTTGAATATATTATTAGCAGTATACTTTGAGTACACATGCAAATGGCACATGATACCTCCCCCCCCCAACATAAGATTAGTTATTTGAATGTATTATTAGCAGTATACTTTGAGTACACATGCAAATGGCACATGATACCTCCCCCCCCCCCCAACATAAGATTAGTTATTTGAATGTATTATTAGCAGTATACTTTGAGTACACATGCAAATGGCACATGATACCTCTCCCCCCCAACATAAGATTAGTTATTTGAATATATTATTAGCAGTATACTTTGAGTACACATGCAAATGGCACATGATACCTCCCCCCCCCCCCAACATAAGATTAGTTATTTGAATGTATTATTAGCAGTATACTTTGAGTACACATGCAAATGGCACATGATACCTCCCCCCCCAACATAAGATTAGTTATTTGAATGTATTATTAGCAGTATACTTTGAGTACACATGAGTACACATGAGTACACACGCAAATGGCACATGATACCTCCACCCCCAACATAAGATTAGTTATTTGAATGTATTATTAGCAGTATACTTTGAGTACACATGCAAATGGCACATGATACCTCCCCCCCCAACATAAGATTAGTTATTTGAATGTATTATTAGCAGTATACTTTGAGTACACATGAGTACACATGAGTATACATGCAAAGACATGTACAGACATGGTTCCAACTCCCAGGTGAATCTTCACTCAATTGGGATTTGTTACTGGCCTAAAATTTCCCAAGAATTTAGCTGTTCAGGGATGTTTTGCAGGCATGTATGTAGCAAGTTTCAGCCAAAAGAAATGCAATGCCCAAATCTATTTTTAGTGATAGCGAACCATTAATGATTTCTTTTACTTCACTTAACACTGATACTGTCCTGTAAGGCCTCAATATGGCCTGCACCATCTTGTAGAGCAGTGGTTCACAAACTTTTCTGATCGTGACCCTAAATACCATCTTTTGCGACCCAAAATGCAGTGCCTGTATAGGGTCACGAGGACCCTTGCGACCCTCATTTGGGTAACTACCAGAGGTTTGGGAACCACTATTGTAGAGCTTTACTTAATTCCCGCTCTACAAATGCATCAAAGTTTCTGTCAAAATTATTGCTGAAGAGTGGTGTGTGAATGTCCTCATAATATCTGGTAAAGCCATTTGCAATGGATGCATCATCATGCACAAAAACTCCATCAAAAGATATTTTCTGACAAAAAAATTTATTTTTGACCTCTCTTAACATTGATGACTTTCCAGAAATGCCTCACATCACATTCATGTGCTTTTTCAATTTCTTCATATACTTCCCCCATATATTTTTCCATCACTGGTTTCTGAAGGTTTCTAAACTCACTCTTCCTAGCTTTATACTCTAAGAATTATATTCACTGCCTCTTGGTCTTCCCTCATTTATCCAAATATACCTAGCTTGTTTTCAAGCCTATGTGCTTCTTTAAGTTTATCTGACCAATATGGTTTGGCATGAAAATTGAATTTGGACTTTAAGAGTGCAATGTTGCTTGACTGCTGTATTGCAGTAATAATACACACATCATGTCTATCAACATTGTCCGAAAGAGTATCAACATTCAAATATTTCAGGTGATGATCCAGTTCAGTACAATATCAGCATCTAATTTATTCCAAGCTATGTTATTTCTCTTCAGAGAGTCTTTCTCCAAGCTATGTTATTTCTCTTCAGAGAGTCTTTCCGACATGTAACTGTACAAAGAAAAGTATAGGGGGGTGGGGGGGTGGGCAGATATCAGTTAAAATTAATTATTTTTCATCTTTTTATTGCAATCAAAAGTGGACAAAGTTAAAAGTTTTGTTTCAAAATTTGTCCAAAGGTGGCTTGATGTCGATAAATATTGATAAATTTATATTAGCTTTGAAAATAACATGTGTTGATAGAGTTCTTCTGTCTAATAAAAAATGTGTCACTTTGTTTGAATATGAAATATGCAAGATTAAATACCTATTCATATTTGGAGATGAAAATGTGATGATATTATCCAAAAACAAAAACTGCTTTTTGGTTTGATGTTTCATTGACATGGAAATTGCTGATAGAAAAAAATACACCCCAGACAGGTGAAGATCTTATTAAGACACATTTATGGACAAATTCACTTATAAGGGTTAATATGTGAAATGGTTTAACATAATGTTATTTATATTGGTGATATACTTACAGATCAGGGAACTATTATTGATTTTGATAGTTTTAAAGTTAAATATGGTCACAACACAAATTTTCTTGCCTTTAAAGGTATAATTTGTAATATTCTTGTGTAAAATGTTTAAGTTGGATATAACTACACCTACTGGAGCATTTATCCCTTGCCAATTAGAAATTGTTTTTTGTAACAATAAAGGGTGTAAAGACATTTTACAAATTACTTTTGAAATCAGTTGTTAAATCAACTAGTGAAAAGACAGAATACAATTTTTCATTTGAATTTGGATTTGTGGCTTAAAATATATGGAAAATTGTTCAAAATAACAAGAAACACAAAATTAATTCCAAGTTATTCATACAATTTTACTAATTATTTAATTTTTGCAAAAAATAGAATGTTCTGATACCAGTATATGTACTTTTTGTAAGAATTTCCCTGAAACAATACTGCATTTGTTGTGCAAATTTTAATATGATAAACAGGCTGTGGAATGAGGCATTACACTGGATTTGGAATAAAGTGAATACAGATGTTGTAACAATTGCAAGAACTGTTATATCGGGAGATACACATACAGAAGGAATGTATGAAAAACCTTTCTATTCTTTTTTCTTCTTACCAAATAATATATGTTTATAAGCAAAATGAAAAGGAATATACCTAGATTAGATGGGTTGAAACAGTTTGTTAAAGACCACTATAATTTGGAAAAAAAGACTGCACAAAATCTGATTGTAAAAAAAAATGTATGCTGATTTGGGAACAATGGGAACCATTATTTCAGTAACAAAGGAAAACTTGTTTGTCATGGTTCAAATGCACGTTTAATAGCATGATGCAGATTATATTGTATAATGTGTTTCATATATATGTATATATAATCTCATTCCATGCCTGATTATTTGATGAGATTTGAAAACTCTGTCTGTCTTTCTCTTTCTTTCAAAATGATTGGTATGTCAGAGTTTTAAATTTGAACACCCTATATCCTGAGCCAGGTGGAATATAGGCAACATGTAAATCCCTGGTAACCTACAGATGATCAATTAAAGAAAAAAAGAATAAGCAGCCCTTATAACCAAATCGATGTAATGAAACAAGAGTCCCTTGAAGGGACTGATGCTCTACTGGCTGGAACAAAATTCCAGAAATTCAAGATAAGACCATTTCTTCATTTAAGTGCTGAGTGTTGAAACCTCATGTAATATTTTTCAGCAATAACAAGATTTTCAAATCAGCCATGATTGTGGAAGCCATATTGAATGTAACATTGACACCATTTTTATTGAGGACCAACTAGACATCATTAGAAGTCTTTTGGTGAAACCCTATGTGAATATGACCATCCATCCAGGAGGAGTAGTGACAACAAGATTTTCAAGATGGCTGCCACAATGGCCATATCAGATTACAGTTCAGTACCATTTTCAGTTAGGACCAACTACACATCAAATAAAGTCCTTTGGTAAAAACCCTATGTCAATATGACTATCCATCTAGGAAGTGTAGCAATAACAAGATTTTGGAGTTAAGATTGGCACCATTTTAATTTAGAACCAACTACATAAGGAATCTTCTGGTAGAACTACATGTTGATATGACTTTTATTGAGAAGTAGCAATAAGAAGATTTTCAAGATATCTGCCATGGTGGCCATATTGGATGTCAGATTGGCACAACATTTTTATTTAGGACCAACTAGTCATCATAAGAAGTCTTCTGGTAAAACTCCATGCTGATATGACTTTCTGTTCAGGAGGAGTAGCAATAGCAAAATTTTCAAGATGGCTGCCATGGCAGCCATACTGTACATGAGATTGGCACCATTTTCATTTAGACCAACTCATACATGTGACAGAACTAGGACATCAAACCAGTAGATTTACAAATTTTGATCAGTAGATTGGCTTCAAAACCAGTAGAGTGTGTATCAACATAAATTTACATGTTTTAAGGGGATTGAAAAGGAAACAAGTGCGTTTTTTGCATTAATATGTATTTTCTTCATACTATAATAAAACAGCAAGTTTTCAACATGAATCAGATTTTGAAGGATAATGTTACAATAATAATTAATTAATGAGTCTATTGTCAATTAAATGAAAAAGGAAGAGTTCTATATCTCATAGTTCACTGAAAAGATTTTGTATAAAATATATAAACATTTTTAGTTTCTCTACAAGTTCCCTGACTGGTGACAACTGATGATATTCATTGTGATTATTAAGTTTCACTCTAAACAGATTTTTAATAGTTTTCTGGTCCAGATTTCCCCTTGAATCAATTTGTATTTTGTAAAGAATGGAGAATGTCCTCTCTGCATCAACTTTAGAATGTGGCAATGATAAAACAACTACACTCGACCTACAAAGAAGTTCAAACTTCAGTTTTCCTGTAACTGGGTTTTTAAGGCTGCTGAATGCTCTCCATTACTCCTCCAAGCTAAGTTCACCCTAAGGAGGAAGTTCCTGAGTTGGACTTGAGATGTATTCCTGAGCATATATTTCTTAGTGGTGGTTTTTTAGCATTGGAAGAAAGCTCGTGTTTCGGCATTTTGTCATGAACTGAACCAAAAATATACGAACTGTCCTTAACTATTCCTCCAAAAACATCTTGAACAACACAACAGCAATTTAATAATAAAAAAAAATCAAATTACTTACTCAAATGTTTCTGCTGAGATAATTTTTTGGTCAGTCTTTGGTTTTTATCTCACCTCTGCCTGAAGTCGATCGATTTTTATTCAAAGACTCGAAAGCCATCATGGACCATCTTTGATCCCTTTATTACTTATAACACCTCATAAAACATTCCACATTTGGCCTTAAACTCTCCAGATTACAACAATAAGGTAATCAATTAATAGCTTGTTGTGCACACATGTTAATCCATTATTCAGCCACACATCATTGCACCGGTCATTGTGCTGTAACATTTCCGGTCACCAGTAGACTGGTTTCCACTGGTTTCTGTATTGTGGGGATAGTGAAAACCCCATGTCAATATGACTTTCCATTTAGGAGTTGTGATAACAAGACTTTCAAGATGGCTGCCATAGTGGCCATACTGGACATCAGATTTGCACCATTTTCATTCCGAACCAACTAGACATCATAAGAAGTCTTATGGTGAAAATCCCATACTGATATTACTTCTTATTCAGAAGTAGCAGTAACAAGATTTTTAACATGGCCACTGTGGTGGCCATATTGGATGTCTGAGCAGCACTATTTTCATTTAGGTCCAACTAGATAATGGGATGAATGTGTGTTTAAAGTTTATTGGCAATCCTCCATGTAGTTCAGGAGGAACAGCGACAACTTGTGCTAACAGACAGATAGATGGATGACAGACCATCTCAAAAGCTCTTCTGGTCTATGACTAGTAGAGCTAACTAGTAATGAAAATCTATAACAAGGTTAAGTTAATAGAAATAAATATAACCAAGCATCAATTAAAAATTGAGAAAATATCAAGTATACAGACAGACACAATTATATATATGAAGATTTTGCAAAGCATGAATAACACACCAAGACGTGCAAAAAGATGTTATCATATGAGAAAGTAATAAAAAGAAGGGATGGGAGTTCTCGGGTGATTAAATATCCAAAAAGTCGGTGTCCAACTAAAGTGTATTGTATTTGCATGTAAAATAATGTTTGTGGTATGGCAGCATTTAATACTGGTACAGAATATTATATGAAGAGAAAGTTTTCTTAATAAAGTTTGTTTTTAACCTTGGGCCATGGTTATTGCGTATAATACATTCTCACATACTGTACCACTGAAGATTGTGTGAAGTAGATTCCTACCTCTGATGTCACACAATCCGTTTCTGAGTGGTTGCAGAAAATATGCATAAAGAGTGGTTTGGTTATTCTTGTGAGATTTTTGAGAAAACAAGCGGGAATTCAATCATTGGGATTTTTGGTGTGCTTTTATAGCTTTGACTATATGCAATGCCATAACTGTAATAAAATATATAAATCTTGAAAGAAACCCTTTAAGGCCTAAGGGTAGATGCATACTTACGGTTGAGGAACTCTACCACTAAAAATAATGCAGAATAATTTACATAATTAAAGACTTTGATTTACTTAGAGAAATGTTTTTAAAAAAATTCATATGCATACAACTGCAATAAATTTTGCTTAAGAATGAAAACAGGGTACAAACACAACTTAAGACCATATGGCAGCAAAATTATCAATAATTTATAACAGGAGTATTCACATTATTTTTTATCTATTCTCTGCCTTGCCCTTTTTTAATTTTACCTTTTACAGTTTTGGAAAATGATTTACCTTTATATAAACTTACATAAATATAATCAATGTTCAATAAACCCTAGACCAAGTAGGTCACAATTACTCGGGTTTGATGTGTGACATATCCTCATCCCAAAATGCACTCTCAGTAAATTTGGTGTCAATATGTGAAAAGGTACTGGAATTTGAACCCTGACATGATTTTTAATCAATTTTCAATAAACCTTTGAAAAAGTTCACAGTGACCAAGTTTTGGTGTATAACATGCTGCCATCCTGAGATGAATCTAAAGTGCAAGTTTGGTGGCAACAGATGTACTGTAGTAATAAAGTTACAGTCAAGACACAAGTTTTAATATATTGTTAATAAATTCTGGAATGTTGGTCACAGCTGCCCAACTTTGATGCACAATAGATGCTTATCCATAGATGAACCCTCGTTCCAAATTTGATATAAATAAGTGCAGTAATAAAGGAGTTACAGCCCAAACTGGGAAGATGGACAGTTGCACAGACAGACATATGCACAGTTGGATAGATGAACAGGCAAATGGAGAAAGTGAATCCTATCTACCCTTGCTTTCTGAAGCATAAGAATAAGCATATATTAGTGACCTACTTTAGAAATAGAGGTCAGTTACATGCCAGGAGGCTTTTAAAGATTTATTAAAAAACTGAATCAGGAGACTAAATTGATAGAATTCAATCCCAGTCTGTGCGACCTAATTTCAGCATGTTTAGAGCAGTAAATGCTTCTGTTTACATACTAATGAGTAATGACATACAAGTGAATTGGAGGAATTAATGTCCCTCACTTTTCATTGGAAGTGGGAGAGTAGTTTTGTAGAAGAAAGTGCTGCATGTAGGGTATATTTGTAAATGAAGATACTACTGATAACATACAACACTGAAAATGGAACTGAGGGGAGGTCCCATCAATATAAAGCTGCATATAAAATGTGGTTCAACATTCAGCAGCCATAACTCCACTAAATGATGATATCGGAAGCTGATAATCACATTCTGCTCAAGTTACATCAGTACACCTATAAAACGTTCTCGAAATCCAATAATAATTAAGGGAATCAACTCTGCCAAATGATGATGTTGAGCAAATGCTGAAAAAATCAAACCAAACGAAGGTGTCATCAACATAAAGTTGCATACCAAGGAAATTACTGCAACTGAAAGAAAAATTTGTCAGATGACAATCAGGGACCATAACTCTACTAAAAGATTATGTTGCATGCTGAACATGTATAAAAGCAATACTCACAATCATACTCAACTGAGGTCTCATTAATATCAAGCTGCCAATCACATTTGTTTATAATTCAATAAAGGAGTTATTCATGTGCAGAAATGAAAGTGGGTGGCTCTGACAATCAGGGACCGTGACTTGACTAAATGATGCAGAATTCTAAAAAATCTAACTTGGCTGAGGTTTCATCAAAACCAAGCAGCATATAAAATTTAGTTGAATATGATTAAAATTAACTGAATTACCATGCAGAAATGAAAGTGTAAGGGTCCAACAACTTTGGGTTATAACTCATCTAAATAAGAACACAGAATGCTGATAATCAATTTCAGCCAAGGTTATGTCAATATCAAGCTATCTCCCAAATTTGGTTGAAATCCCATCATAAAGGAGTAGTTGTGCAGAAATGAAAGTGGATGGGTCCATTAATCATCGGCTACAACCCTACTAAATGATGATGTACAGTCAAACTCTGTCAAGGCCTCATCAATATCAAGCTGCATATAAAATTTGGTTGAAATACAATAATAATTCAGGGAGTTACTGTGAATAAGCGAAAGTGGGCGAGTCTGACAATCAAGAACTATAACTCCACCAAACAATGCTGGTTATATTGACAATCAAACTCAGACAGGGTCTCATTAATATCAAACTGCATACCAACTGATATGAAATACAATAAGAGTTGAGGGAATTATTGTGCAGAAATAAAACAATCAGGAGCTGCTAAACGATGATACAAAACACTGACAATCAAACTTAGCCAAGTTCTCGTCAATATCAAGCAGCAAAGCAAATCTGGTTGAAATCTACAAATTAATGGAGCTATTGTGCAGATATGAAAGTGAGTGGTCTCACAATCGGATGTTATAACTCTGGTAAACACTGACATGGAATACTTCACAACTGAACTCACCAAGGTCGGATCAATATCAAGCTGCTACTATATTTGGTTGAAATCCAGTCATAATTAAGGGAGTTACTTGTGCAGCAATGAAAATGATATGGATATGTCGCATGAGAGGCCAAATTTAATATCCCCCATTTTATACAAAAAGTGCGGGGACAAAAAGGAAGAGATAAACTTCAAAGCAATAAAGTCAGGCCTTACATTTACTTTTAAAAAAATATACAAGTTCAGGATGAATAGAATTCTGAGTCTTCACAAAAAAGTGTTATCACTACATCAGTAAAGATAAATGTATTACAAGCTTATCATCAGCTAGAATGTAAAGAACCTTAATCTGTAAATTTAAGTTGGCACAAACTGAAAGCATCACTGATTATATAAGGTCTGTAAATTTAAGTTGGCACAAACTGAAAGCATCACTGATTATATAAGGTTTGTAAATTTAAGTTGGCACAAACTGAAAGCATCACTGATTATATAAGGTTTGTAAATTTAAGTTGGCACAAACTGAAAGCATCACAGATTATATAAGCGGCTAAAACACGGTATTGGTGCTGATAAAGGAATTTTCATGTTATATGCATGAAATAGAAAAATTAAACAAGATATGAACCAATTTTAAAGATTGGTAAGCCTGGCATATACCTCTCTTACTTTCCTGAAAATTTCAAGAGGTTAGTGTAACCCATTGTTGAGATATGCATGGAAACAAGCTCTAAAAATGGCCATTTTTGAGCGTTATGTAGTCTCACTCGAAAAAAGCTTGAATATAAAATAGAGAATTCTCTAAATATCATACTGAAATTATGCATTTATTGGTCTGGTTTTATGCGGAATTCTATCCTGCAAATATTGCTTCTTGAATTAAAGAAATCGGTAAAATATTATGGATTTTATAAGCAAAATACCGTCAGTAGAAGTTTTGTTTCAACACTGAAATTCAAACACTAATCTGTTGTTATATGCCAACATTTTGTACAAAATAACATTCATTATAACTTTTATTGACATCTAGAACTCGACTTTATATTATAATAAGTAGTAAAACCATTTAAATCACATGGCTAGCCAAGATATTCGATTGAGAGCTTGTTCTTTGTCAAACTTTCCAGTTCTAAATTTTGTAGTGTCTGTAACCTTTACAAGTTTATATGGCAATAATTTTGTTGTTTCATTTTGGAAAAGTATAAATCCTACAAAGGCTCATGTGTATCCATGTGATGTCCAAGTTGGCCAAAATTGGTGGTGCTGTATTGTACCATTAAAAAACAGCAACTCAATAAAAAAAGTTACAGACACTACACAAACAGGTATAAAAATGAAAGATAAAAGTATTGTTCTACTTGTCATTAAAACATTGTTTTTCTCAATAGAAAGTTCCATCTTATGTGATGTAATGTTGCATCATCTATTTACCTCTGCAGCCAAGAGCAAAAAAGTGATGCAATAACTCTCTTGATTGAATATTGCATCATTCTTGCAGCACTGTCTGTTTGAGTAATTTACTACAAGACAATGTAACCTGAATTTCTTATCCTAGAAGAAGCTGCCTAATTACTTTTTCTGTTCTTTACCATGGTACATCCCTAAGACATGGGAAGACGACAAAAGCAAACCTCTGGGAACAACTCTGGTAAGTTTGTATTGAATGGTAAACCACACTCTTAAATTGTAGTGTCTGTAACCAATATCCCCTTTTTATACTGTCTATGACTTTATCCGTTTTTTTTTTAAAAAATGAAGCCAAATTATGTTTCCTATTACAGTATTGATGTGTAAGGCTAAATTTTGACATATTGTCTGTCTGCAATTTGTAATATTTTGGTATATTTATAGTTTCTTTCATCTAGATTTCTGATAACAGGCAACATTTTCAGTGATTTCTTACAATATGCAATTGAAACTGAGTATTTTTGCATTCCATATCATTAGACTAGTAAATTCAAACAGAAATATTATGAGAATTCAATGAGCTCAGACTTAGTATTGGATACATTGCTGATATTGTCAAATGGTTACAGACACTACTAGACGTGTGAATTGACCCGACTGTTCTTTACATTATTAAGGAAAGTGTGCAATCATTGTAAATGCTAGAACATTGAATAATCATCAGGTTTTATGCTATTTCTTTTTCAATCAGATACTTTTCTTTAAGAATCTACAGGTTATTCCAGTTTGCTTATGTATGAAAGCATATTGCGTACTCATTACAAGTATGTTTTGTAAAGTCTAAATTTCATCCGTATACATAGAGGAACAAAAATGAGAATGAAGTTGTTTGCTTTTAGGAAGCAAAGATAAGCCAGAAGAAGATGAACAGAAGATTAAAGCTAGAAGGGAGAAGACGAGGCTAAAGGTACAAGCCTGGAGAAAAAAACAGAGGGAAAATAAGGCGAAACATGAGGAGCTAAAAAGGGTTGATAGAGAAAGAAGAAAAGATGCAAGACTACTAAAAAAACAGCAATCACTTTCCGATTCAAATCTTCAACAAGAATTAAGAAGGAAAAAACGTGAAGAAATGAAAAGGTATCGCCAGAAAAAGAAAGAAAAAGCAGCCCTGGCAATATCGGTTAATAAGAGTGTTGATTTAAGAAGTCCGAAAACTGCTGAATTAAGTAGAAAGAAGAAAGAAGCTGTGAAAAGAACCCAAGCATGGAGAATGCGTATCAAACTGAATGAAAGTATACAGCAAGAGTGTATTCAGACTGATTGTGAAATAGGAAATACTGGGTCAGCCAGCGATTCACCAATGAATAAAGTGTTACCTAAAGCAACTCTGTACAGACAATTAAAAAAGGTAAAGGAAGTATTACCAAATACCCCAAAGAGAAAAGCAGTCATCATAAGTAAATTAATTGAATCTCCATCAACATCAAAGTTTCTAAATAGGAATATAATGATAATGACACCGGATTGCAGAAAAAAACTTGAATTGACAGATACTGTTATACAATCTGTGTCAGAGAGCATTTCAGAAGTGAAAACAAGGAAAGGGGGTGCAAAGAAACATGCATACAACATCATTTGTGACGCATTACTGAAGAAATATAAAAGACACAGACTAAAAAAGTATTTCAAAGTATCAGTGAAAGGGCAAAAACCTAGTTCTACATGGTGGGAGACGAAACAAAGAAAAAGAAGAAGGGATGCACTTAACTCTCCATTAAAGAAATCTGTGAAAGATTTTTTTCTAAGTCCAGAAATCAGTAGGGAAGTGCCTAATAAACGTGAAACTGTGAAAGTAAGAAAAGGTGGTCAAAAAGAAATACTTCAAAAACATGTGATGACTATGACATTAGAAGAAGCCTACAAAGACTACAAGTTAAGGAACCATAGTCACAAAATAGGATTAACTTCATTTTCTAAATTGAAACCAGTGAATGTTAAAAAAGTGTCTGAAACAAGCAGAAGATCATGCTTATGCCAAAAGTGCTGTAACGTGGCCCTAAAAAGTGAGGCACTAACAAATGTAAAAAAAGCAGTGAAAGAAAATGGAGATTTGGATGAAATTTCAGTAGATAAGAAAAGCTTAAGTGATGCTACTTTTTGTAAATACGACACCAATCCAGCTATTAAATGTTTAAGAAGAGAATGCAAACAATGCGGTGTGAAATGTTTGCAGAGTTACCTTAAACCATTTGTTGAAAAGTATAGTGACAGGCAGATATCATGGCATCAATGGGAAAGTATAGAAATAGCAAAAGATGATAAAGTAAAGCGTTGCGTCTCCTGTGTGCCTAAAGAAACAGACATAAAAACATTAATTACATGCTTAGAAACTGACATGCAAGAGTATCCAGAGCACGTTTTCAGGGCCAAATGGCAACAGCAACAGATGGGAATTTGTGTTGATAGAATTGGTGAGGGTTCTATTGCTATGGTCATGGACTTTAGTGAGAACTATGGGTGTGTTT
This sequence comes from Margaritifera margaritifera, assembly GCA_029931535.1. Lineage (NCBI taxonomy): Eukaryota > Metazoa > Mollusca > Bivalvia > Unionida > Margaritiferidae > Margaritifera > Margaritifera margaritifera. The sequence continues at coordinate 1,628,334 of JAQPZY010001333.1, read as the reverse complement.
TTCAAAGTGAAGTACAATCTGGATTCTTCGACAGGAACCAAGTTACAATACATCCAATCATGTGTTACTATACAGAAAAACAGGGAGAAAAAGAATTCAAGATAAAGCATGCCATTATTGGCATCAGTGAAGAAACCAAACATGATGCAGACTTAGCTATCACTTTTGAGAACAAAGCTATAGAAATTCTGAAGAAGAAAGGTGTGAAAGTAGAGGAGATCCATGAGTGGACAGATGGCTGTGCTGCCCAGTATAAGGGGAAGAAAGCCTTTGCTGACATAAGTCTGAGGAAAAAGCCATCTGTAACACGAAATTATTTCGAAACATCACATGGAAAGAGTGTTTGCGATGGTCTCGGTGCGACAGTCAAGAATGCTTGCTACAGAGCTGTAATCAGCAATAGAAAGGTGATAGGTTGTGCAGAAGATGTATATCATTTCTGTACAGAGAAACTGAAAATGGAAAATACAGATAATGAAGCTAAAACAGTTTCGAGAAGGGAGTTCATCCTTGTTAAAGATGTTGAGAGAAATAGAGAAGAAACTGATGTGCAAACACTGCAAGGTACAAGAAAATTACATGCTGTAAAGTCAGGAAGCAATGATTATGAACTGAGCATAAGAAATCTGAGCTGTTATTGTGAGCAATGCATGAAGGTTGACGGGAGATGCAACTTCAGCGAAAATGTTAATGCCTGGGAAATGAGAAAGTTAGTACTCAATAAAGATAATTTAAGTCAGAAAGGAAAACAACTTAAAGACAAGAATCCATCAACAATAGAAAATAATGACAAGAAAAGAAAACAAGGAAGTAACCAGAAAGATCATAACTCAGCAACAAGCGAAAAGCCTAATAAGAAACGGAAGTCAACAGAAAGACAAAACATTGTGACAAAGAAGATCAAAGTTGACAAAAAAAGCACCAACCAACACAGAGAAACCAATAGAGAAATACCACCCTGGAGAATTTGTTGCTGTAGGACTTAAGCCAAAGAAGGGACCTCTAGATGTATACTTAGCAGAAGTAATAGACATTCTTCATAACGAAGTTAGACTTAAATACATGAGAAAGTCTGGCAACATGTATGTTTGGCCTGAAAAAGATGATTATTCACAAGAGGCTCTAGATGCTATCTTGTACAGGGTAAAAGCTCCACAAATAGTCAATGAAAGGGGTCATTTCAAGTTTAATGCAGCTGAATTGTCTAAGCTCAAGTCAAATCTGGAAAAAAATCATAAGCACTTCTATTTGAAATGACAATATAAAGTCAAGGTTTAATGTGTAGTGTCTGTAACCTTAAGATCAACCACATATGGGTCTGTGTTTGAGTCAGCACCTTGGGTTGAACAATACTTTAGTGACTATGATTTATTGAACATTCATTATACTTCAATATTTTACTCTTACAAACACTATTTAGTATTAAACTTTCAAGTGCTATTTACCAGTTCATAATTTTAACACAAGTATTGGACATATACCTGTTACAATGTGGTTTTATCATTTTATTAACTAATCAACATTCATTTAATGAATAATTCTAGTCAATGTGTTCATGTTGAATTATTTTTGAAGTGAATTTTATGGAGATATGTATGGTTCTGCAGCTGTATTGAAATGCTATAGTTTTGTAGTGTCTGTAACCAATTTTATGGACAATGTACTTCTGACTCTTATGGAAGTTTGCAATACTTTTGGCCAGTATTAATGATTTTGTTTGTTTAAATATTCTTCTTGGTGTTAGATAAATGCCTAAATAAGATTATTCTATGTCTTTTATGTTTGTTATGCAAAAGTTTCATGGTTAGGTTTTTTTTCTTAGTGATACCTTTGTCATAGATGTTTTGATTTTGTTATTAAGTTGTTTACCACTTCCAGTTATGTTGTTTACTTTAAATGTTGATATCCTGTTACTGATGTTACTGTGAAAAAAAATAAAGTTTTAAAGTTTTCATGCTGTTTTTCTTGCATGTTATACACCAAGTGTAGTGTCTGTAACTGTTGTTATACCAATGAATTGAAATAATGGTTAAACAAAATCGCATGCATGTTCAAGCTAAATCTAACTTGATCTGACTAGGGGACACCCTAGGGTATATAATGAGCTTCATTGAAATGTTCTATCAAACATTTCAATTTTTTAAGTGAGTGAGACTACTCTCAGCACCAATACCGTGTTTTAGCCCTTGGTTTGTAAATTTAAGTTGGCACAAACTGAAAGCATCACTGATTATATAAGGTTTGTGAACATAAGCTGACACAAGCTGAAAACATCACTGATTAGGTTTGTGAACTTAAATTGACACAAACTGAAACATCATTGATTATACAAGGTCTGGACTACTATGAATTCTGTATTTTACATGGTGTACCAATTTTCTTAGATTTTAAAGTTGCTACACATTGTGAAATTAAAGACGAAAAGAACAGTGATCTTCATGTGAAAACAATATGACTTGATCCACAATCCATGAATTAGGTACTGTCAAATATGTCGGTTTTCACAAAACCATGAATATTTATAAATAGGAAAATAAATAAATTCATAGTAATTAATTCATCCAACTGTTCTTAAGAACAACCTCATAATTCCAAGAATCATATCAGAGTATCTGAATTTATATCTGATTGTTTGAATTTGAATTAATGTAACTAAATACCATATTTATTACCTGGGCATAACACACATCCAACTGAAAACTGTGTGGCCCAAGATCGATTGTTGAATAATCCATTGCCAGACTAGGGTCTATGCTGTACCCTTGACATGATATACTAAACAGCATACACTTTGATTTGCCCTGTGCTGGCATATCAAGGTCAATGTTGTACCCTTGACATCAAAGAATAAACAGTGTACATTTGGAGAGACTGTTACACGCGAACTTTTCACTGAAATGCAGGGATAATAAACAGCATACACTTCTACCTACCAGGGATCTATAAGACAACATAACAACATAAGGACCACCCCAAGAGGGTAAGGACAGACACAAGAGCATGACCCAGTGGCAGTGTTGGTTTAAAAGAATGTTAACTTTCTACTTACGCAATATTCCAAAGATAAAAACAAACATTATCAAAACTACGTCAAAATTAGAGGGTGTGCTTCTGACCCCCCCCCCCTCCCCGGCATTGAATTAATTTTTAGTAAGTTCATCAAATTTCCACAGATAGTCCTAGAGCTATAGGCTTGCACAAAAACTTGAACACCAAATTGATACTGATGCCAACAACAACATCAGCATCGCTATATCTGACATTTTTCTCCCAAAAAGGTGGGACACAAATGAGTTGCACGACATAAAATCATGCACTTAACATTAGTCTAGGTCCTTTTCTTGGCTAAATCTGATATTACAATATGAATAAGCGGTGAAGATGGTCAACTTAAGTTCTAAATCTCATACATTTAAGAAAATATTTAATAACATTATACAAAATAACTCGATATAACCCCATCATGTAGAACTTACTGACGAATTGCTTGAGCTTCTGCATTATTTTGGAGGAAAAATTCATGTCTTCGATACTTGTCTGTTGCAGCTCGTCGATATTCTCCAACATTGAAAACTGAAAAAGTGAAATCACATCTACAACAAAAGCTGCCGGGAGTTAGGGAAAAAGCATAATGCTTAAAACCACTTACTGTCTTAGAGCCTCTGCTTCTTTGTTGTCAGCACGAAAAAAATCATGACATTTTTCATTCGTCGCTGCTCTCCTGTATTCTCCGACATTGAAAGCTGAAAAGATGAGACAATGAAAAATTTGTGCCCTGTGAGGCTAAGAGCCAATATGATTGTTACTTCCCCTAAATCTGTGCTCAATATCACGATGAGGTGGAAATAATGTAGCTTTTTGTAGCACACCTGTAACAGGTACAGTAAAACTACATTAAAGCAACACTAGGCTGTTAGAGACCACCTGTCATTTATGACCATAATCGTTGTGCATAGATCAATTTCATTAAATAAATGCACTGTTGTGAGCAATCATCTGCTGAATGTTATCAACGACCACAATTTTAAAGCAAAATATGCGTTTCAACACTGCTATAAATGACTGCATCACAAAAAACAGATATAAACACTACTAACATTTATTTAATCCTTTGTAACCATGACTGCGTAGGAAAGTCTACAGGCAAAGTGCAGACTGTTCTGAACAAAAAAGAAAAGAAAAAAGAAGACATAAGTCTGGCTACCAGCTTCCTTAAATCTACAGGTATCACTGAATGCTACAGACCATAAACCACACTAAAGTACAAGTCACTAACTGCCACTGTAGTACCGAAGGTTATGTAAATTCCCATTACAAGTAATCGTCCCTTCTTCAACAGGAGCAGTCATAAACATACTTGACCAATTCAAAAGTTCGTGTAAAGCTAATGCACTCTCTGGTGAATTGACTGATGTTAATTTACAGACAGTTGATGACTGGAAAAAAAAGATGAGCTACATGTATATGATATTTTCAATGCCGATGAGGACTACAGAGGACTATCTGAAAGATCATTAGTTCAAAATGATGTTCATAAAGGAGGAGGTTGACTCTATTGATAGCATGCAACAGGAGAAAAACATTACGCCTCATTTATAGGCAAGTGCAGTAAGCCAAGATGTTTTAGAGGATTCAATTTAAATTCTTGGCAGGGGGTCACCTACAAAGCCAATAGAAAGTGTTGGATGACTTACAACATCTTTTGTAACTGGATGGCAACTGTTAACGATAAAATGAAGAGAAAATGAAGAGAAAATGTTGTTTATCATGGACAACTGTTGTGCAGATCCAGATGTTCAGTTCTGCAATGTAAAACTGGTGTTTCTGCCTCAAAATACCGCATCAAAACTACAACCCTATGATGCAGGGATCATTCAGGCTGTAAAAATAAACTTCTGTCACATTCTTTGCAAAACGGACAAGTGCTCTACAACAGCTGAAGTAGTTAAAAAATGTCACTGTACTTGATACCATTATGTGGATTAAGTGTATGTGGTAAGCTCTATCTGCATACACCATTCATTGGTTTCTTTGCTAAGTGTGGTTTCTTAAACAGTGTTCAGGAACATCAGTAATAAGAGTGAGGAGAGTCAGTAAGACATGCACTCATCAATGGAACCACTACTGAATGAAATGACACTGGAGGAATTTTCAGATATGGACAACTGTTTGAAAACTTCCAATATTATCTCGGGAACAGATCAGGAAAAAGTTCTTCAGATGAGAGTTAAGATATGCACTTCAGCAACTGCTGATGGTCTCAATGACATTAAGTCAGCTATTGGATTGCTGACTGTGACACTGATAATGAGTTAGCATTTGGAGTGCTGCCAATGACAATGACAATGAGTCAGCTATTGCAGTCCTGATAGCAGCACTAACAATGAGTCAGCATTTGGAGTGCTGCCAGTGACAATGACAACGAGTCAGCTATTGCAGTGCTGATAGTAGCACTAACAATGAGTCAGCATTTGGAGTGCTGCCAGTGACAATTGACAACGAGTCAGCTATTGCAGTGCTGATAGTAGCACTAACAATGAGTCAGCATTTGGAGTGCTGCCAATGACAATGACAGTGAGTCAGGTAATGAAGTGCTGACAGTGACAATGACAATGAGTCAGCTATTGCAGTGTTGACAGTGTCAATGGCAATAAGTCAGATATTGCAGTGCTGACAGTGCCAGTGACAAGAAGTCAGCTATTGCAGTGCTAACAGTGCCACCGACAACAAATCAGCTACTGGAATACTGACAGTGACAATGACAATGAGTCAGCTATCAGACTGATGACAGCAACACTGACAATGAGTCAGCTATCAGAGTGTGGACATCGACATTGACAATGATTTAACTACTGCAGTGATGACAATGACACTGACAATAAGTCTGCTATTAGAGTGCTGACAGTGACAATGACAATGATTTAGCTGTTGGAGTGCTGAAAGTGACAATGATAATGAGTCAGCTACTGGAGTGCTGGCAGCAACACTGACAGTCAGCTATTGGAGTGGTGACAGTGACAATGAAAATGATGCAGCTATTGGGAATGCTGATGGTGACAATGACAATGAGTCAGCTATTGGAGTGCTGAGAGTGACAATAACAATGATTCAGTTGTTGGAGTGCTGACTGACAATGATAATGAGTCAGCTACTGGAGTGATGACAGCAACACTGACATTGAGTCAGCTGTTGGAGTGGTGACAGTGACAATAATAATGAGGCAACTACTGGGAGTGCTGAGAGTGACAATGACAATGAGTCAGCTATTGGAGTGCTGAGAGTGACAATGAAAATGAGTTAGCTATTGGAGTGCTGAGAATGACACTGACAATAAGTCAGCTATCGGAGAAACTCAGCCTCAGGTTGTTTCACATGCTACAGTCTTGTAACATTTACATGACATAAAACACCATGCTTTGCACTATAGCAAGCCTGAAATGTTGTTTCTGTTCTCAGAGATGGAGATGCATGTTCAGAGCAATCAGCTGAGTAAACAATACTGACAAACAATTATTCTTGACTTCTTAAAGAGAACTGAAAGTGACAGAAAAGATGAATAAGATTTTACAATGGAGACAAGCTGACAATTTGCACACATAAAATGAAATGACTTAGCATAGTTAATGGTGAAATTTCTACAGGATGAACAAATCATTATGTGCTGCCATGGTTATTTTTGCAATTCATAGGCATGATAAATAATTTTGTATCATATCTTACTGTACAGTTCCAAAATAGGATGAGCAAGTGTTATCATAGCTAAACTGCAATTCATACACAGGATGAGTAAGTGTTATCATAGCTAACTTGCAATTCATACACAGAATGAGTAAGTGTTATGATAGTTAACTGTGCAATTCATACACAGAATGAGTAAGTGTTATGATAGTTAACTGTGCAATTCATACACAGAATGAGTAAGTGTTATGATAGTTAACTGCAATTCATACACAGAATGAGTAAGTGTTATGATAGTTAACTGTGCAATTTATATATAGAATGAGTAAGTGTTATGATAGTTAACTGTGCAATTAATACATAGAAGGAGTAAGTGTTATGATAGTTAACTTTCAATTTATACACAGCATGAATAAGTGTTATGATTTAACTGTGCAATTCATACATGGAATGAGTAAGTGCAATTCATACACAGAATGAGTAAATGTTGTCATAGTTAGTTGTGCAATTTATACATAGGATGAGTCAGTGTTACGATAATTAACTGTGCAATTTATACATAGAATGAGTAAGTGTTATGATAGTTAACTGTGCAATTTATATACAGAATGAGTAAGTGTTATGATATGTAACTGTGGAATTTATATTTATTTACCTTCAGACAGGCACATAATTAGTAATGAATATTGTACTACTTGTAACCTCATGGACACAGGAAAATACTACTGTAATAGGCAATTGCATTTGTTTAAGAAACATTTCAGTAAGTGATCTGTACAATTTACACAGACATCAAGCATGAGACAAGATGTACTGATACCTGGAGGTAGATTAGAAGACACAATTATGTTTAAAAAAAAAAAAAAAAATTTTGGCCATGTGCACAATGTGTGCCCTAGAGAGCAAGCTGCATATGTCTTGAGGTGCCTAATGAAATTACATGATGTTACTAAATCCAGAATTTTAGAGGCAGACACTCACCAGTAACCTCAAGAGCTGGGTATACTGCTTGTCTTAGGTGTGCTATGGAATTACTAAAAATAAGATCAAGTTATCTGTTCATGGAACTGAATAGATAGTAGCTATAGATGCAGGATGCTATGAGCATCAAGACAGCTAGCTGCCAAATGTTCCAAGATGTCTGGTTTGTGGGAGGTGTACGAGAGAGCAAGTCACATACATCTTGAAGTGTCCTACGACAACTGCTAGATCCAGAAATTGAGGGGGAGAAAGTCTCATGGATAACCCTGAGATCTGGATGTATGTGCTTGTCTTAGGCGCACTTTGCAATTACTAAGATGCAATTACTAATCTAAAATATAGAACTGGAATGAACTCCCAGGCATTCTCAGAAGCCATGATAGACATATTAACAGCAAACATTATATACATCAAGCAAGTGTTACCAAGTGCAGCCCTCTTCAACTCCACTTGAATATCAAAATGAGAGTAGGTGGTGTAAATTCTTAAAAGAACTGCAACTCATACACAGAATGAGTAAATGTTGTCATAGTCAACTGTGCAATTTATACATAGAATGAGTAAGCATTATCATAGTTTAACTAAGTTAACTGTGCAATTTATACACAGGATGAGTAAGCATTATCATAGTTAACTGTGCAATTTATACACAGGATGAGTAAGCATTATCATAGTCAACTGTGCAATTTATACACAGGATGAGTAAGCATTATCATACTTAACTGTGCAATTTATACACAGGATGAATAAGCATTATCATAGTTAACTGTGCAATTTATACACAGGATGAGTAAGCATTATCATAGTTTACTGTGCAATTTATACACAGGATGAGTAAGCATTATCATAGTTTAACTAAGTTAACTGTGCAATTTATACACAGAATGAGTAAGCATTATCATAGTTAACTGTGCAATTTATACACAGGATGAGTAAGCACTATCATAGTTAACTGTGCAATTTATACACAGGATGAGTAAGCATTATCATAGTTTAACTAAGTTAACTGTGCAATTTATACACAGGATGAGTAAGCATTATCATAGTTAACTGTGCAATTTATACATGGAATGAGTAAGCATTATCATAGTTAACTGTGCAATTTATACACAGGATGAGTAAGCATTATCATAGTTAACTGTGCAATTTATACACAGGATGAGTAAGCATTATCATAGTTAAGTGTGCAATTTATACACAGGATGAGTAAGCATTATCATAGTTAACTGTGCAATTTATACACAGGATGAGTAAGCATTATCATAGTTAAGTGTGCAATTTATACACAGGATGAGTAAGCATTATCATAGTTAACTGTGCAATTTATACACAGGATGAGTAAGCATTATCATAGTTTAACTAAGTTAACTGTGCAATTTATACACAGAATGAGTAAGCATTATCATAGTTAACTGTGCAATTTATACATGGAATGAGTAAGCATTATCATAGTTAACTGTGCAATTTATACATGGAATGAGTAAGCATTATCATAGTTAACTGTGCAATTTATACATGGAATGAGTAAGCATTATCATAGTTAACTGTGCAATTTATACATGGAATGAGTAAGCATTATCATAGTTAACTGTGCAATTTATACACAGGATGAGTAAGCATTATCATAGTTAACTGTGCAATTTATACACAGGATGAGTAAGCATTATCATAGTTAACTGTGCAATTTATACACAGGATGAGTAAGCATTATCATAGTTAACTGTGCAATTTATACACAGGATGAATAAGTGTTATCAAGCTGTGTAATTCATATGCTACACTGTAGTGTAATTTAACTCTGAAATTTGGACAGGATAAATAACTTTCATAATATTACCTTAGTCCACATCATCTTCAAATATAAATGTTAATGTTAAATGATAGATGTGTACATGTACCTTTATTGCTACCATATTTTGGTGTGTATAATGCACACTAATGTATAATGAGCACCCTGATTTTTGACTCAGAATGATGTACAAAGCTTAGTTCTGCCATATAATGCGCATTTGATGATATATTTTAAATCTTGAAAAAATTGCACTCCATTTTCTTTGTACGACAATTGTCACCCATTTTGGATAGTGTACTGATCATTATTTTGTTACACGACGTTTTAATTGTTTACAATAAATCAGTACTTGACCATTTATCTGGTCTTTCCTATCAGTACATGGCACCTGATCATTTTTTGAATTGCTGACAATAAACCAGTACTTGACCATTCATCTGGTCTTTCCAGTCAGTGCGTGGCACCAGATCATGACAAATAATTTTTTAAAGATATCATAAAAGAATGAAAGAAAACATGGCAATATTGAAAGAATGTCTTTCTGATTTATGGTTGGCCCTTAAAAGGGCCATTTTAAGGTTCACCTTACTGATGGTGTTCAGTCTGTTGCATCAAATCCCTCAAATTCCTTTTTGTTGTTGTCTCGAAAAGTCACTGTATGTCCTCATCTGTCATTCTTCTCCACTCCCTAACAGAAAACTCTTGATACATTGAACTCCCTCCCAACAGTGCTGTTACCATGTGCTGCTACACAGACAATGATGGTTAGCTTGTCTTTCGCAGTGTACGAGTTTCTTACACAGTGCATGTTGTCTTTGTCTGACTATACTCGTTCAGATTCAAGATCGAACACAAGATGCTACACGTATGTGAAAGTTCAGATCCAGTATTTATACTTATTTGGACTATCAGGACACTTCTAAAATATATCTCTGTGTCCAAGCTAGAATTTACCAGGGCAATGACATTATACTTACGTTTGGCATATCAAAATTTTACCCAGTACTGATTACTAGTACTTTTAAAAACACCATGCCGAGTCATTTAAACACTGATCACTATATTGTAACAAACAAGTATCAAATTATATTGTAACAAACATGTATCAAATACTCTGGTTTAAGATGAGAAACAAAACAAAGAAACAAGTTTATTTTTAAAAAAAAAAACTAAATGAATTGCAAAGCTACCTAGACAAAGCAATGCAATTAAGTTTAATACATCAAATTACCTTGAAAAGACCACATTGAGTCAATGAAGCACTGACCACTGTATAGTCACACTAAATAATATCAAATACTGTAATTTAAAATGAGAAATAAATCTAAGAACCAAGTTTATTTTACAAAGAAGAAACAAGTATTTGCAAATTTCATACTTAATTTAATATTTTCTTTCATCATATGTGTAAATGTTACCATAACAGACAAACCTTAATTACGAAAAAGATTTCCCCTAAATGTGCCTCAGATGAGAACATTAACACTGCTAGAATTCTAAATATTTTATTTCAATTCAATCATAAATACAGAAATTAATAAATGAAGAAAAAATGTATTAGATCGATTTGTCCAATATTGAACATTTACGGGTACAGTAATCATATTTGCTGCAAAGCAGTACTTTGCACAGCTTTAACATAAACATGAGAGTAGAACAACAAGTTACCAGTCGTATGTCCATGTACATGTATTTCTGGTTGAGTCACAGAACAAAAAAACTATACAATGATGTGAAATGAAATGAGTTTATTAACATATGCAATCAAAGAACAAGATTATTAAGGTTTGTAAGCATTATTTAATTCTTTTAAAAAGGCTAGTAAACATTTTAGCTACAACACAACAGATTTAGTATTTAAAATGAAGTGAATGTGACATATAGGCAGCTTTCGTGCCTTTCACAAAAAAAATTATTTTTTTTGCTAATCAGTAAAATGCGAACCCCTCCTGAAAATAAAATTAGGTAAACAAAAGTGCGCATTATACACACCAAAATATGGTATATAAAATAATTTTGAGATGAATGCATGCAATATTTTAACAAGAAATACGAACAAGAAATAAAATACATATACAGTGGTTGTGGGTATTCTTCCTTTTTAAACCCTGTTGAATTTTGCGCTTAAAAACTGGCCCTATTGCACAGACCTGTTATGAGAGACCACCTCACCTGTGGGATTGCTTTTTGTTGGCAGAAAGATGGTCTCTCAAGACAGGTTTTCCTGTACAAAATATTGCAGATGAAGACTATTTACTGCATGTTGTTTCAACAGTGTTGTTCTCCAGCTGAGATTTGACAGTAAAATATTTTGTATGGCCAACTGATCCTGTGGAATCTTCAATGCGTCTCACCACCACCACTCACTGAGTCTCGGTATCTATTCTGACTACATCTATTATCAATCCAAATATAAAATATAAAGTCATTTTGAAGCCTCTAATGGGATGGCCAAATAAACACAAACACTGACTGCTACACCTCACCTTTTGCTGATTATCTTGCAGGTGACATAAAAAGAGAGGGAAACATTTTGAAATAGCTTATTTTGCATTAAGAAATATCCATTTTTTCTGTGAATCATTATTTCAAATAGATAATACTATCTTGTTCAGAAAAGCTCAGACATGAAAACCACTAAGACCAAAAAAGAAAGGAGAAGAAAAAAAAACTAAAACAGGCTGGAGGTCTAGAGGCTACCTACTCAAATGTTATTCTTAAGGTGCTGAAAAAAGCAGATGTTTCCATTTACATCTTTGTACTTCATATCTGTTCATTTGTTTTTATTTTTTCACTCACCTTTAGTCCGTATCCCAATCCAATTCAAGTAGCGAGTTAACTTTTTTGACATGAAGGTCTTTCCTCTGGCTGGTAGCCCAACCATTGCAATAACCGTTGGTGCCTGCACCACATGTGGACAGGAAGCTGGAACAAAAACAGTAAAAAATAATCATAATTTCAATTAAAGTACATGTAGCTCATACTGAGCTCCACTTTGCATTGGTCAACATGACGTTTTAAGAACCTGTAACCTATCAAACTGAGCTCCACTTTGCATTGGTCAATATGATGTTTTAAGAACCTGAACTATCATACTGAGCTCCACTTTGCATCGGTCAATATGATGTTTTAAGAACCTGAAACATATCATACTGAGATCCACTTCACATGGGTCAATATGATGTTTTAAGAACCTGTAACCTATCATACTGAAATCAACTTTGCATTGGTCAATATGACATTTTAAGAACCTGTAACCTATCATACTGAGCTCCACTTCGCAATGGTCAATATGAAGTTTATTGGTTCATAAAGTTTCATATTCACCTCAACAAAAGTCTACAATTGTATATAGTACCAACTTTCTGTTTTGTCACAAATGATATTTGAAATACAGATTTTAATCTATCTACAAATATCAGACTTGTTATGACTCCTCTAAAAATCATAGAAACCAAAATCATCAAATGATTGAAATCATGCTAACCGTCTCAACTATCATGAGAAATCAGGCAGATGTTTCTATTGTTTTGAACCAGGGCGTAATGTGGAATCATGCCGATACACTAGCAAAATTCAATGTGTTGTGACTGTCTACAAAATGGAAATAAGGCAAAACACTGCAAAATGTTCCACTCAGCTATGTAAAATCTGGATTATGACAATGATGATGATAAGTTTAAAGAGCAAACAAAATTTTCAAGAAACTTCAAAACAAGCAAAAGGAACTACTTTGTGTGATTCTCCCCTGTGATGATAGGAAACAAACAAACGATACCCCACTGGGTGATGATGCCCATTGAATTGCCTCCATCAATCAAAGTGACCATCATGTGTTAACTGCAACTGAGATAAATGCTGAAAATGATGTTTCAAGACTCGTTACAAAATCTTCTGAAAAAACAGTTGATAGTCAGGCTTTAGGACACTATAATGAAGATAATTTAGAGGAATATCATGTTTTATATATTGATATTGAAAATATTAACTTAGATATTCCATGCCATTCATCTCAAGACCATCAAAACCTGGAATTGTTTTAAAATCAGTGACTTAAGCAAAAAGGTCTCACATCTGCCATTTGAATATCCATTGTCTTTTTCCAAAACCAGATGAAATCAAATTAATTCTTTCAGGAAATTATTCAATGACCCATATATTTCCATTCAGCAAAGCCTTCTTACATTAACGTTTTCATGGTGATGAACTTAAAATTCCTAGCTACAGTTTTCAAAGAAAAGACAGACTTTTCGAAAAGGGTGGTTGTCTTCTCGTTTACTTTCGGGACAACATTCCTTTCAAATGATATGATTTTGAGGAAAATGGTATGCAAATAATTTGGCTAGAAATGAGACATAATGTTCAAAAACCATTTGTATTAGGTTGTGTATATAGACTACCGACAATACTTGGTATACTATATTTCAAGCTTGAAAATAAGTCTTTTCTGAAGAAGCAGTGATAACAAGATTTTCAAGGTGACTTTTTTAGTGGCCATATTGGATGTCCGAGTGGCACCATTTTCATTTAGGACCAACTAGACCATGGGATTAACGTAAGTGTAAAGTTTCATGGCAATTCTCCAAGTAGTTTAGAAGGAGTAAGCGATAACACACTTGTGCTAAAGGACAGATGGACAACAACAGACCAGAACCCTATTTCTTAGGGGTATCACCAGATGAAATCATATTTCAATATAATGCCATAAAAATGATTGTATTTCAACTTGTATTGATACATATTGCTATCAAGCTGACCATTTGAAAACCCATGTGACACCATCTGTCAGCGTGATTTGCTGAGCCTGTAAATTTTATTATAAATAGCATGTTCTACCAGCTGTGTTTCTCCTTATTTTGGGAAAAAACTGAGGGACTGTGTGTATGTCCAGGAAAGAGATGAAAGTTTGCAGCTACTTGATAAGTAATGATGATGTTGATGCATATGCATGAGGAGATTACAAGCAGTCTGTCCAGAATACCTAATGCAATTGTAGCGTCTATGGCATGCTGCCTACAATTTAATATTAATTTCACCATCTTCCTTGTGTTTACAGCCAAAGCAAGTTCACACAGTACTCATTGCTTACTTTTTACTTATAACAGTTGGTTCAAGCTTATTTGAGTGATTGACCTTCAGCCACGACTAAACTGTGTTTTTAACATGTTATGTCATTTTTTATATATAATACCAATTAAGATTTTACGTAAACAAAGATAGTTCTACAACCAGTCTAACTACAAGACGGTGAAGGATAAAATACTGATACAGATGAATTTTTTCTAGCACACTAACCAAGCTACATTCAGTTCTGATTGGTAGTTACTGTTTACCCTGGACTAGAACAAACAATAACCACTAATCAGAATTGAATGTAGCATATTTCACAGCATGACACAACGGAAGTGTAAGCCTCCAAATTTGATCCAAGTTCAGAAGATACGAAGTAACAGAGAAACTTTGTGTAAAAGTTGCAATTAAAATGATCAGTAAAGCACTTAAATTGTAAACGGGGACCAAGTTAGGAATGTCTACTTTACATTGCTATGTTATCAGTGGCTGAACATGCTGACAGGATAAAAAAAATTACCACATATTCGGCGTGGGTGCGCAGATTTCAAACCATTTAAGTTAGTCACCTTGTGTTCATTTGTAAAAGGGAAGTGGGTGTTGTCAATAGTTTTTTCTTTTTTACTGAATGAATGAATTCTCAATTTAAAGAATAAAAAGACAAACAACTAATAATTATTCATGACTACTGAAGATTAATGTAACTTGATATGGTAAGTATCGTTTTGTATAGATTCTTCACCTCTTTTATCGATATGAGTATCAATTTGTCAAAATTATTGATACATCGATATATAGATGAATCGTTTACCCCCAGCTGTTTGTTCTATTGATTACTCCTAACAAACTGCATAGACCCAGATCCAACGACGCATTATGCGATGGCAGATCTGGGTTTATGAAGTCTGCAGTTGGATCCAACTTATACCCAGGTATACATGGTACAATTCTTCATGAAATCTGACATTCAGACTGTTACAGGAAATGTAATATTTATCAAACAAGTTTTCGAGCCAAAAGATGTACTTTTTACTGTCTTCATCCATACATCACTCACATCCTCCCTCCAACAGCTGCCAGAAGTCTTGATTACAGAATGCATTCAATTCTAGTGTTAAGGGGATGCTGCCTAGCTTCTCGGCTGAATCCAGCAGCACATTCTTCAGTACTTGCCTCAAAAATGAAATCACTTGTTTACCTTGAAGGACACAGCCAAGGTTAATTACATTTACAGTTTTAAAGTACTGTAAGTTACATTTATTTTCATGGGCATCATTTTTCAATTTGTGAATACAGTTATAGCACTGATGGCTGAGAGTTTTAGCTACATTTATATTAACCATGAAATTCACAAAATTGTTACACAAAAGAAAAACAACGGTATTTTAGATGTAAAAACTCTACTGAAAACTTACTAGGAAAAGAAAGTACTGGGACAAAGCATGCAAGTAACCATATTTAAGAAAGTTAAAATTCTCCATTACCATATATACATGTACTCGTGTATATTCCTAGTCCAAATGCAAACAACATAGACCCTGATCTGCTGTCGCATAATGCACTGGCAGATCAGGGTCTATGATGTTTGTTCTACTGATTAGTCCTTACAAACTACATAGTCTCAGATCTGCCGGCGCATTATGTGTTGGCAGATCTTGGTCTATGCAGTTTGCAGTTGGTATTTGCTTATACGCTAGTATAGACGGTAATTATCCAATGATACCATATGTACTCGCTTATAAATTGGGTCCAACTGCAAATGCACCGGTAGATCTGGATCTTACGCAGTTTGTAATGAGTAATCAGTACAACAAACACAGCTTTCTTTCTTAACTTATATTATTATCACAAAGTCATCCTAATCATTTATAAAAGGATTAAACTTTCCTAATACCATAAAAGCTCTACACAGTCACTACAACATATATGTACACGTATATACAGACAGGACTAAATGGGTTATTTTACAAGTTAAACTGATAGAGCCCAAACCACAATATTTCTTAAAGTTTTTGAGGGTGGCGAAAAGATCAAATATATAAACAGTATTTACAGCAGATGCTTAGACATAAAAATGTTAAAATATAGATTTACTACAAATATTTTTCATCAAATACTTGGATCTTGGCCATATAAATAGTAAATTTAGTAATAATGTACAAAGCTCATTTTTGGGGTTGTGATTTATACAGTACATACTTGTCCGTACTATTGGTGATGCCAATTTAAATGAATTTGGTTAACAGCTTATTTCCCAAACTTCATATACCTTTTATGGTAATGATCTTCTCTATAAAATTCATTTTGTTTTTTTTCCTAGCTTATACACAATGTACCATGGTTAGTACTGACCCAGGGAGTTGTTTTTCAAGGAGTTTTCAAGGGCTTCCAAAAGTTTTCAGAGAGTATTTTTCTTATGCAAATTGAACTTTCTCTTTATGTTACTTTGTTTATCACTGCATAAATGGAAACAAAAGTAGAAAAGAAATCCATCCAACTAATTAGTGCATCACTACAGCAAAAGGATGCTATTCAATCTTGTAACACATGTAAGGTTGTCACATTTACCCATATAAACCAGACCATTTTGTGTTAGCCCTGTAAACGTTTAGGTGGCAGGGGACAGTTTTGTAAATTGGCCCCTGTCAAATTTCTTAACTTAAGGCTATGATGTGACTTTTTGAGCTATTATTGTTTAATAATGAAAGATATGGATATATTTGTGAATTAGTTGTTTCAGGCTTGTGTTGTTATTCAAATTGATGTGAGGCATGTACACCTCCCATAGTCAGTTCACAGTATGTAGAAAGTGAAATACCAATAGTCGGCTAGGAAGCAGAGCTAGCCACCCATAGCAGTAGACACGTGGGTTCAAGGCAAGTAGAATATCTCAAAAACTGCCTGGATGGCAACTATTTTGAATTGCATCAAGCTGTTTAGTACACAATGTTTTTCAAAAGTATCACCTAGGGAAAGGGCTTGTGTTTGCACTGTGAGCATCACTTTGTGCCAAAAATGGCCTTTGGGCGTGAAAAATGCATGTATAAATTGGGGATTGGGGTGCATAAACTTTTTATGCTATGAACTTCCACTGACTTGTCAGGTCAAGTGAATGATATTCTTATGTTTTGTTGTAATATAGCTATCCAAAAATATGGACCTTTTTGACCTCACTTGTGTATTTTTTGTAATTAATTTTTATATTAGGCAGTTGGACGTGGCATTAAATTTGTGCATAAAAACTGTCCCTTGCACCCTTAGAAGAGCATGACCAAATAATGTAAATCTGTATCCTGGTCTTATTCAAGATGGCTGAAAGTAAGCATGGCAAATGATCCCCAGTTTGGAAGTATTTCCCAATTGTTGATGCTATATACAGACCTGCCAACCCTAAAGAGACATTCTCAGTAAGTCAGTCAAAACTTTTCAGTAAGTTGGACCAATTTTCAGTAAGGTGTAAAAAATATCAAGTCCTGGCAACAAGTACAGGTTTAACAACCTTTACAGTTTATTTCCGTATTATAACTAAAAACTTGCACTATACAGCTACTGTTGTGACTGGTATGTGGTGCTTTTGCACTTTCTGAGAAACTTCTGGTCAAACTCCATATTGAAGTATTTTCCTCACTTCACTTTCATGACTAGTATTGCTTCCATGGTATCAACTGACATAGATGATCTGGATTTTGAGTGGTTTTTTGCAACAAATGAGAATACCCTCTCACAACCTGCATTTGAATGTGGAACAATAAGCACATTCTTCATGATGCTGGACAACAATTTGTATTTTAGCTGGCCATTTGCATCCTTGAGTTTACTAATGAGATTCCATTGCTTGTCAACTCGTTCAGTGTTTAAGATCTCAGGATTCAATTCATCTACTTGGTAATTCAAAAACTCTGCTTCCAAGTTGTCTTGCCAGTTGGTTTCCTTGGGTTCCATACACACAAATCTTGATGGGAAATACATCAAACTGCTGAAATCAATCATCATTCTTTTTGTCACATCAGCAACTGCACTTCAGAAGTTCATTATTCAGGGGAAACCTCTAAACAATGTAATCACAAACAGTTGTGTAATAGTTTCTTACATCTTTATAGAATTCACAGAGGCTACTTTCATAAAGCTTACTTTCAGCCATGTATTTTCTTGTTTCTGAACCTACTGTTAAGTGTATCATCTGACTTTTGTTTCTTACAGTCATGATACTCAATATCAGTAAGTTCCTTGGCCTATGAAATTTCTGTAGGCTTTACAAATCTGACCAGCAATTGTTTGAATAATTCAAGCATGTTTTCTCTAACCAGTCATCAAAACTCATAGGTAGTTTACCAGCCCCCTTTTTAGCTGCAAAATGTATCAAATGGCATGAACATCCACTTAAGTACACAGAGGGATTCACTTTAGCTACATGTCCAAACACACCTTTATTGCAACCTGTCATCACTGAAGCATTGTCTGATTCAAATGCAATACAGTTATTCCAGCTTATATTTTTTTTTCTTCAAATCATTCAATAATGTGACAATATTATTCCCAGTAGAGGTCCCATCACATGTTGGAACTGACAAAAGTGCTTCAGTTACAACCCCCTGTGTGTGATCAACAATGTGATCAACAACTGGGTACAACTTCTCAGAATCATTGCTACCATCAGTTGCTATACTGAAAGGCTGGGATGAAATATTGCTTGCAATGTCTTCCTGAATTGACTTGCAGTGTTGTAATACAATAGAAGTAGTTTTTGTTCTACCACACTGATAACTATTTGCTACTGATGATTTCGGAAACATACGTTTGAATAGTTTAGAAGCATGGTCTGATGCAGCAAGTGCCACATTATGCTGAACCAGAAAGTTTGTAAAATAAACTTCAGCCTTTATGACCTCCAGTTCAGTTTCTGCAGATCCAAATCCCATAGAGGTCAGCGACTTACAAGTTGACATCATTGCAACGTATTCTGTGTGCTTTTTTGAATTCACGTGGCGGCGACAGTCATTTCGCCCACCGTTGGCAATATTCAAGTCAACACGACATAATGTGCAATAAATGTAATGGTCGCCTTTCTTGCTTTTTCTAGGCATGACCAAGTCTCTGAGTAATGTTTTTTTTATACTTTTGTGACCACTGTTTTAAATTTTTACGAGGCTGATTGTCCTTTCCACCTTCAACGCATTCTCGTTTGGACGATATTTTCAGACGACCGGATGACAAAACGAAAAAGCGAAATCTTGATCAGGTACGCACTTTTAATGAACAACATAGGGAGCGCTCTACAGATAATACATGCTTCTGAGAGAGTGACAGGTGAAAGATGAAGTATTTTGCATTTGCAACATGCACAATGGAGAGAATGTTGGCATACCTCTATGTTACTTTCATGTACTGTGGCTGAAATTTATTTACATATTGTACTTGTGGAAACTGGACATGATCTAAGCACACAGCAGACAAAATGGCCGCCTCAAAGTACTCGAAAAATCAGCCTGAATTAGTCAAAAGTGCACTATTTTCAGCAATTATTAAAATAGGGAAACGAATTTTGCCAGAGCAGACAATACCAGCCTCTGAAAGTACTATGAATGAATTAAAAATATCCAAAAAGTAAAAAAAGTTATCGGTTCTTTTTTTTTAATTTACCTTTGAAGTCCAGGAAGTGAAAATTACCAAGCGGAGCCAGCAGTTTTTTGAGAGGTGGTGTATACTCTATAACCCAAATTTCACCCATCAATCATATACCAAAATAAAGGGAATTCAAAGTTCTTTTAACAATACCTAAGATATACGAGGTCTTTTTTAAATAGCCAGGACAGTCAGTGAGGAAAACCTTGGTAATTCTTTTTCTTTACAAATCTAACCTATGCAAAGTACGAAACTCAAGAGCGCCACCATAGGCAGGTTTAAAGCGTCTGAGGTACCACTATATAGTTAGTCTGGTTCCCTAACAAAATCCATTCAATCTAAGATGAAACCCCGGATCCGAACACGTAGTTTAATATGAAAATCCGGATCCGGACCGAACAATGACAAAAAATATCCGGAATAGACGAAAACGATCATATTTTCGTAAGTTTTGCTATTATTCCTTTAGCCCGTAATTTTAGCATCATTTTCGTAAGACTTACGGCAAAATCGTAAGGGTTGGCAGGTCTGTATATATAACCTGTGCTCTACAGAGGTGTAGCATCTGTGTGGTTACCAACCACCTAAAGCATATACACAAGTCTCTTAAAAGCGAGCAAGTGGTCTCTGGCAAGAAAAGTACTCGGCCAACGGTCAATTACCACATCTAAGTCATCAGTGTTATGTCTAAAGTAAGTGGCACCTATGTATTGAAAATACTAGGCTCCGGGGATTTACAAATTTTATAAAAGCCAGCTTGCTTAGGGCAAGCTGACTGGAAAATTGACCTTGCCTTTGGGAAATCTGTGTTTGCCCCAAACATAATATCCCAACATCAGTAACAAAAATAAGATCAAATAAAATATGGGATATTTTAAGGTAATCGCATTGTATTTATTTTAACTTTTGTTTATTTCTATCTTTGCTGGCACCTTAAAACCAAATGCTGATAATTAAAGTTATAAAAAAATACATATATAAATAATACATGTAGATAGGTATATAGATGAGAATGAGAATGCAGATATAGTTAGAAGAGCAAAAACAGACATGTACATGTATACAGACAGACAAATGGATAAGAGGAAAAGGGTTTAGAAATGGCTAGATTTTTTTTTATCCATTTATTTGTATCCATTTAATTGTCTGACAAGCATTAAGTATGGTCTCCTGTAATTATCGTGTAAACATAATCATAAACACCGCTTGTGGGTTTTACACTTTCGTAACATCAATCACGCTTTGTACGAAATCCTCCTGGTGGTTATTAAAGACGAGTTCCTTTATTTAAAAGCACACCTGTCAATGACATCCCACGAGTTATATTATTAACAATTAACACCTACTCACATTACAATCGGCGATAAAATAAAAATCATCTTTGACAAGCCGATTGTTTAGAGTCGGCAAGCATACAAACGTCCGAAACTAACTTAGGACAGGAAAGTCGGCGAATCCTGGATACGTACAAAAATATTATGATTAAAATGTAACTGATACGAATGCGTGCGATCTCTGATGACTCGGTATAGTTCACGAAGAGGGATTCAAAGATTTTGTGATGAATTAAACCCCTTGTACAAAGTCAGAAGAAAAACAAAAATTTCCAAATATGTTCCCGTCTGCTATGCAGCGATGTCTATGAGTATATTTTTGAGATGGCCCCACAACTTGGTGCGAGAGCCAAGCAGATTCAGAACATTTTTTTCCCGGCTTAAGTACATTAGAACCATGATTACTGTATATGACGAATTTCGTGTATTGTCAAATTTTCATGAAGTTATGAACAATGCTGAATGTTTAACTTCATCGTTATGCAATTTTTTTTAATGTGTCTTGTTCCAGTATCTGAATTTCCTGTTATGTTAAATGTGTTCAATTTATGACCAGATCACAAAAAATGTGAAAATTTCAACAATGCATTACCATAAACATGATTTCAGAAAACCTTTTTCAGCCAAATTATTTTGATTTCCCATATATCCACATTTTTTTTTTTTATATTCAAATTTACATTTATCTGAACATTACTGAATCTCCTGATGATTTCAAATACTTCGTGACGGTTGCATAAACTTTTCATGGTATGGTTTGCAGATTGAAGTTTGGCAGATTTAACAGGCCTAGAATTTAACACAACTTCTTTGTAGTCAGAAGGACTAGTAGCCTCAGAAATGTACAAGCCCTGCTGAATCTTCGCTAGTCCTTCTTCATTAGACGGCTGACAACTCAAACTTAACAAGCCATCGGACTATTGAACATATGAAAACTACTAGTCCGGAAGGAAATTTACTAGCGGACTACTGCTAATTTCGAGCCCTTAAATATATGGTTGGATGGTTTCTAATGATACTTTCAACACATTACAGACTATATCATGCCAAAGAAATGGGAGCTAAATACCTTTCCTAAGGACAAGTGGAGGCATCTGACCTAGCTGTGTACTGAACCTACGATCCTTACATTATTGGTCAGATGCTCTATCAAATGAGCTGTACCAGTAAGAATTTATATTACAGCTGAATTTATTTTTCTATAAAAAAAGAAGGTGTTAAAAGACATTTCTTGTTCCATATTTATGGCAAGTTTTGAGAAGAATCATTTCAAGTGGCTAAATACTGTTAAATCAATTTTTGTTTAAGGGCACAATTATCATCAATAAATAGTCATGACAAATGTAGAATTTTTAGTTCTTTGCAACCACTAAATCACTGAAAATTGGTGCCCAAATTAGTTCCCAATGAACAATAGTAAATAAAGTGATTACCTTACCTAACTTATCAAATATCACTATTTTTCTGAAATTTATTTTGCTTTGGACAAGTAAGATTTATTACCGATTTTTATTTCAGAATTTGTAATGTTTTTACATTTTTAAATACAAAGATAAAATACTGTGATTTGCATAATCTTTCCTGAAGGAAAAAACCCATTTTTTTTCTATCTATGATGAATGACTGTAAATACTGCTTTAAAAGATATTATGCAGATGTGCATCAATAGATATTGTGTTAGTAAGTAAAAAAAAAAAAAAATGTGATAAAGGTATGATACTGGCTAGAAAAGTGGATCAAAGTATTGCAAATTATTTCTTTATTAGTAATAAAGTATGGTTAAAAGTAGAGCAGAGTGCCATCAGATTCATGGCAAAACATACAACTGACTTGCACACTTTCTGCAAAGTCAAAATGTTCTTCATCCTGCAATCTCTAATGCAACAGTTACTAAAATCGCTAATACTTCGGTCATTATGGAAACATACATGTAGCATAGCCTACGGAAGAAAAAAAAAATGTTAACTACAAGTATAAACGAGTAGAGAAAATTTATTTTAAAAAAAGATGTAATTTACCTGTTCCACAACGATTAAGTCTCAAAGGCTCACATTTACACGAGTTCCGCCTCATCTTGAATTAAAAACTAAACCAAATCAAAATACAAAGCTATTCAAGAACTAATATTCCAGTGCCAGGTCAATAGCCTTGATGGTTTGCTCACAGTTATACGAGTCAGGTCAGTGTCTATTTACTACTACTGCTATATAATGACTGAATGTTTTTATCTAACACTGCTCAGTTACAGTCACTATCCATCACACTAATTTGCATTCAGAAGCTTAGCCGACCTGTATTGCTCAAGTGAAACAGGCAGAAACAACAACTTGTACTTCCTAATCAGCTGGGAAAAGACACATTTGGCCTTGAACTTGAATGACCTTAAGTTGTTTACCTCTTTAGGGAGGTAATAAAGTCACACTTATTTAATCAAGTATGACAGAATTGTTTCCCCTTATCTTAATATATAATCATTCCATTAGAAATAAAATATTGTTTATTATAATATCAATGAGTAGTAGGATGGGGGTGAGGTGGGGGATAACAGCACGTCAGCACCATAATGGCTATATGATACGAGATACTAATTGAAAGTAGTTATGAAAATTTAAATATAAAGAATTGTAACCCCCCAAAAAAACAATGAATACACATTACATTATATATCTTAGAAGAAAAAATGTATGCTGAAAACAAAATTGTTCAAGTCCAGAAAGTCCATAAAACCTGATAAAGCTTGCACAAATAATTTAAATGGTACAAACATCTAATTATGTAATCTTCCTATGCACATGCATATTCATTTCAAACCACATTTGCTAACATTAAGCTGACTCAGCTTAATTGTACCAAGGAGATTTCACCCCTTAAAAGATTACATTTTAGTGGACCTGTGGGGCTTCTAGCACACCAGTGCCATTTAGGAAAAAAACAACTTTTTTTAAAGCAGGCTAAATCCAATCAAACCAAAATATTGTTGTGCATCTTTGATGTATACCAATAATATATATATCAAAGTTCAAAGCTAGAAAACAAACAAAACAAATAAAACAAGAGTCCCTAGAAGGGAATGATGCTTTACTGGCTGAAAAGAATTTCCAGGAACTCGGGATAAGAGCATTTCTTTCTTTTAACTGTTAAGCGTTGAAATCATCTCTGATATTCTTCAGCAATAATAAGATCTTCAAATATGCTGCAATTGTGCCCATATTTGATGACAGATTGGCACCATTTTCTTTTAGGAACAAGCAGACATCATTAGAAGAATTTCGGTGAAAATCTATGTGAATATGACCATCCATTCTGGGGGAAGAGTGACAACAAGATTTTTAAAATGGCCATCGTGGCAGCAATATTGGATGTACATGTACAATTGGCGTCATTTTTTATTTAGCACCAACTAGGTCTCATAAGCAGTCTATCTGTAAAAACCCCATGTTGATATGGCCTTCCATTTGGAAGGAGTAGAGATAACTATATTCTCAAGATGGCGACCACGGTGGCCATACTGAGGGTCAGTTTCCATCATTTTCATTCCGGACCAACTATACACCAAAAAAACTCTTCTGAAGAAAACCCCATGTTAAAATGACTTTCCATTTAAGAGGAGCAGCGATAACAAGATTTTCAAGATGACCACTATGGTGGCCATATTGAGCATTAGATTAGCACCATTTTAATTTAGAACCAACAAGACACCTTAAGTAGTCTTCTGGTGAAAACTCCATGCTGACATGACTTTCAAGTTTGGAGGAGTAACCATAACAAGACTTTCAAGATGGCTGCCATGGTCTCCATCTTGAACACCAGATTGGCACGATTTCCATTTAGGAACAACTAGACATCATAAGAAGTTGTTTGGTGAAAGCACAATGTTGATATGACCAGAAATATTGGAGAAGCAGAGATAAGATTTTCAAGATGGACCTTGTGGTGGCAATATTGGCGGTCAGACTGGCACCATTTATATTTATGACCAACTAGATATCATAAAAAGTCTGACAGCAAAAACCCCGTGTTTATATGACCATCCATTCAGGGCGAGTAGCGATAATAAGATTTTCAAAATGACCACTGTGGTGGCCATATTGGATGTGCAAGTGGCACCATTTT
Organism: Margaritifera margaritifera; assembly: GCA_029931535.1. Lineage (NCBI taxonomy): Eukaryota > Metazoa > Mollusca > Bivalvia > Unionida > Margaritiferidae > Margaritifera > Margaritifera margaritifera. The sequence continues at coordinate 1,602,744 of JAQPZY010001333.1, read as the reverse complement.
CATTTAGGACCAACTAAACATGATAAGAAATCTTCTGGTGAAAACCCCATGTCAATATGATTTTTCATTCAGGAGGAGTAGCAATAACAAAATTTTCAAGATCTGTTGTGGCCGTTTTGGACATCAAATCGAAAATCGACACCCATTTTCATTTGGGTCCAAGTAGACACCATACAAAGTCTTTCTGTGAATGCCCATTGTTGATAGGACCATTCAAGAGAAGAAGGGATAACGAGATATCAAGATGACAACTATGGTGGCCAAACTGGATGTCTGAGCACCACCATTTTTATTTAGGACCACCTAGACCATGGGATGAATGTGTGTGCCAAGTTTCATACCAATCATCCAAGTAGTTTAGGAGGAGTTGCGATAATAAACTTCTGCTAACGGCTAGATAGACAACGGACAACAGGCGATCTCACAAGCTATCCTGATCTATGACCAGTAGAGTAAAATTCTTCAAATAGTATGAAAATCTAATAAGGTCATCAACTTATGGCTGGTATGAAATAAGTCGAGTGAATTTGATTTCCCATGATCAAGTGGTTTCTTTATAATCATGCTAACAAGATTTAACCAAACAGTTCTAAGACCAAAAGTCAGAAAATTCCAAAATGTATACACACTGCATAAAAATATCTAATCAGGTCATCTACATTAAAATATAACATGCCTATCAAATTTAATTTCTATATGTTAAATGGTTTTCTGTTATTGTGCAAAAAGCTTCACTAGATTGATGGATGGACATAAAGATGGACAGACAGATGAACGGACATAGCTGAATCAAAATGCTGTGGGATATGTTCAAAATGAGCACACAGCATTTTTTGGAAAATTCAGAATAAAGATGAAATCAGTGTACAGCCGTACACAGAGTGGTACTTTTTGCCTTTTTTTAAACAAGAATTATGTGTGATTTTTGTCTTTTTATCCTAGAAATTTCCAATGGTGTGTAGTTATGTGAATGAAAATGCTCTAAGAGAAATATTACCAACCACTTCTATCCAAAACCATACAGTGTGTCCCTTAGAGAAATGTTTCGTTTATACACTGTATTCTTTGATGTTAGGTTTTGATGTAATTATGTTCCTTTTCAGTCTTTAAACATAAAAAAAGCTTTTCTACTTTGATCTTAGCTGCCGTCTCCAATGGAGGTGTTTGAGATACATTCTGTGAGTCTTAAATTTAAAACACATGAAAATAGTGATCAGACAAATGCCCGCCCCCCCCCCCCCCCCAGCCAACTGTAGCTACTACAAATGTAAAATAAATATAAGTTTGCAATTTCACATCCAGTGACCTAGAACTCTGGCCTATCTTTTGTAGACTCAATAGGGAGCTGTCCTTCCTTAAGTATAATGCAACTATGAAGTTGAAACAAACTGGGTTTGGAACTGGACCTATCATGTGGAACCCAAACTATTTTAACTTCAGTGACCTTGATCTTTTACCTCTGGATCTGAGAATCTATAGGGAAGTGACTTTGCCCAAACATAGACTACCTCTGAAGTTTGAGGAAAATTGGATCCACTGCAATTATAAGCTGAAACCAAAACAAGAGGCCCAAAAACTTAAACGCTGACCATTTCACTAAGCAGGCTTAGCAGGCTTATGTACATGTAGTGTTGTAAGAAAACAACCCAATGTACAGTATCTCCTAAACGTTATATCAAGTGATTTCTGCCAGATTTGCACACAGAGGATGAATTCCCCCTGACATTTTTGTAAATGAAGGGGGGGGGGGGGAGAATCTTTAGTTTTTAAGGGGTGCAGTTTTTACATGGGAACAGTAGACCCCTTATAGTATGCTTCAACAAATGCATGTGTGATAAATAAATTTTAATTAATAAAGATAAAACTTACTAGTTTATCTTCATTATCGGCACCATGGCAGCAATTGCACTTTCGTTGATCATGGGGACATTTTATGTACCTCTATTCCCATATAATGATCAAGCTATTGGGACGTGTAAAATATAGGGGACACTGGCAGTTTGGGGTGGGAAGATATCCTCTGGACTCGATCAAGGTGCAACACTGCACAATGGCACTATACGTCATATGCATTAGAACCGTATGTAACAGCTGAGACATTGCCACAGAATACTGAAAACTGCATATAACAGCTAAGACACTGCCACAGAATACTGAAAACTGCATATAACAGCTGAGACATTGTCACAGAATACCGAAAACTGCATATAACAGCTACGACATTGCCACAGAATACCGAAAACTGCATATAACAGCTGAGACATTGCCACAGAATACTGAAAACTGCATGTAACAGCTACAACATTGCCACAGAATACCGAAAACTGCATATAACAGCTGAGACATTGCCACAGAATACTGAAAACTGCATGTAACAGCTAAGACACTGCCACAGAATACCGAAAACTGCATGTACATTAACAGCTAAGACATTGCCACAAAATACCGAGAACTGCATGTCCGTGATTGTACAACCTCTCCAAGTGCTGCTGGTAAAATGCTTTTATACACCAGATCAGGGGTGCACAATAGACGGCCTGCAGTCCACAGCCTACACATATCGTGCGGCCCATGTACTTACCTAATGCATGTGTATTTATGCTTTTATTATAAACAAAAAACTTTCGCAGTGCAGTCCGCTTAGTTCCAATCAAAGTCGATTCCGGATTAATTAAATTTGAAGAAGAAAACACTGTATATCATATCAACAATATGTATTTTACTAGTCTGATAAAGGTTCTTTCCAAATATAAAGGCATAATTAATATGCATAGTCTCTTGCTCATAATCTAACTCATGCAAGATCTCGACAATACAAACCCATTTAACAAGCTTTATTGAAATTGGATGAGAAATATACTCCAGATCCAGAGAGATAACAGGCTCAGCCAATCATATGCATGATCACCTGATTAATATGCGCAAAGCAAGCTTATTATACAAGCTGTCGAAGACAATGATATACATGTATAAGCTCATTTATCGAACTGGAGCAAAATTCGATCAAAATTCGGTCTCCACAGTGAAAACAAGCACAGCTAATCAGATACAAGATTACCTCATAACTATGGGTAGATCTTGCTCATAATCAAAGTTATCAATAATAGGTTTGATCAGATTTGATCAGAAATTAGAACTCTGCTAGAGTGCTTACAAGTTCAGCCAATTAGATGCAAGATCATGACATTAATATATGCAGATCTTGCTCATAATCATATTCAACCAATATTTTGATGATATAAGCATACGTACCAATTTTGATCAAAATTACAGTCTCTAGTGTGGTAAAAAAATAAACCAGTCAATCAAATGTAAGATCTTGATGAGATTGGCCTATATACATGTATATCACCATATTAAATATCAAACAGCAGGTTCTGTTCTAGAACTGAAGATTTTGGCGACAAACTGCTGCCCTCTATTTGAAAAAGTATGAATTTTCTGAATATAGGAGGGATTTAATGAAGAAACAAAGGTAGAGTTTGAAAAAAGAATGCGCTCATTTGGTTGGTTGACTTTTCAATTAACCAATTCGGTTTAAATCAATAACACAAAGAGAGAACTTGCATTGTGTCAATGCGAGTTCTCTCATAGGTTAATTGATTTCGCTTTCTGTGGTCAGTAACTCTTTCATCTACAAGAGGGCACTTATCCAAAATACTGATATATGACCAGGTGGGCTAAAAATTAAAATGTCATCTCCGGTGACCTTGACCTTTCACCTCTCTGGGTCAGGATCAATAGGGAGCTGCCCATGCCCAAGTGTAGTGTTCCTATGCTGGGCCAGATCTAGACCAAATGGTGTCCTAGGTGTGGAGTGTCTTTGGCGACCCCATTCCCCCTCCATTCAACTCTTGAATACCTTATTTTTTATTGCCCCCAAAGCCAGACACCCCACACATTTGCCTGTGTCACCTGTCCCTAAATCCAACCCTGTTCATATGAAGTTTGCCGAAAATTAGGCAAAGGAAACTTGACTTATCATATTGAAGGAAAATCAAATTGTCACCCCCAGTGACCTTGACCTTTAACATAGAAACCTTAAAATCAATAGGCTTCTGACTCTACACACTGATAAGGCACATATGAGGTTTGAGAAGAAAAAAAAAATAACAGAAAAATAAAGTCATGTTGCAGAAACAACCTCATCTATGGATGGATAGACACGGACTAACGGACATCACCATCTCCGTATGGGAACGTTGCTCGGCCATTTCGATCAGGTTGTGAAATAACCTTGGAAGTAGTTACAGGAACACACATCAATTTGATGTGTTTGATGATTTGCCTCTGACAGAGTGCACCACATATGTTACGACAGCAAAGGCCGAGAATGTTCTGATTTTGACTTTGACTCCTTTTGCCACCATATAGTTCCATGTGAATGAAAGCAGTTCAGAATATAGTTCTCAGTGGTGACGAATTACATCTGAGGTTTCTTTCTCAGCTTGACGGAAAAGGCTGAAGATGTTCTGATTGCACTAACTCTGAATTACCCACCTGCGACTTAAGTTGGCAAGGGGATATAACCTCCAAAGGACATTTCAAGATTAGGTAAACTAATGATTTAGGAGCTTTAGAAGATATGTACCTATAATTCATTGTTGGTGAATAATCAATTTGGCCTAAGCAGTACCAAAAAAATTATAGTGGAAACAATATTATGTATGTTGGGAAAAGAGAGAGAGAGAGAGAGAGAGAGCGAGAGAGAGAGAGAGGGGGGGGGGCAATGAACCAAGAGATTCAGACAAACTTTTCATTGACAGACATATAGAAACAGCACAACAAATATAACAAATATAGAAGCTGAGAATAGGAGGAACCATTTGAACATGGGAGCTAACTCTTACAACCTTAGAGCATTAAGTGGAACAAATGTATTGCAGAATATTGGATATACATTTTCAGCTGAACAGTCAATTAGTGACATTTCAAGTTGCAGACGGTGAAATGAAGGGATCTACAAATTTGGTATATGTTTGGTTTCAAAGGATCCACTGGATAAACATTGGTTGCAAAAGGTCAAACAGGCATACATTTGGTTGCAGAGAGTCCAATGGACATGCATTTGTTGGTTTGAGGGTCAAAATGGACATACATTTGTTTGCATAGGGTAAAATGGATATACATGTTGTGGCATAGGGTCAAATAAACACATTTTAATGCAGAGGGTCAAATGGATGCACATGTACATGTGGCAGAAGGTCAAAATGGACATACATTTGGTTGGGTCAAATGGAAATACATTTGATTGCAGAGGGTCATACAGACGTATATTTGGTTGCTGAGGGTCAAATGGACATTACTATTCCCATTAAATAATTGGCTCAAGCACTGGTTACTTTCAGTAAAATTACCAATTAAACAAAATTCCCTAGAAGAGACTCATGCTCTACCGTCCCAAAAGAATTTCCAGGAATTTAAGGTAAGACCATAGTGAAACGAAAGCTCTGACATTATTTTTTTAGTAGTATATAGTAACATGTGATCACTGATGATGACTCTAAGCCAAGTAAATCTACATCCTGCTTATAGACACTATCTTTAAAGTAATATATAAGAAAATATGTACATTCTGGGAAAGATGTCACAGTGACCAAGTTGTGTTAAATGTGTTCATCCTAAGATGAATCATCTGTGTATATCTTATAGCAATAGGCAAAAAGATATTGGAGAGCCCCATACACAATATTAACCCATGTTTACTTAATCATACAGGTGGTTCACAGTAACCCAGTTTGGGTGCAGTCAACACATGCTCATTCTAAGATGCACACACAGTGTGAACTTGATCCTCAATTGGTGTAGCTGTATAAAAGGCACTGTTGGGACAATAAAAAATGGAAAATATTTCTCACAAATTTAGAATAAATCCCCTAAAAGTAGGTCACAGTTATCCAGTTCTGGAGTGTAACACACATTAATCTCAAGATGCACAAACAGTGTAAATTTGATGTCAATAGATGTACAAGTACTGGAGTCACAGCCTGACAGAAGGACTGACATAACTTTTAACAATTTCAGAATAAAACTGTGTCCCAGTTTTAATGTGTGACACATTTAAATCCTAAGATGCACACTCTGTGTAATTTTGGTGACAATAAGTGAAAAGGTAGTTGAATTAGGAATTTGATGCAATTTATAACCATTTTTGTTTTTACAAGTCCTAAATTAGTAGGTCACAACAGCCTAGTTTTGGTGTGTAACATCTCAAGATTCACCCAGTGTGCAAGTTTGATATCAATTGGTTAAAATGGTATAGGAATTATGCTTAGAAAGGAGGATTGACACAGGGATGGACAAAGTTTATTCTGTCATAAAGCTCTTAAAAACACAGATTTATTATGTTAATATAGCATTAAATTTAAAAATACCATGTCCTTTTTAATAATGAAAAGTCTGGGTTCATAAATTAGGAGCAAATTATCATTCAACAAGAGAACCATGTACACACATAATAGTCCTCTAAGTAGTCACTAGTTGGGCATAGTTGACTCTGGAGGTTATTAACCAACAAACCTAAATGACCTGGACCTTTGGTTAAGGCATGTGGTCTTGAACTAAAACTTACTGAACAGAAACCATTATTTTCTTATAAGGCTAACACTGACTGTGACCTTTGACCTTTAGACCCCCCAAATCTCTAGGTCTAGGGGAGTAATGATATGCCATTGCCACATATTGATACGTATTGGGATACACAACCTGCAATACAATACATATCAATACAAGTCAAGATTTTTGTTTTATTTTGGTTGGTTATAACCGCACTTTTAACACATTAACAGCTATATCATGCTGAGGAAATGGGAGCTAAGTGCCTTTCTCAAGGACACACAGAGGCAGCCAATCCAGACTGGCTTGGGCTTGTATCGAACCAACAACCATTGGATTACAAGTCTAACAATTTACCAACTGAGCTACCGCATCTCTCTACAAGTAAAGAATAATGAGGCAAATGACTAACAATTATTCAAATACATTGAAGATTAAAATTAATCTTTATAAGGTAAATATAATTCTGAATTGATTGTCCACCTTTAGTTTCTATGTGTATCAAAAAGGCAAAATTATTGAGTTACTGATACATCAATGAATCATTTCACCTCTTGCCTTTTCCATACCTTAAGTAGAAGGCATCCATAAACTGTGGTCAAGGTACATGTATGTGGTCTTGAACTAAGATTATGTGTAAAAATCAATATTATTATTCTTTTAGTCACAATGACCTTGACCTTTGATTCACTGACTCTAAATTCAAAAGTCTTCTACCTTACTCCAAGTGCAAGTCATCCACAAAGTTTAGTACAGGTCTGTGGTGCACAGCTATTGTATAGAAATCATTTTCTTTCAATCACAGTGATTTTGACCTTTGACTTTGTGACCCTTAAAGTATTAATGCTTATTCCTAACCAAAGTGCAAGATATTCATAAAGTATGGTCCATGTTTGTGATGTAGAAAGTATGGTCCATGTTTGTGATGTAGAAAGTATAATCCATGTTTGTGATGTAGAAAGTATGGTCCATGTTTGTGATGTAGAAAGTATGGTCCAGGTCTGTGATTTAGAACTAATGGTATTGTCACGAAACCATTTTGTGTTGTACAGTACAGTGACCATAACCTGCTGACCCCAAAATTGATAGGCTTTCTCCTTAACCCAACTGCAAGCCAGACAGTGTCTGGTAATTTGATATAGTGTAGAGTTAGGTGATGACAAAAAGGGAAGGTTTTAAAATTTGATTAAATATCAATATCTGCTTATAATAAGTAGATATGGCAGGCACCAATAAAGGTTCATGCTTTTGTGACTTTTGGAATTCCCTTTCCACTTATTTTTTAGTAACCTACATGTATCAGATAAAGCATTGCATTTCATGTTAGGGCGAGTTATCATTAAAAATGTTCCAAATAATGTTTTTCACTTTAATAAATGTGAAAATTGTAATCGGATTGGTAAATCAAAAGGTCAACAGAACATGACCTTGTATCTGTGTCTGTCAGATCTCTATGATTTTCCTGATCTCGATTTTAATCTGAGCAAATGTAAGCATTATTATAAAAAGGCATAAGGTCTGTAAGAATACGAATGTGCTGATTGTGACTTTGTCTCCTTCTTGCCACCATATTGTTGCATGTGAAAATGAAAGTAGTTCAGAATATAGTTCTCAATGGCGACGAATTTAATCTGAGGTTTCTTTCTCAGCTTGACGGAAAAGGCTGAGGATGTTCCAATTGCACTAACTCTGTATTGCCCACCTGCACCTTTGGTTGGCAAGGGGATATAACCTCCAAAGGACATTTCAAGATTAGGTCAACTAATGATTTAGGAGTTTTAGAAGACATGTACCTATAATTCAGTGTTTGTGAATAATCAATTTGGCTTAAGCAGTATAAAAAAAAAAATTATAGTGGAAACAATATTTTGTATGTTGGAGAGAGAGAGAGAGAGAGAGAGAGAGAGAGAGAGAGAGAGAGAGAGAGAGAGAGCAATGAACCAAGAGATTCAGACAAAATTTTCATTGACAGACATACAGAAACACCACAACAAATATAACAAATATAGAGGCAGGCAGACTAAGCTGAGAATAAGAGGGAACCATTTGAACATGGGAGCTAACTCCTACAACCTTAGAGCTTTCAGTGGAACAGAGGTATTGCAGAATCTTGGATATACATTTTCAGCTGAACAGTCAATTAGTGACATTTCAAGTTGCAGACGGTCAAATGAAAGGATCTACAAATTTGGTATATGTTTGGTTTCAAAGGATCCACTGGATAAACATTGGTTGCAAAAGGTCAAACTGGGATATATTTGGTTGCAAAGAGTCAAATGGGCATACATTTGTTGGTTTGTAGGGTCAAATAAACACATTTTACTGCAGAGGGTCAAATGGATGTACAAGTGGCAGAACAAATAATGGACATATATTTGGTTTGGTCAAACGGACATACATTTGATTGCAGAGGGTCAAATAGACATATATTTGGCTGCTGAGGGTCAAATGGACATTACTATTCCCAATAAATAATTTGGTCAAGCACTTGTTACTTTCAGTAATGGACATATATTTGGTTTGGTCAAACGGACATACATTTGATTGCAGAGGGTCAAATAGACATATATTTGGCTGCTGAGGGTCAAATGGACATTACTATTCCCAATAAATAATTTGGTCAAGCACTTGTTACTTTCAGTAAAATGACCAATTAAACAAAAGTTCCTAGAAGGGACTCATGCTCTACTTTCCTAAAAGAATTTCCAGGAATTCAAAGCAAGACCATTTCTTCTTTTTAATTGCTGAGTGTTAAAAAAAACTATGATATTCTTGAGTGATAAGATTTTCAAATTAGCTGCTGTGGCAGCTATATTGGATGTAAGATCAGGACCATTTTTCATTTAGGACAAACCAGAAACCTTTAGAAGACTTTTGGTGAAAACCCCATGCCAATATATTCCATTGTCACGGAATTGTGTGTAAGAAATTACCTTTGAATGAACAAAAATGTAGTGGGTTTTGTTGCCGCATACAGCGTTACCCAGAGAGTGTATAGTTTTAACCTTGGCGATTTTAAAATACTGATTTCTGTTCACTCACTGGTGCACGCACAAAGCACCAGCAGTAGGGGGCCCTTTTATATCGAGTTCTCTTGCCGTGGATTTGACCATGAATATTTATAGTGCTAATTCTCTCTGCATCGTCACAATACAAATAAGTCTTTCCCAGAAGCTGTACACTTTACCGAAGCAGTCTTCAGCTGTACAGGTATATATCCGTTCTTTGTGATAGAATTGTTTTATATAGTGAATGTTTCGGAATTTATTCTAAATTTTCTAGAAAGTCAGACCTATGTCACATAACACTATGCTATTGGACAGAATATAGTCTGTTCCAAGTTATACATTTTTTTAGTTGAACAGACAAGTAATCCGGATACTGTGATCAAAGGTGATGTTGGTTTGAGGAAAGATACTGGTTATCTCAGTGTGAGGGGCCAAAGGTTTTGCACCAATGGGTCTGCGGGATAGGGAGCTTCTTGGGGTATCCTTTGGCAGGCTGGGAGCAGTGTACCACACAAGGTCATTCCTTAACTATTTGTTGGGATCTGTGAATCAGAAATATCTCGTGATTCATCGCCTGGATGCCAAGAGATAAACATAATTATATACAGTAAAGATTGTTTATTTCATTCTTGGACACAACGTTTTCTCGATTAGAACATTTGAGTTTAATTTCATTGGCCACATTCCTAATTACTATGTATTCCAAAGGCGTTGTTCTAACGTTCCTTTGTTACAGTGTTTAATTGGTTATAGCGTTTGATTTGTGTGGTCCACCTGAGAAAATCTGCTTAATTATAACGTTTTTATCACCTGATGTGCTGAAGTCAGATAAACAATGGCTGTCGTTTAAATATCAAAGTTGTAATAATAAATGCGCCAGGTAACAAAAGCGTGATAATCACATGTCATTCATAATCAGTAGATAACAATGGTCTAACAAAGGCACTAGGTAATAAAGGAATGATAATCACACCTCATTTATAATCGGTATTTTAAAATCACGGGTTGCTTGTTCAATGCAATTAAAGGATGAAAAGAATTGTTTTTATTTTGGATATTTTTACGAAATAATTTAGAAATATCCTTTAGCTATCATTCTGTATCTGTATATTGACTGAGTACAGCTTTATAAAATACACATGACTATTGACAATTTCTTTCCACCCAAATAAAAAAAGGACTAATTTAAGTTATTGCACAAAGATGTTTTCACATAAAAGTCGTTTGCATGATTCACTGGCTGGTACATGTATGTTGCCACTTCCATCGGATGGTAAAACTTACTAATTTTTTTCTTTTTGTTTCTTCATGATAACATGTATTTATACAAACTTGGCAATCCTCCAAGAAGTTTAGGCAAAATAGCAATAACAAACTTGCGCTAACAGACTCACAGATGATGGACAACCAGCCATCTCATCTTTTGGTCTATGACTAGCTGAGCTAAAAAGCCTCATGAACTGTGGGCAAAGGGAACTTATTCGTCATGTAATGGCACTAGTATGTCTTGCCAGGGAAGTACACTGGTAGGAACTCAGTTGAATTTAGATTTAAATCACATGGTATAAATTCTCTTCATTCATAGGTTCTTGTTGTAAGAGGTAAAGTAAAACTACCAATTAGACAACAACTTTTAACTGGTCACCATAATGACAAAGGAGAATTTCAATATCCTGGAAACAAGAGATACAAAATTCTTTCATAAACACTGCATGTAGGTGTGAAATGATACACCTCTGCCATGTATCAATACGATTCTCCATACACAGCCTATGATACGATACATTATCGATACACATATCAACTTGATGGTCTTTTCATCTTTAGAAGGTCTGTCATTGGTAGGGTGGTGCCATTTTTTATGTGTTGGCATATTGGGTATATTTCCAGTATGCAGATTACACACAGACAGAGACTTATCATCTGTTCGTATGCCATTTACATCCCTGACAAGATAAAAAAAAAAAAACTTCCAAACTACCTGTTAGTTTTCAGTGATTTTTATTCAGCCTTTTAGACCATTTCAGGCTGCTCCATTCGATCAGATGCATGACTCATCCTGGTCACCGTGCTCTTTGTTTTGCTAAATGCGTGAATATTTTAAAAACGTATTACCAATTTCATGTCTTCACTTAAATTTGGAAGGCATTATGGTGTTATCTTCAAAACAGAATTAACAGCGCAATTTCCTTGTGCAAAGAAAATCTTATCTAGAACAAGTCCTAGTGTGGGATCAGAGATGACTAACAACCAAATCTGTCACATTGTACTTCCTGCAGATGCAAAACAACTGCCCCACAGGCACTTGTTTCTGACATTGAAAACAACTACTCGACTTCTATAAATTGACAAGTTGGCTATAACTTGTGTTTGGAATCTGCCCCCTTGCTGTTTCTGTGCTAATTTTTATTTTATCCCATCGGCATGTTCAGTCGTTGATTACATATATCAGCGTAATAGGAGATATTCCAAACTTGTTTCCTATTTACAGTTTAAGTACTTTACAGATTATTTAATAGTCACTTTTGTGTGAAGTTTCTTTGTTTCTTTGTATCTATTTGGATAGAGTTTCGATGCCAATATTTCCGGTGTGTCATGCAGTGAACACGCTACAGTTAGTTAAGATTAATGGTTATTGTTTTACCCTGGATTTGAACAAACAATAACCACTAATCAGAATTGCATGTAACATATTCCACTGCATGACACACCAGAAGTGTAGCCTTCAATTCGATACAAGTAGACAAGATGCGATGCAACAGATAAATTTTGTGTAAATGTGGTTATTAAATGATCAGTAAAGTACTTAAATCATACATGGGGAACAAATCTGGAATGTCTTCTTTCTGTTGATAAATGTTATCAGTGTCTGAACATGCAGACTTGCTAAAATAATTACCATGGAATTGGAGCGGGGTGACGGGACAGATTTCGAACCACTTGAGTTAGTCACCTTGTGTTAATTTGTAGAAGGCGAGTGGGTGTTGCCAGCAGTTTTTATTTTTTACTGACAGAAATGAGTGCATTTGCTTGCTATGGCTATCTCAGATGAATTCTTAATTTAAAGAAAAAAAAGGCAAATAATAACAATTATTCACGACTGCAGAAGATTAAAGTAACTTGTATAGAGTAAGTATCATTTTGTATCGATTCTTCACCTCTTGTATCCTAATGGGTATCAAAATAGAAAAAGTATCGATACATCGATATATTGATTAATCGTTTCGCCCCTAACTGCATGTAAAGTGACACCAGAAAGATTATAAATTAAACACAATCTAAATGCTGAGGGTTTAACACAAAACCAGTGGCTATTGAACGTCATGGCCCTATCTAGAATGCTTTGAAATGATCTTTCCCAAGAGCATTTGTCTACCTTTTAAAAAAAAAAAAAAAAAAAAAAGTAAATAATATTCACCATAAAAAAAATTATATAAAAGACTCCCAATGTTTGTTCTGATATCTGAGGTATTCCCTCCTGATTGTACATAACTTTTGGATTTTTTAAAATATTTTAGCTACAATGGCTCAGTGTTTAGCATGCTGGACTTTAATTCAGTGGCTTTGGGGTTTGTACCCTCAGCTTCAGATGCTCAGACCTGCCCTAATCTGCTACTGCTATGTGTCCCTGGACAAAGCACTTTATACCTATTGCTTTGGCATGAAATAATCTTAAATGTGCTGATGTGCATCTGAACACCAAACTATCAATCAATTCATCTCCCTAACAGAGAATATTCATTTGATATGATAAACAATAGTGAACCAAAAGTTCTGACATTTTTTTCTTAGAGTAGTATATAGAAACATGTGGTCTCTGATGATGACTCTAAGCCAAGTAAATCTACATCTTGCTTATAGACACCACCTTTAAAGTAATATATAAGTAAATATGTACATTCTGGGAAAGATGTCACAGTGACCAAGTTGTGTTTAATGTGTTCATCCTAAGATGAATCATCTGTGTAAATCTAATAGCAATAGGAAAAAAGATATTGGAATTAGAGCCCATACACAATATAACCAATGTTTACTTAATTATGCAGGTAGTTCACAGTAACCCAGTTTGGGTGCAGTCAACACATGCTCATTCTAAGATGCACACACAGTGTGAACTTGATCCTCAATTGGTGTAGCTGTATAAAAGGCACTGTTGGGACAATAAAAAATGGAAAATATTTCTCACAAATAAATCCCCCAAAGTAGGTCAGAGTTACCTAGTTTTTGGAGTGTAACACACATTAATCTCAAGATGCACAAACAGTGTAAATTTGATGTCAATAGATGTACTAGTATTGGAATGATATCCTGACAGAAAGGATTGACATAACTTTCAAAAATGTCTGAATAAAACTGTGACCCAGTTTTAATGTGTGACACATTTCCATCCTAAGATGCGCCCTCTGTGTAATTTTGGTGACAATAAGTGAAAAGGTAATTGAATTAGGACCTTGATGCAATTTCTAACCATTTTTGTTTTTAGAAATCCTAAATTAGTAGGTCATGACAGCCAAGTTTTGGTGTGTAACATCTCAAGATTCACCGACTGTTAAAGTTTGATGTCAATTGGTTGAAATGGTATAGGAATTATACTTAGAAAGGAGGATTGACACTAGTTGGGCATAGTTGACTCTGGTGGTTATTAATAAACAGGCCTATATGACCTGGACATTTGGTCAAGGCATGTGGTCTTGAACTAAACTTACTGTACAGAAACGATTATTTTCTTATAAGGCTAACATTGAATGTGAACTTTGACCTTTAGACCCTCCAAATCTCTAGGTCTAGGGGTGTAATGATATGCCATTGCCACATATTGATAGGTATTATGATACACAACCTGCAATACAATACATATTGATACAAATAAAGATTTTTGTTTTATTTTGGTTGGTTATAACAGCACATTTAACACATTAACAGCTACAGGAAATGGGAGCTAAGTGCCTTTCTCAAGGACACACAGAGGCAGGCAATCCAGACTGGCTTGGGCTGGTATCAAACCAATGATAATTGGATTACAAGTCTAACAAATTTACCAACTGAGCTACTGCATCTCTCTACAAGTAAAGAATAATGAGGCAAATGATTAACAATTAGTTTCTATGTGTGTTTCGAAAAGGCAAAATTATTGATACATCAATGAATCATTTCACCTCTTGCCTTTTCCATACCTTACGTACAAGGCCTCAATAAACTTTGGTCAAGGTACATGTATGTGGTCTTGAACTAAGATTATGTGTAAAAATCAATATTATTATTCTGTTAGTCACAATGACCTTGACCTTTGATTCACTGACTCTAAATTCTATAGTTTTCTACCTTACTCCAAGTGCAAGCAATCCACAAAGTTTAGTACAGGTCTGTGATGCACAGCTATTGTGTAGAAATCATTTTCTTTCAATCACAGTGACTTTGACCTTTGACCTTTTGACCCCTAAAGTATTAATGCTTATTCCTAACCCAAAGTGCAAGATATTCATAAAGTATGGTCCATGTTTGTGATGCAGAAAGTATAGTCCATGTTTGTGATGTAGAAAGTATAGTCCATGTTTGTGATGTAGAAAGTATAGTCCATGTTTGTGATGTAGAAAGTATGGTCCATGTTTGTGATGTAGAAAGTATAGTCCATGTTTGTGATGTAGAAAGTATAGTCCATGTTTGTGATGTAGAAAGTATAGTCCATGTTTGTGATGTAGAAAGTATAGTCCATGTTTGTGATGTAGAAAGCATAGTCCATGATTGTGATGTAGAAAGCATAGTCCATGTTTGTGATGTAGAAAGCATAGTCCATGTTTGTGATGTAGAAAGTATAGTCCATGTTTGTGATGTAGAAAGTATGGTCCATGTTTGTGATGAAGAAAGTATAGTCCATGTTTGTGATGTAGAAAGTATAGTCCATGTTTGTGATGTAGAAAGTATAGTCCATGTTTGTGATGTAGAAAGTATGGTCCATGTTTGTGATGTAGAAAGTATAGTCCGTGTTTGTGATGTAGAACTAATGTTATTGTGTAGAAACTATTTTACTTCTTTCAGTCATAGTGACCTTGATCTTTACCTTTTGACCCCAAAATTTATAGACTTCTTCCTTACCCCAAGTGCAGGCCATCCATAAAGTTTGGTCCAGGTCTGTGATTTAGAACTAATGGTATTGTCCAGAAACCATTTTGAGTTGTACAGTACAGTTACCATAACCTGGTGATCCCAAAATTGATAGGCTTTTTCCTTAACCCAAGTGCAAGCCAGCCAGTGTCTGGTAACTTGATATGGTGGAGAGTTAGATGATGACAAAAAGGGAAGGTTTTACAATTTGATTAAATATCAATATCTGCTTATAATAAGTAGATCTTGTAGGCACCAATAAAGGTTCATGCTTTTGTGACTTTTGGAATTCCCTTTCCACTTACTTTTAGTAACCTACATGTGTCAGATAAAGCATTGCAGTTCGCATTAGGGCGAGTTATCATTAAAAATGTTATGTTCCGAATGATGTTTTTCACTTTAATAAATGTAAAAATTGTAATCTGATTGGTAAATCAAAAGGTCAACAGAACATGACCTTGTATCTGTGTCTGTCAGATCTGTCATATTCATGATCTGGATTTTAATCTGACTGAGCAAATGTAAGCATAAAAGGCATAAGGTCATTTTTGACAGTATACCTGGATTTGTCAGACAGAACTGTCAACAGCTATCATCTGCTTCAACCTAGCCATTCAAAGTCACTATATGGAGTTCTCTAAACCATCTCTCTACGCATTGCCTGGACTCGAATTCACTGATAGAGGACCTTAACTTTCAATTTCTTTGGATGACAGTTTATATTAACAAAACCTCAGCAATATCAGCATTTATGGAACTAGGACTGACAGTAGTTTTACTGATAATTAAATTTCACCTATTTGTCGCAATGTCCACACTTTTCCAGATAATTACCATTAGTTGAAATTGATTGCACTGGTAATGTATTAGATGGGTTGTTTCAACACTGGTAATGTATTAGACGGGTCGTTTCAAGTCAGCTGTAAGATAAATGAGCCATATGCAAAGATGGCAACTTAATGTAGGAATCGGCTGTCTCATAGCTGAAAAGGGGATTATACATTGAATTAAACTGCATCTGCTGAATGTTCAAAGTGTAAAACAAGTTATATACATGTATTTTTAATTAGAAAATGCTATCATTTTCGAGTTGATGGATTATATGATTCTGAAGATCACGAAAGGGTAGGGGTGAAACAATTCATAGATATATCAGTAATTTTGCCATATCGATATACATATTGATACAAGAGGTGAAGAACTGATACTAACCCATTCTTATCCTATACAAGTAACTTGAATCGTCAGCAGTCACAAATAATTATTAGTCATTTGCATTTTATTCTTTAATTGAGAATTCATCAGAGAGAGCTGTAGCAGGCACAGGCACTTGTTTCTGTCAGTGAAAAAGAAAAACTATTGACAACACCCACTTCCCTTCTATAAATTAACACAAGATGACTAACTTGCATGATTCAAAATGTGCCCACCCCCTCCCCTAGGCCGATTCCGTGCTGATAACATATATCAACGTAAAGGAGACATTCCAAATTTGTTCACCATGTATGATTCAAGTACTTTAGAAGATTAAACTCACTTTTCAGCACACACAACCATCCTTTCTGTAACTTCACCTTGCTTTCAATCGTATTCATGTACTGATCATAAAAATATCAGCGAATTAATGCAGGGGCAGATTACGAACCACATGAGTTAGTCACCTTGTGTTAATTTGTAGCAGAGGAGTGGGTGATGTCAATAGTACTCATTTTTCACTGACAGAAATGAGTGCCTGTGTTCGCGGCAGTTGTTTTGCATCTGCTGGAAATACAGTGTGCGAGATTTGGTTGTTAGTTCTCTCCACTTCTGCACCCGGTATTGTGCTAGATAATGTTTTCCTTGTACAAGGAAACTGCACTATTTCTTCTGATCTGAAGATACAGTAACACCACAATGCTTTCCAAATTTAAGTCAAATTGATAATAAGACGTTTTTATAGTATTCATGCAAAGCAAAACAAAGGGCGTGGTGACCAAGATCAGTCCTGCATTCGATCAAATGGAACAGCCTGAAATGGCAGAAAAGGTTCAATTAAAATCACTGATGACAAGCAGGTATTGTTTGAAAGTATTTTTGTTATCCTGTCAAGGATGAGAATGGCAAATGAACAGATGATAAGTCTAGGTCTGTATGCAATACGACCAATATGTTGACACACATGAAACAGCACCACTCTACCATTGGCAGTCCTTCTGAAGATGACAAGATCTTCAAGTTGATATGTGTATCGATAATGTACCATATCACCCCTACCAGAGGGCAACTAGTTCACCATTTTCCCATGTGAATTTCTGCTCAGTAATTTTTGAAAAGAAGGTATTTGAAACATTTTTCATCTTTTGGCAATGATTGCCACATATGATGGGCATCATTTGTAAACTCTTGTTACCAGAATGATTCCTGTCCAATATGGTCAATCTATCAGTTTTTGAGAAGAAGTCATTTAAAGATTTTTTTTTCTATATTAAGTAATGGTAGCCATATTTTATAGTGGATTGGCATCCTTTGCACAATTTTGAAAGTCATCTATGCCAGGATGCTTTCTGTAAAGTCTGGTCAATTCTGTAACTTGAACTGTTTTTCAGGTCTTCATGCCAGGGTGTTTTCTATCAAGTTTCATCAAAATTCTATTGAACAGTATTTTTTAGAAGACATTTAAAGGCTTCATCTAGTTTCAATAAAGTTGGGTATAACTAATGGAATCATTTGTATAGATTTGAAAGTCCTTCATGCCAGGATGCTGAATGCCAAATTTGGTCCAGTGGTTTTATTTATGATAAGTTTAAGAATGCAATTGTTAAACAACTCACAACTTGCAATAGATGCAGGTGGCCTAGTGAGCTAAATATTAAACTCTGAATGCAAATTTTATTTCCCTTAATGGACAATAAAATACATGTACACAAGTTCCATGTAAATTCTGGAAGCCATGTGGGTTATTACATGTATATAAGGGGCCCCGTGTGGCCGAGTGGTCTAAGGTGCTCGCCTTTACCGATCACTGCCATCTCACCTCTGTCTGCATGGGTTCGAGTCTCGGGCTCGGTTAATGTGGATATGTGAGAATGCTTGCCAGTAGCTTCCCGTGGGCCGGTGGTTCTTCCCGGGGTTTTCCCAGGTTCTTCCTCCACCACATAAAACTGGCCGCCATGTATAGCCTGTCATGTGCTGAAAAATGGCGTTAAACCCACAACAACAACATGTATATAATATATTAAATTGGATTGTATATTTTAAAAACTATAAAATTAAAATATTTCACAAAGTGGAAGAGGTCTTAACGACTCATAGCAAGTAATTAAGGTCTTAAATACAACAGATTCATATCAAAGGTCCCTGGGATAATGAATTTTGTCTTGGCTACCATTTTTTAAAATATATAATCTGGAAGCCCACTAAGGCTAGATCCTGTATGAATTAATCTCTGCACAAAGCATGTTATTATTTGCAAACATTAATGGTATAGTGTAATAGATTGATGATAGAACTTACCAATCCCAAGAAGCTGAGAGTATGGCATTGTCGCACATATGCAGGAATCCACAAGAAATAAGAAAATAATCACCAATTAAAGTGTAACTCCATCCATTCAACAGTGAATAATGAGTGAATTCCCTTATACTCCACATGTATATTATCCACAAAGTCCATCTACTGTTGGACAAGTAATTTAAGTTCTTCACACTGGACTTCTGTGTAGTTTTTTTTATTCCACCAAGGTACATGCACAAAGGTCAGACTGTGTCTCAGATTGAGTCTACTTTACTTTACAATACACAGGACACATCCAATATTAAGATATAGTGAGTCAGGATCAGATAACAAGTGCATTCACTGTCAATCAAATTGTATGCACACTTCTACATGTACATGTCACTTCAAGAAAAAAGTTTGCAAGCATGTTGCTTTATGTAATACAAATGTATTTTAAAGTCAGCAAGTCAATATTTTAGAATGCAAGAATGCTTTCTTGTAAACATCTTTTTTGGTCATTTACATGGAGAATCCATCTTCAGCAGATTCTGAGTACAACACTGTATTTAACATCAAAACTGGATTGTGGACAGAATTGTGAATATGTTGTCAGAACACTGGAAGAAAATGCAGAAGCTTACCAAATGCAAACAACATAGACCCTAACCTGCCATCGGATAATGCCAAGGTCTATGTTATTTGTTCTACTGATTAGTCCTTACAAACTGCATAGACCCAAATCTGCCGGTGTATTATGCGACGGCAGATCTGGGTCTATGCAGTTTGCAGTTGGTGTTAGCTTATACATGAGTATAATACGGTAAATAAAGCCCTACAGTTTACATAATACCATATTGATAAAGAAACACCACCACCCCAATTTAATCTCCTTGAATGTCAAGGCATTCCTCATTATAAGTGCCAAATAAATTTGTCAACCATCCAAGTGCTGCATAGCAATGCTACTAACCCAATGCAATCACTTGACCCAATGTATTATTTCACACAATGGTTGAAAATGTAATTTCTACTGAATAATACTAGTAATGTCAAGGTGATCTGACAAAAATGAACCTTTACTGCACTAAGGTAAATGTGATTTTGATTCAAACATGTCAAACCCCTGATGAACCAATAAAAAAGGGAGCCCGGGTGGCCGAGTGGTCTAAGGCGATCGCCTTTACAGATCACTCACACATCACACCTCTGTCCACGTGAGTTTGAGTCTCGGCTTGACCAACATTGGTATGTGAGAAAGCTTGCCAGTAACGTCCAGTGGATCAGTGGTTCTTCCCAGGTTCTTCATTCACCAATATACCGCCATCATGTGCAGTCTATTATGTGCTGAATAATGTTGTTAAACACCACAAACCAAACCAAACCAATAGAAAATCAACATTCAAGGAAACTGTAACTACAGTACTGTAGCATCACACCAATACCTTCTGATTCTGCTTGTTACTCCCAAATAATCACTTTTAATTATTACTGGGAGACACGAGTCAGGAGACAGCTAATCATAGAGTTTAATTCAAAGTGACAGTGTAATCTGAACACATGACTTATTTACAATTTAAAATTGTGAAAGAAAGAGGTTTTGTTTAACTTATAATGTTTTGATATCTACCAAACTCACAGTGAACAGATCAATGTTGGTGCTGATTTTGTTGGAATACTTATTAGTTCTTTGGGAAACAAGAGTTTGCATGATACTGTGTACATGATTGAAGGATTAGATAATTGTAGTTAGGCCTAAAAGGAAAACAGCTTGGTTTCCTGTTTGCTGACCAAACCTATTATTTGCTTGCCGACTCTAGAAATATATTTCCAACCTTAAGAAAAAAAAAAAAATCTGGATTGTCTGAATGTTGTATTCAGTCAGGATTTCATTTCATTCATAGGTAACAGTATTAGATATCAGGCTCATTAAGATGCTTACTATTTCTCCCAATATTAGTAACCACCTACTGGACACAGACTAGAAAGCGTGATTCTATAATGGCTACCTATGCACACTGTTCACTAATCGTGTTCATCTTTAAATTTACAGCAAGTTAAATCAGATAAATACAAATTGTTTAAATAATTTTAGAGAGAGTTCATATCTAACAATTATATATTTTAGTGCTGTTGAGTATAATAGTGACACAGTCTTTTCCCAAAGGAATAAAATTAAATCAAGGAACTGTGGTTCACATTCAGTAAATGAAGGGACGAAAAATGAGTACAAGATAATATTATTCCAACTAATCCAGTGTTTTTTTTTAACATGAAACCAGAAATACACCTAATATTTTTGTAGGCCTTATGACTTGGGTTTACCACAACTTCAATACTTTAAGTTCCAACGAAGGTTATTTAGGAATCTTTTGAGTCTTGGTACAAGCATGTTTAAATAATTTTTTTTAGCAAGTCAGTGCAAATTTGTCAGCACACTGTGAAATCATTGTGTCTATCATGGGAACATAACATTTTGTCCTTTCTAGACAGGTGTCCTAAACATAATATTATTTTGATAAAGAAAAACCTCCGATTTAATTTCCTTGAATGTCAAGGTATTCCTAATCACAAGTGCCAAATAAATTTGTCATCCAACAATGCTACTGTGCTTACAAGATGCAATCACTTGACCTAATGAATTATTTTCACACAATAGTTTCAATACTGAATTTCTACTGGATAATACTGGTAATGTCAAGGTACCCAAACAAAAATCATGCAAGGTAAATGTGATTCTCATTCAGATATGTCTGACACACTGATGAACCAAACCCAATATAAAAGGTAATTTGTACTGCTGGAGAAGGTTCACACACAGGTCTTTTACCAGTACTTCAGGGCTTAAATTTCCAACAGAGGTTAATTTCCATCCAAGGTTATTTACTATGTATACTATAGTTACCAGTCTATCTTTGTGCCTTGGTATGTTAAAATCAATTTTTTTCTTGCAAGTAAGTATAGTCTATAAAGGAGACACAACTGGCCAAAGCATTTTGTCCTGTCTGGAAAGGTGTTCTTTTTATATAGAGAGCTTAAGTAGGTGAAGGAAAGGGATTCTTAAATGTCCTTTAGGAGCAGGTGCCCTTTATGTGGATGAGTCCACTTATGTAGGTTTTATTGTACTCAACCAAGTCATTTAATCATAATTTATTTGATTTTAAGGATGACTGCTTGTGAATATTAAAGTATTTTACTTCTTTGAAATATTGATAATGTTACGTACAGCATGACACACTTTTTGAGATCACATGAATTTTCCACAACAAAAAGCATGTGCTTCTTATTTATGTCAGGTCGTAAATCATTACAGATTTCCAAAGATCTCATATACATTTCATCGACTTTAATGTTTTCTATCACAGTACATGTACTGTTATTGCGATTACATGTATTAAAATTGTATTGGAAATTGTTTTTTCATTATTTACTAGGAGACATCATTTTACATCAATTCCCTCACAGAGTTCATAACGCTATAGTACGGTACACTCTAAGCAAATAGTGATGTTATATCGATAATGTCAAAATACAGCGATCAAATCATTTCGAGTTGCATAGTAATTGTTGATTTTACAAAAGCAGACAACATTAAGGTTAATTTGGTATATTATTAGAGACTCTTAATTTACTCAAATACAACCAAGATTTTTGTAGCAATGAAAATTGCACAACTCCATTATGATTTGAAAATTGATGGTTCAAAGCTTTTGAAGTATCCTTACGCTATTGTCAAACTATAAATGAGAAATGACTGGCACTTGCTTCTGAGCAGTCAACCCATTCAAAGTTTGAAGATTGCTGTAAAATATGTGACCTTGACTCTGTTGTCAAATGGGGATAGCAAGCATGAGCATGTCGCAGAATTAATTGTCTTCGCAGAATTAATTGTCTTCGCAGAATAACTGATTCATCCAATGTATGAGCAAATTCCATCAAGGGGTTAGAAAATATAAACAAATAAAAAAAAAATTAATCAAAATGTTACATGTATATGAAAGGTGTCTGAGACTGATTTAAACCCACAAAGTGGTAACGAGTCCAGACATGGATTGTGGTAGGTGTGACAATCATGATGTTCTGGATCAATTTCAGCAGCAGCTTACCATATATACTCAGGTATAAGCTGGGTCCAAATGCAAACAATATAGACCCTGATCTGCCATCGCATAATAAGCCAGCAGATCAGGATCTATGTTGTTTGTTCTACTGATTAGTCCTTACAAACTGCATAGACCCAGATCTGCCGGCGCATTATGTGACAGCAGATCTGGATTTATGCAGTTTGCAGTTGGTATCGAATTATATGCAAATATTTATGGCATCTCTTTGATACTAGGCATGCCTGGATCGATTCATGTGCCCTTAAAAATGTCAATTTTATGCATATTTTTCTGATCAAAAAGCGGATTATGCACTGAATAATCATAATAATAAATGTTTTATTTATTGAGAGTGACTAATTTAATCAAAGACTATTTTTCTTTAATTTGAGGCCCTCTTAAGAGGATTTAGTGGTTACAGTGTACATCGTACAACAAGTTAATAGTAATTACTATTTAATTTAATATGTCTTGAGTATTATAATTACTAAATCCTATAATAATCAATTAGTAACACATATATACTCAAAATATCTCTTCTTAAATATTGTAACATATGCAGATTTTACATGCAAGGGTAGAGTGTTCCACAGAACTGTACCAGAGTACTGGAAGATTTTCTTAAATTTCTGTGTTCTTGGTTTTGGTGGATGAAGGTTTCCATGTGATGTTGATCTCAACTGGTAAAGTGTTGAATAAGGCCTGAAAAAACCCTGAAGATATTCTGGTGCAGCTTCCATGTAGACATTTATATACAATAAATGCCTTGTGAAAATCATTCATTTTATATATTGCAAGCCATTTTAGTTAAAATCGTAACATTGCTTTTGATGAATAATCAATAAGAGCATATAAAATAATGTGTTGCCTTTTTCTGAAGTTTATAAATCCCAACAAGCTGATATTTGGCACAGCTTCCCCATACTGTAAAATTGTTGGAAGAATATTATGCATTGAACTTTAGAATATGAGTTTCTGTAGGTAAATATTTTTTTTCTATTTTGAGCTAAGGGCAATTTTAGATTACAGTGATTTACAAATGTTGTTAGTAAGGTCATCCCATTCAAAATTATTATCTGCAGATACACCTAAAAGCTTGCAATCTTTGACATTTTGTAACTGATCAATTAAGGCATGTGCATATATAATGTTCAATACGATAAAATTCTCCCCCCCCCCCCACACACACACACACACACACAACACCTGGAAATTGGTATATCTAGACTCGATCACACAGCAATTGCAAATTATCAAACAAATAACCTGACCTATCCTGAAATCTTTCCAACAATGAAAGAACAAAAAGCAGATCTTAACTCCTTCATTGACATTATTTTTAAAAATTTTAAAGTCTTAGACCAGTCATTTAATTTTTATTTTTAGTAATGGAAGCCATATTTGACAGGATAGGTATCATTTGTACAAATCTGAAAGGTCTTCATGCCAGAGTGCTTTCAATCAAGTTTGATCAAATTCTACTAAGCAGTATTTTTTAGAAGAAACTTAATTGGTCCGGTGGTTTCTTATGAGAAGTTTAAGAATGCAATTGTTAACAAATGTACAACATGCAATGGATGCAGGGTTATATCATTAACTTACTTAGCCTTATGGCCAAGTGTGCTAAAAATTAAACTCTGAATGCAAAAAATGCTTCCCTTAACAGAGGAACAAACATTATTTTCTTATCTTTCTTATCTGATTATTTATCAGGGTTTAACAAATCTTGTGCCAGAGCCCACAGACAACCAAATACACAAGTTCCATGCAAATTCAGGAAGCCCTGTCATCTACTACATGTATATATGATAAATTGGCTTGTGTATTTTCAAAACTATAAAATCCAAATATTTCACACAGCAGAATAAGTCTTAATACCTCAAAGCAAGAAATTAAGGTCTTAAATATAACAGATTCAAATCAAAAGTCTATGGGCTAATGAATTTTGGCTCAGTTATCATTTTATTTTTAATCTGGTAGCTATCATTTTATTTTTAATCTGGGGCTAGCATCTAATCATCTGATGTTAAAATTTGTCAGATCCTGTATGTATTAATCTTTGCACACTGGCAGTAGAAAAGCATGTTATTATTTCCAGACATTTATAGATTGATGATATGATCTTACCAATCCCTAGAAGATGAGAGTATGGCATTGTCCCACATGTGCAAGAATCCGCAAGAAATGAAAAAATAATCACAGATCACCAATTAAAGTGTAACTCCATCCATTCAACAGTGAATAATGAGTAAAATTCCCTTATACTCCACATGTATATTATCCACAATTTAGTCCATCTACTATTGGATCAGTAATTTAAGTTCCTCACCCAGGACTTCTGTGCACTTTTCATTTCCACTATGATACTGCTCATACACAAAGGTAATGTGTCTCAGATTGAGTTAACTTTCTGGTTCAACAAACAATACACACAACACACATACAATATTAAGACATTGTTAGTCAGGCTCAGATAACAGGTGTATTCACTATCATCCAAATTGTATGCATACTTCTGCATGTACATGTACTTTAAGAAAAAAGTTTGCAAGCATGTTGCTTTCTGAAATTAAAATGTATTTTAAAGTCAGCAAGTCTATATTTTGAATGCAAGAATGCTTTCTTGTAAACCTCTTTTTTTGCCATTTACGTGGAGAATCCATCTTCAGCAGATTGTGAGTACAACACTGAATTTAGCATCAAAACTGGATTGTGGACAGAATTGTGAATATGTTGTCAGAACACTGGAAGAAAATACAGAAGCCTAAATAAATCCCTACTGTTTACATAATACATTGTAGTTTGATAAAGAAAAACTCCCTGATTTAATCTCCTTGAATGTCAAGGCATTCCTCATTATACGTGCCAAATAAATTTGTCAACCATGCAAGTGGCGCTTAACAATGCTATTATTACATGATGCAATCACTTGACCCAATGTATTATTTCACACAATGGTTTGCAAATGTAATATCTACTGGACAATACTGGTAATGTCAAGGTACCCTGACAAAAATCAACCTTTTCTTCCCCAAGGTAAATGTGATTCTCATTCAAACATATGTCAGACACCCTTACAAACCAATAGAAAACCAACATTCAAGGAAATTGTTCCTACAGTAGCTTCACACCAATACCTTTTGATTCCACCCGTTACTCACAAATACAGTAAAACCTGTCTTGAGAGACTGCCCCTTATGCCAACAAAAAGCGGTCTCTCATGACAGGTGGTCTCTCATAACAGGTTTGTACAAAAAGACTAGTTTCCAAGGTCGAAATTCAGCACTGTTTATATTGCATTCTTTATTTATACTTTTTGTTAAAAATTTGCATGCATTTAACTGAAAATAATTTTATATAGCAATAAAGATATACATCTATCATTAAACATGAATCACATTTATATCTGAAGATCACATATACATGTACATGTATTAGCATATGAATTCGTTTCAAATTGACTCCTTGTCTTTTATAACACCCTGATTTTGAGTTTTCCCCGAATTTGAGTTTTCACGATGTTTAAACTGGCTGTTGTTTTGTGAGCGGTTTCAACTTTTTCACTTCTTTTTATTACATTCATTCTTTCCTCCATTGTTAGAATTTGTCTCTTTTTCGTTGTAGATTCTGCCATTGTTATTAAGGTGCTAGGTGTTAACGTTATCAGTGATCAATTGTAATAACGACTGTAGCGGTTTTGATCAGGCTCTGGGGAAATAACGAATACATATACAGCATATACAATGTATATGTTCCAATGAATGAAAAAAAAAAAAGAAGACATAATTAACTCATCCAGAAACAGAATACATTTATTTAGAGACAAAAGTCAAAGGCTTAATTCCCCGACGACATAAAGGGATTATAAACAAAAGGTGTAACCATCGGCATTAAGGTAAACAGATGACAGCTTGGTGTGAGGTTATAATCACTGTAACATTTATAAAAAAACAAAAACAACACAACTCTTTAACAATGACAATCGAATCCAGAAAATGATTATCCCCTACTGGTATTAAAAACAAAGACAAAGACATCATTCATCTGAGGCATTACGGATTAACTTCAAAGACAAACGAAGTATGCGACCGCTGCATTGACTTTGGCACTACCATGGCAGTTAGTGACATGTACTTTAGTTTGGTTTACAGTGTGTAACAAAGGACACTACTGGAATGACCTGTAAAATTTAAGAAATCGGTAGCCAGCCTAATTTTGTTGTTGTTGTTGTTGTTTTTTTTTTTTTGTTTTTTTTTTTTCGTTCCGAACAATCTTTACTTTTTAAACGGTCGTTGCTACAAAGGAATAAATAAAGGTCAGTGGTGTTTGTCTCAGTTCTCGTGATAGGGTTCATAGCAGTGTTATTTTAGAACAATCAGCCATTTGCAACTTCGCGGTCAATCCTACGGATCGTAATTTAGTCTCTCAGAAACAGCCGAGGTAATTCCGAATGAACAATCTGTATGTACTCTAGTCTGGTGTACAATCTATAACATAAAAATACTACATGACGTGTAAAATTTAGGGAACCGGTAGCCAGCTTAATTTTTTTGAAAATCTGTTTGTTTGTTTTTGTTCCGAACAATCTTTACTTTTTAAACGGTCGTTGCTACAAAGGATTAAATAAAGGTCAGAGGTGTTTGTCTCAGATCTCGTGATACTGTAGTCTGGTTTACAGTCAGTAACATATTATACTACATGGATGAACTGTAAAATTTACGAAAGCGGTAGCCAGCCTTAACTTTTGCAGTCTTTACTTTTGAAGTGGTCGCGGTTACAAAGGATTAAATAAAGTTCACTTGTGTTTATCTCTGTTTTTCCGATGCGGTCGTTCATAGCAGTGTCGAAATGCATATTGTACCAAGAAATCGTGGTCGCTGGTCGCGTTCTGCTGGTGGTCGCTCACGACAGTGCGTTTATATAATAAAATCAACCCGTGTATTACGATTGTGGTCGTAAATGACAGGTGGTCGCTCATAGCAGAGGTAGCTCAAGACAGGTTTTACTGTAATCAC
This sequence comes from Margaritifera margaritifera, assembly GCA_029931535.1. Taxonomy (NCBI): domain Eukaryota; kingdom Metazoa; phylum Mollusca; class Bivalvia; order Unionida; family Margaritiferidae; genus Margaritifera; species Margaritifera margaritifera. The sequence continues at coordinate 1,574,490 of JAQPZY010001333.1, read as the reverse complement.
TTTTAATTATTACTGGGAGACACAAGTCAGGAGATAATTGATAACTGAGTTTAAATAAAAGTGTATAATCTGAGCACATAACTTGTTTACAATTTAAAATCATGGAAAAAAAGAGGTTTTGTTTACTTATGTTTTTATGTCTACCAGACTCATCAATGCTGGTGCTGATTTTGTTTCAATACTGAATTGTTCTTTGAAAAAAAAAAAACAGTTTGTATGATACTGCGTGCATGATTGAGTATATGTAGTAGTTAGGCCCAAAACAAAAATAGCTTTGTTTCTGATTTTCCTACTGAGCCTATTTCTTGCTTGTCGACCCAATAAATATATTTCCAACCATTTCGTTTGTAGGTAACAATATAGATATCACACTCATTAAGATCCTTACTATTTCTCCCAATATTATTAACCACCTACCAAACACAGACTGGAAAGCATGATTTTATAATGGCTACCTATGCACATTGTTCACTGATCATGTTCATCTTTAAATTTACAGCAAGTTAAATCAATCAATCAATCAATCTTTATTTCCTCCATAAGGAGAGTTCAATTACAAATATAGAAAATAGAACAGAGAGAGAGAGATACATTTAACAATTTACATTGAAGATTTCAGAAAACATTCCAGAAAGTCAGTGATACATTTTACACTAATACAGAAGAAGCAAATATAAGATCAATAGTTAGGAAAATACATGCAAACATACAAAATGGCACATAATCTTTGTACATAAATCTATAGAAAAAAAAAGAAAATATTATTACAGTACTGATCCATTAATGATAATGACTGTGCTGGGACTAATAAGGTCATATAGGTAGAGAGTTTTGGTAGGAGCTGATTTGGGAATTTTTGCTTTTGACACATGTTTGGTCTTCAGGCCATGAAGTACACTCATGATACAAGGACGAGAAATTGGAATGAACAGATCTGAAACTGATGAAATCGTGTTTTGTCAAGTCTACTTTCAATGTCAGTTCTTAACAGTTTTAGCAACTGTGATTCGTCGTTACTTTGGGTAAGTTCTATGTGTAGTTCAAGTCCAAACTTGTCAAACACGTACCAGTGAAAGTCGTTGGCAATTTGTCTTGTTAATATACATGATGTGACCACATGCTGAAGGAGGTCGGTATACTGTTGACAACATTTTTGACAGTGAGTAATGTCATGGCCTGGCTTTAATACCCACAGGGATGCTATAAACCAGGTTAATTTGCGTTCATCATTATTCCTCGCAATTCAGTACTGAGTGGAAGGGCGGATTTGTGTTTGTAAGTGTTGAAATCTTGAAAAATCATGATGTCTATTGATTCTGTCGCGCCAGGCAGTTTCTTCCTTTTCAAGTAAAGTCATGTTGACCAATTGTTTCCACCGAGATTTGTTAGGGAAAATTGATTGATTAATGAAGTTCAGGAGGAAATCTGTAAGCTCATACTTCTGAAGTAAATTCCAAACATCTGGAATAAAACCAGATTGTACAGATTGGGTGCTATCAAAATACATGTGAAGACGTATGAGGAATATTTGTTTGGAGATGGTGTTATTGGACAGGGTGCAGAATTTACCTAGGAAGAGAAGTTTACGTTGATCAATTTTGGTTGTGATTCTTATTAGTCCCAGCATTGACTCACACATATCTGACCGCATTTCTTCAGAAAATTCCTGAATTCTTTTTGCTGTAAAATGTTGCAACTTGTTGAGCTCCAGTAGATCACATTTTTGAAGCTCATTCCAAAGTTCGCAGCCATATAGTAAGGTTGGAATCACGATTTTCTTATATAAACTGACTGATGTTTTGGGGTTTAGGTTTAGGGTACCCATCTCAACGTTTGCAAGACCAAAAAAGACTTGCCTTGCTCTTCTGCAAGCATTGCGGGTGCGATTGATGGAACGACATGATCTATCCTGTATTATTCCTAGGTGAGTGACGGAGTCAGTTTCATTAATTATTTGTTCGTCAAGTGTTAGAGACAGCTTATAGTTAGAATTTCTTCTCTTGCCAAATATTATAATATATGACTTTGTAGAGTTTAGTTTGTAGTTCCATTTTTTAGAATATTTGAGAATAATTTCTAGCATTTTACCTAAGTTATCTGGAGAATTTAACAGGCACATGAGGTCATCTGCAAGCGTAGGGCAGCAGCACTCTAAACTTCCAATTTTACACCCTAGTGTGCCTTTTACTAAGTGCTGTAGCAATTCGTATATAAATACCAGATACAAAAATGAGCACAGGATGCCTCCTTGTCTAACGCCTCGCTTGAACCATCCAGACTGGTATTTGCTAACCACGACTGAACTTTGTACACTTTGATATGTATTCCCTATTATTCTCCAGATTTTCCCCCGAATTCCCAAATTATATAGTTTCAAGAGTAGAGCAGCGTGCCAAATGGTGTCAAAGGCTTTTTGAGTATCGAGAAAGTCAGCATAGGTAGGGCTACCACAGTCAGAGTTATAATTAATGACCTCTTGAAGATTAAAAGAGGCCACGAGGCAGCTTAGATTCTTTTGAAAGCCTTGTTGTTGTGGATTAGGGAATATGGTTTCCTTCATCACCAAGAAGTTATTAATTTTTGCTTGCACGATTTTTTCAATAATTTGTACAGCACTGGTAACAAGGATATTGGCCGATAACTATCGGGATCAACCCTGCTTTTCCCATTACCTTTGTAGATGGGCATGGTAAGACCTCTTCTCCATGTACTTGGTATATATTTGTGCTTTAATATCGAGTTGAACAAATTTAAGATTGTTTTATTTAGCTGAGGACCACCATAGATAAGGTGTTCATTTTGAAGGTGATCATGACTTGGAGCTTTCGACTTTTTTAATGTACGAAGTGCGCTGCATAGTTCTTGCTCAGTGATTTCATTATCTAAAGTTTCTTGTCTATGTACGTGCTTGATTGTTTTCTCTACTGAGTTATCGAAGTCTATGTGATAAATATCATAATTTTTCGGTGCGTACAATTCAGAAAAAAAATCTGCAAAAGCACCAGCTACCGAAGGTGGGTCAGAATAGGTCTTACCGCCATAACAAATTTCAACACAAGATTCGTGTTTGTTCGGCTTGCTCTTTTTAATTAGATGCCAAAAAGGCGTAAATCTCATTCGGCCACTTCTTGAATTTCATTCGGGGAATTATTCAGAAAGATTCACTTTTTGTTGAGCGTTCCTGAATTCACGCTTTGCTTTTTTATACAGATCATATGTTTTGTGCTGCAAGCCTCTTGGCCTGCCTAATTTGACCCAGACTATGCGTGCTTCATGTTCTATTTTATGACTTCGCTTTAATGTTTCATTCCAGTATGGCTTTGTGTGTGGGTTAAAGCACTTAATGGGCAGTGCGTCTCGTGCAGCTTGTAGCATGCATTCAGTTATATCAGTGCACAGTCGGTCTATTTCGTACGGACCGTTAATCTCTCTTGTTAGGCATTCTTGTAAGTTACGTGCTAGTGCATTTTGATAGCGACCAATCTCATTCTTGCCGACTTTGTGCCATGCCGTTAGGTTGTGCAGTTTCGATACCTTTGGGATTATACTGTTTTGGATCGGAACTGAACAGAATACAGGTAAGTGGTCTGATGTAGAAATTTTACCTTCCTGGATTATTTCACAACGTTTAAGATTGGAACTAACGATGCTGTCAGTCAATATGTAATCGAGCATGGTTTGAAAAGGGGCATATGAATATATTTCGGACTGTGGTTATATTGTTTGTTCCAATCAAGATTAAACAATAACCACCAATCGGAGCTGAATGTAGCTTATTCACTGCATGACACACCAGAAGTGAAGGCTTCCAAACTTAATAGAAGACATGAAATTGGAAACAAGATGTTTTTAAAGCATTCATGCAAAGCAAAACAAAGGGTGTGGAGACCAATATCAGTCATGCATTCAATCAAATGGAGCAGCCTAAAATGGCAGAAAAGGTTGAATCTGAATCACCAGTGACTAGCCGGTAGTCTGTTTGACAGTATTTTTGTTATCCACTCAAGGATGAAGATGGCAAATGAACAGATGATAAGTCTAGGTCTGTACATAATCTGCATACTGGAAATAAGACCAATAAGTCAACACCTATGAAACAGCACAACCCTACCATTGACAATCCTTGTAAAGATGACAAGATCTTTAAGTTGATATGTGTATCGATAATGTATCATATCATAGGTTGTCTATTACGATACGTATCGATACATGGCACTATTGTGTCACCCCTACCAGAGGGCAACTAACTGACCATTTTCCAATGCCAATTTCTGTTTAATGGTTTTTGAAAAAAAATGTTTTTTTTCTCCAAATTTTCCATTTTTTAGCAATGATTGCATCATATATGATGTCAAATATGCATCATTTGTAAACTCTTATTACCAGAATGATTTCTGTCCAATTTGGTCAATATCTGCTTAGCAGTTTCTGAGAAGAAGTCATTTAAAGAATTTTTCTTTATTAAGTTATTGGCAGCCATATTTAATGGTGCATTGGCATTATTTGTAAAAATTTTAAAGTCTTAGACCAATCATTTAATTTTTATTTTTAGTAATGGAAGCCATATTGACAGGTATCTTTTGTATAAATCTGAAAGGTCTTCATGCCAGAGTGCTTTCAATCAAGTTTGATCAAATTCTACTAAGCAGTATTATTTAGAAGAAACTTGGTCCAGTGGTTTCTTATGAGAAGTTTAAGAATGCAATTGTTAACAATTGTAGGTAACAATATAGATATCACACTCATTAAGATCCTTACTATTTCTCCCAATATTATTAACCACCTACCAAACACAGACTGGAAAGCATGATTTTATAATGGCTACCTATGCACATTGTTCACTTATCATGTTCATCTTCAAATTTATAGCAAGTTAAATCAGATAAATACAAATTGCTTAAGTAATTTAGAGTGCATATCTAACAATTATATATTTTAGTGCTGTTGAGTATAATAGTGACACAGTCTTTTCCCATGCAAATGTGGTTCATATTCAGTAAATGAAGGGGGCAAAAATGATAATATTATTTTGACTAATCCATTTTTTTAAAGTATGAAATCATAAACACATCAATTTTTTTTTAGGCCTTACAAGTTTGGTTTACAACTACTTCAATACTTAAATTTCCAACCAAGGTTATTTAGTATGTATAGGAAACCAGTCTATTGCAATCATTGATGTAGCAAGAAATTCTGCCCCCCATGCAAAAATTTTTCTGGGGCCCCCTCTCAATAACAAAAATGTTGTTTTGTGGGAATTTTGGGCCTCCACTGACCCTGGGCTCCCCACATTTGCGGGGATTGCTAGGGCGGTTGTTATGCCACTGATTCCAATTATTATACACACAAAATCTTTTGAGTCTTGGTACAAGTATATTAAAATCAATTATATTTAGCAAGTCAGTGCAAATTGGTCAGCACACTGAAATTTGTCAATAATGGGAACATAACATTTTGTCCTTCCTGGACAGGTGTCTTCTACTTAATATTATTTTGATGAAGAAAACCGCCAATTTATTCTCCTTGACTGTCAAGGTATGTGTAATCCTAACCACCAGTGCCAAATAAATATGTCATTCATCCAAGTGCTTAACAATCCTACTAACTTGATGTCATCACTTTACCCAATATATGATTTCACACAATGGTTTGAATACTGAATTTCTGCTGGATAATATTGGTAATGTCATGGTACTGGTACCTTGAAAAAGGCCAACATTTTCTGCCCCAATGTAAATGAGACTCTGATTCAAACCTATGTCTGACACACTGATGAACCACAACCAGTATAAAAGGAAATTTGTACTACTGCACAAATATCTTTTATGAGTAATTCAGGGCTTAAATTTCCAACAAAGGTTAATTTCCAACCAAGGTTATTTACTATGTATAGGTAACCAGTCTGTTCCAATTATCAGCTGTGCAGTAATGGTTGATTTTACAAAAGCAGACAACCTTAAGGATAATTTGGTATATTATTTGAGACAATAAATTTACTCAAATACAGCAAATATTTCTGTAGCAATTAAACTTGCACAACTCCAGCATAATATGAAAACTGAGGGTTCAATGCTCTTGAAGTATCATTAAACTCTTATCAAACTATAAATAAGAAACAACTGGCACTTGCTTCTGAGCAGTCAACACTTTCAAAGTTAGAAGATTCAACAAGAAGGCCACAATCAAAGCATTGCAGTAAAACTTGTTACCTTGACTCTGAGGTTGAAAGGGGATATCAAGCATGTAGCAGAATTAATTGTCTTGGCCTCATAAATGATTCATCCAATGTATGAGCAAAATCCATCAAGGGGTTAGAAAATATAAACAAATAAAAAAAAAACGTAACCAAAATGTTACAGGTGTAATATAGGTGTCTGAGACTGATTTAAACCCACAAAGTGGTAACAAGTGCAGACATGCATTGTGGTAGGTGTGACAATCATGATGTTCAGGACTAATTTCACCAGCAGCGTATCTTCTTTATACTATCCATACCAGGATTTACCAGTAAGCATGTGCCCTTTGACATGTGCTAGTATGACAATGTACATCATACAACAAGTTAATAGTAATTACTATTGAATTTAATATGTCTTGAGTATTATAATTACTAAATCCTATAATAATCAATTAGTAACACATATATACTCAAAATATCTCTTCTTAAATATCATAACATCTGCAGATTTTACATGCAAGGGTAGAACTGTACCAGAGTACTGGACATTTTCTTAAATTTCAGTGTTTTTGGTTTTGGTGGATGAAGGTTTCCATGTGATGTTGACCTCAACTGGTAAAGGCCTGAATAAACCCTGAAGATACTCTGGTGCAGCTTCCATGTAGACATTTACACACAAGAACTGCCTTGTGAAAATCTTTCGTTTTATATAGTGTAAGCCATTTTAGTTAGAATTGTAACTTTGCTTTTGATGAATGATCAATAAGAGCATATAAAATAACGTGTGGCCCTTTTCTGAAGTTTATAAATCCTAACAAGCTGATATTTGGGACAGCTTCCCCACACTGTAATCCTGTTGGAAGAGTATTATACATTGTACTTTAGAATTTGAGTTTCTGTAGGTAAATATTTTTTTTCTATTTTGAGCTAAGGGCAATTTTAGATTACAGTGATTTACAAATATTGTTAGTAAGGTCATCCCTTTCAAAATTATTATCTGCAGATACACCTAAAAGCTTGCAATCTTTGACATTTTGTAACTGATTAATTAAGGCATGTGCATATATAATGTTCAATACAATCAAATTCTCCCCCCCCCCACACACACACACACAACACCTGGAAACAGTTATTTCGAGGCTAGATAACACAGCAGTTGCAAATTATCAAACAAATAACCTGACCTATCCTGAAATCTTTCCAACAATGAAAGAACAAAAGCAGATCTTAGACTCCTTCATGGTACAAATACATGCAAACAACAGAATGTGAATACCTTAAGAAAAAAGAACACAAATTCAAGTAGGCTATGTATTCAGGAAATATTTAAATCAGTCCAAATTGGTTCCACAATATTACCACAATGCTTTATATCAGGAACTCATTCATGTCATGGCTGCAGAAGCAGATGACACAGGGCTTTTCAAATCCACTTGCCCAATGCCTGGGACATGCTCAAATTCGGCTCATGTTTGCAAGGTACATGTACTTGCCTGTGGGCAAGTCCAAACAATTGAAAGAGAGAGAGAGGGGTCATGTTCAGTTCATAATGCTTTATGTTCTGCAAGTTTTATACCCTGTGATGTTGCCAAAGTACATATATCAACACCTTTATTTTGTGTTTATGTGTACTGCATTCTTTAATTACATTACTGTCTGCAGTTTCTTTCATATATCAATCCTTTATTTCACATAATATACTGTCAAAGTCTGTCATTTTCATCTTGTAATTAATGTCAAGGTCAGTCTCGCATTTTCTCGCTCAGACATAATAATGTGAATATTTACTATTTAAAGCAGGTTTTGACAAATAGGAAATAAATATTTATATTTCTACTTATCAGTTATATTTTAATTGTAATATTTATACATATACGTTATTTGCCGACTTTCAAGTCCTAACCTAGCCATGGGAAGTTTGTAAACTCCAAATGTGCTAAGATTGCTTACGCTGAACAATCAGCTTGTTAAAGACTGTTGTGATGATGTCACAGATTTCAAGGTGTCTAGGTGATAATTGTTAATAATATAACTCATGAGATTTCTTTGACATGTCTGTTTGGAAATAAAAGGCACTTGTCTCTAACAATTAGCCTTGTGGAAATGTAGCACCCACCAGCAGTGTGTATCATCTATCCTAAATATGTAATGATTACAGTAGGCAAATAATTAAATGGATAAAAATAAGCAATCTCAAACCAATCTAAAAAATCAGCATGTCAAAGATTCTTTAGATGCATGTCGCCAATTTCAAGGTGAAAATTGGACGACGTGGAAGCTGAAGAAAGCATGTTAGTGAATACAACATTCCCCATAAAAAAAAACAGAAGAAAAAACCCAACAACAACAACAAAAAATCCCCCGAAACAAAAGAGTGAATTCATTGATATTGGAATATTTCAGTGAGGGACCTAGTTTTACCTTGTTTTCTTACTGGATAGATACTTGAATCTGCTTGATCAATTGAACTTTAAGTGAAAACATAGATAAAGAAAAATGTTATGATATATTAAAACATGATTAAAATTAAGCTAAGACATTTCTGTTTTTGTCTATTTAATTTTTAAGGTCAAGGTGTCTCACAACCAGTTGTTGCTGATAGGTGCAACTCATTTTGTTTTTTTTTCTTTCTTTTTTTCTTCTTCTGTTCAAAATATACACCATCTATACCCTCATCTTCCATCAGCACTATTTGTGCATAAATGAGAAATGTAAAAATATTTATAATGTACTTTAGAGGTGGTAGAATGTATTGTTCTGAAAGTGGGGAATGCATGCCACCTTTGTGTACTCAGTGAGGTAGTGTCACAGTCTAAAGATCTGCACAATATTTGTGCAGAAGTGAAAAGCTATATTACCTATATATATTTTATGTGGTCAATCCAAAAAGTAAACCAAACTATGAAAATTGTGCATGTATGTGATATAAATCTTAGTTAAGATGGTTGAATAACCTGTCAACCAACCAGTGATTTTTTTTGTTGTTGGGTAAGCCTCATTTTGAGTGTTACAATCATTTGTATAGACCTTTACCAGACCCTCATATGTCGAAGATCTCATGAACTCACGCGAGGTCGGGTTCAATCAGACAATGAACAAGATCAGCAATGCAGACTGGTTTCTGTGTCAATTATAGATAGGTAAACTCATACTGTAGCACAAAATACATGTACAACCATACCAGTTGACAACATTGGACAGTTTAGATCAGTTTACAGAGGGATAATGAACCAGTATGTAGTGTGTCTGGTTTCCCATTAAGAAAGGTAGCAATTATTTTGGATACATTTACTGATATGCCTACAAGTGGTGGAAATTGTATAGGAACACTGTACAATTGATTGCAGATTTGCTAATACAGAATCCAATGATTAATGGGCAGCTAATTGGCATTGTGCCTATATCTATATTTGATTGTCTATGCACATGTAGATGTAATCAGGCATAATGTGCCAACTATTGTCCAGACTGTAGTGACATACATTGTAAATATTAAAGGCAAACTGTGTCATTTACACAGTTCCATTTGCAGCGATTACCAGGTATGATAAAACTGAGACAATCTTTTATGGCCTGGTTGCCTGTGCAAAAGCAACAAGTGAAAAATGCTGCAGTGCAAAAGCAACAAGTGAAAAATGCTGCAGTGCAAAAGTAACAAGTGAAAAATCCTATCAGCATACCTGGACAAGTCATTAAAAAAAATTAAGTACTTTAAAAGAACATGCCAAATTTGAAACTACTGAGACACACAGTGGAAATTCGACACAAATACAGGTAAAATATGTATCTTGATCACATAAGATCACAAAAAATTCATTATGCTAGGTTAATGCCCACATGGTCAAACCACCTGTTATGAGAGCACAATTTTCACACTTTGTGATATGTCTCAAGTTTGAGTCTCGGGTAAAATTCCCTGTAGGTATAGTTTTCAAATAAAATCATATTTGGTGTTCGTGATGGATGACCAGGTAGTAGTGCTACCTTAAAATCTGAAGGAAAAAAATCTGCAATGAACTTTATGGGGTGTATATCTCGACAGATGAGATATTGAAAATCTGATGTCAGATTCAAATTCCCCAGGTCACAAATATGTAGTATAGTAAATTTCAGCCTCATATCTGTATAATAAAAAAAGTTACTAGCATTTGAAAACCCTGCGTTGTAAACCAACAATGTGAGTGAAAAAAACTATGCTATCTGCCTCCACTTGAATCGGCCATAACTACATATGAAATTGGAATCTTTTACTGAAATTTTGCATGCTGCCATCATTTACAAAGATGTACACCTGGAAAAAAACTTAATGGAAATCGGAGAAGGTCACCCAGGGTGACTTGGCATGGAATGACCCAGAAGCAAGATTGTTGTGAACTTAAAATTACCGTATTGGCACTCAGGTTTGTGCAATGATGAGCACAAATTTGTTGGTAACTTGCAATAAAATCAAAGCATCAATATTTTTCAGACAGGACAATAAAAAAAATCAAGGCATTGTTGGTTCTAGAAATAAATGGCCATCTTCTTTTTAAAGAAAGTATTTAGTTCTGTTCTGAATCAACAACAAAACAATCACATGCAGTTATAGTAGCCAATAAATGCCAAAATTGGTTAACTTGTGGAACATTTTCTTTACAAAATGAATATGTTTGATCACATCTGGCCAATGTGATGAATCATAATCGTTTCATTAAAGAAAATGAACCCTTAGTTCAATCAGCTTTGGCATTCCTCAGCTACCATTACTTTTCAACCAACTGAAATGACTGTCAACAGAGTTTGAAAAGCCTAAACACTTTATTGTGCATGGATCTACTTCAGTAAGGATAGAGGCATTAGAGTAAGTATAGTAGGAGTGAAACAGTTAGGCTGTAGTCTGTGCAACAGCATCAATAAGGGCTTCCGACATGTGAGATATTTTTGAAAATTTGGGCTCTAATTCCAAGGTTGACTGACATCAGACCATACTATGAAGTACCGATTGTTCAGTAAGATGTCAACCCTCCCATCATGCATACCAGAGTCGACATCTTACTCTGTGGGACTAAATCACTGCCTAAATATCCCTCAAGTTGCCACACCATGTATGTGTCCAGAAACAGATCATGAATATATATATATATATATATATATATATATATATATATATATATATATATATATATATATATATATATATTCTGAAGTTCAAAATAAACCCAAATGTTCCGTTAAATTAAAAATTTCAAACAATTGATATGCTAATGAACAGGAGGATATTTAATACAAAAGAGATTATTCGTGAATAAATTGTCATTAAAGACATTTACTTGTAAATCCTTCGAAAAATTATTTATTCTATGAATTACGAGAAATGCCTATATTTGTCTATACCAGAGAGTGGAAAACTGTTTTATTGTTAGGTAACTTCCCTATAAAGGCTGATTCATGGACTACGTGACATGAATCAATTGGCCAGATCCAAATGTGACGTTTTGGCACGTGTTACCTGCTAATTTCTACTCGTCCACCATTCTAAATCTGACAAATTTGATAACACTGAAAAAGAAAACATTTAAAAGCGTTTTCTGTCATTCTGTCATTCAACTAAACATTTAAAAAGGGAATAAAGAGCGGTGGAAATGCGTAACAAACAGGAGACACCACTCCCCCAAGCTGTACATGGTACTTAGAGATTCACGACGTTACTTAAATTCCAGTCAAATGTTGAATGTCCTCTCGAGAAGAAAGTCTTTATAATTTTCAAAAAATAAATAATTACTTACATATATTCGGCAAAGGATAATCTGACACGTTGTTTTCCATATTGACCGAAGGTATCAAACTGAATCCAAATGTTTTCAATGTTATAATCATTCGGATCACCTCGGCTATTTCTGCTAGACAATATGCATTGAAGTCAATCGTGATTCCCTCGGTCTTTTCCATCGTATTCTATTCGACTTTTAAAAGAGTTAAAAACATTTAACGCGAAAGAGACGACAATGTTCCGATTGTGCATTCAGTATGATCCGTAGGATTGACCTTGTATAACTGAATATGCTAAGACTGAATGGTACAACGCGAACCGCCAACCTTTTACGTAAATAACCAAGCTATATTCTAGAACTATCTTTAGAAGAATAGAATTGGTAATTTAGAAAACTACCAAAGAATTCTCGAGTGAAATATTGCATGAAACATAAATTCAAACCAAATGAAAAATTTTTCTCTTCTTTCTTTCGCGCTTATAATTAGATACAAATTTGAAGATATGTGCTAAGAATGAACCAACAGGAAATTCTGTTGAATGATGCCTCACCTGCTTGTTCTGTATAGTACATAATCCAAAATCTTGGCATGGCCAGCTTAATCAGAAAAGAAGATCATTACACGCACAATTTACTTTTTATGGGTGGTAACATAAGTGATAAATGTGAATGTACACATGATCATACGCGCAACAGTGTTTAGGAAACTGAGTTACAAGCGATAAAGAGTGTCTGGACTACTTTGCCAAAGCAGTTATGATCGCTGTATATATCTAACTACAATGCGTGTGTGTGTGTGTGTGTGTGTGTGTGTGTGTGAGAGAGAGAGAGAGAGAGAGAGAGAGAGAGAGAGAGAGAGAGAGAGAGAGAGCTTACTTCCGCTCAATAACAAACATAATTACCCCAACGATCTCATTAAACAACAAATGACTTGCTTTACCTATTGCTATAAAAATAGAGGATCGAAACAGCTTTACTCCTTCAAGAATACATCACAGTGCATTAAAAGGATTTCATTCCATCGGCGGCAGCAGTAAACAGCCTTTTATTATCTCAGAAATTATCCCTTCGATAGTATGTTCATAAACGATGAGCATGTATCACCATAGACTACATACACAAATGAATCGGACGAAATTTTGCAAAGAAAAGCCTTTCTCTAAATGGAAATAGAAATTTGACAAAAACAACAGTAGTCAGTAGTATTATATAATAGGGGTATGAAAACACTATTGGGATTTTTCATGGTCTTGTACTCGCTTCGCTCATCCATCGCCATAAAAATCTCAATAGTGTTTCCAATAGCCCCCCCCCCCCTTTTTTTATCATACTACTGGCCTCACCTGAAAAATCATACTAGTGTATTCGAAAATGGCAACCATATTTTCGCATACTAAATGCTTATGAATTGAAGAAATCTTATAGTATAAACAATTGATCTGAATGCTATCTTGGACAAATTTGTGAAATCACATCAGATGAAGCTGAAGTCGCCAGAATGGTATTCAATCATGTCGGCCATAATTAGTGGCTCTGAGATGCCCACGGTTTTTGGCATCTGTCCGTTTGCGACGCCAGAAGACATAGCCAGAAGAAAGCTTGGCACACAGCAAGCATATATAACTTTGCCTCGTCTTTGGGGAACATTATTTGAGCCAGTTATCATATGGTACATTGAGATCACAATGGGCAAGGAAGTTATTGGCAACGATATCTGCATTAGAACTATTGACGGCTTCATATATAGTACAGATGGTTATATTGTAGATGGCAATACAATTTTGCTTTTAGAATTTAAGTGTCCATTTGTTAGAGATGTCAGCAAGTTGCCTGATTACAATTTGCCGCAAGTATTATCAGGTCTACAAATGTCAGTTGCAGCTTCATAGGGTCTTCTAGTTGACACAATTTTTAGTAAGTGCTCGCTGGATCAATTTGGATTTTACCCTGATACAACCAAAACTTTCACAACAGAGACCACGGCAGATATCATAAGGATCCGATTGCAACAGGTATCATGGGATTGTTTGGCACTGACGCTAACATCACTGACATAAAAATGTTGACATCACTGACAGCAAATATGTTGACCTTGGCGAATCTACTGAAGCAGAATTATCCGCTTTCCTAAAGAAAGATCCGCATGGAGAATACGAGTATATTATCACAAGCGTCCACGACCAACCTGACTGCATTTCTGACGCCATGGATGTTATCTCAGAAAAGTATCCCAGCGGTAAGCTGGTCGCCGTGTTGCTCTGGAAAATTGTTACGATCACATACAATTATATTGCTGGTGAACCTGACTATGGCAGGACGATTAAGCGCGCCATATCAAAACTGCAGCAAATTGTATTCGAATTAGATAAAATAAAAATAAGTAGCATATAATGTTTGAATATGACTCAAGACGAATAAATGGCTGTATATGAGCGCGCCTTATGTCGCCAAAGTAAAATTTACACTAGGTTGGAAAATTGAAGACGTCATCTGGACGATACAAGAAATTAGAACGTTAAACGAAGCTTACAAATTTGTCAAGGACGCTCCGAAAATTATTTATCAGATGTCAAAGGAACATCTATAACACATTGATTTTTACGCAGATATCGACATAGATCAAGAAAGATCCAGGCGCGCTAGGAGAAGAGTACATTAAAGCTTGGCGGCAAGAAGTCCTTGTACGATTTTGTCAAGACCAGCATAGATGGCACCAAATTTTAATGATCACCTGCCTTCACCTTTCATCCGTAGTCTCTTAGTTTTTAAATCCGCCATCGTCTTCTGCTTTAGTATCACCAGTATCAACGCTTTTATTTCGAAAGCTGCGATGCTGATATATTTTTGATAAATTTTCGCGTATTTGGCTGACCAAATCTATCATGTTAAACGTAGCACCACGTAGGCAAGATTTGACCTGATTTAATATTTTTGTGTACGTGATGTAAGCGTATTTATCTTAGTTTTAATTTTTGATTCTAGCTTTCTACAACAAGCTTGAGTTGCAATGCCAATGCCATATATAATGAGAAGAAATGGATTTAAGAAAGCGCCAGTACTAGCAACGCCAGCCGCAGTTATCGCTAACGGAACAGCTGACAAGAAAAAACATGTCTGTATGACTTATTAAATCGTTAGGCTCGTTTGTGATAGCTGCGATAATATGCAACAAGTTCATCGCGCGTTCCATTGTCAAGATGGTTGCTAATGTGATTGAAATTCATGATATCTTTCATCTTATATGATAGCGCTAGACAACTATTTCCTTTTCCTTAGGTTCTATCTCCTCTTCTGGAACAAGAGGTTCGTATCCTGGAATAATAAGCTCCGAGACACATTTGTTTTCCATAGCTTTGTAGAGCTGCTTTTTATAACTTTTAATTTCACTGATATAATGATTAACAAGCTGTCTTGGATCAGGACCAAGAGCCTTTATCTGTTTCTTTGTAAGCTCTGGCTCATTATTAAAGCAGCCTCTAGGAATCCTGGTATAAACAGAGCTCATTCTAAATTTTCTACCCTCTTCTTTAATAAAGTACAGCTATCTGTAGGGAAAAATTAATCTGTATGGTCTTTCCGAGAACTTAAAAACTAAGTCCCTCGACTAACTTCTTTTTTTCTCATCGAAATCAGGACCAGGCTCCCGCTTTGGAATTTCTTCTTCCTCTTCATCCTAAGGTTGTGGTTGCGGCTATTCTGCTTCAGGTTGTGGCTGCTCTGCTTCCGGTTTTGGTTTCGACTTTTCTGCTTCAGGTTGTGGCTGCTCAGGCTGTGACTGCTCTGCTTCAGGTAGCGGCTTTTCTGCTTCAGGTTTATTAGGAAGATTTTTTTTAATCAGTTAGTATCATCACTCCCAGAATCGTTTCTACGTCGTCTTAATCCAAGCCAGACTAATTGTAAAAAAATACACTTGTCGGCTTGTTCTTGAAGTCTTTCTTGGTTTTTAAAGTTTTTTTGCCAGACTTGATTGTACATGCATGAGTAGTCAGCATCTAAATATTTTCTTTCTTTTTCGTTCACTTTTTGGGGTTTTATTTTTGCGGTTAGATTCATTAATTGTAAGTTACCAATACTCAACTCGTTTAGTATGTTTTTAAAGAGCACTCCCACGTTTGTAGCAGCGCTGGCCGATTCCTTGTCATTGCAGAACGTTTTTACCTTGTCATATTTGTTTAGCTCGTCTCGCAACTGTGGCGCTCTCATATGAGTTACCGATAAAAGATTGAGCATGATATTATCTATTTTTACGCTTTCTGGATCCGTAAAAAATATTTTATACAGTTGTTTGTTTTCACCAATTTCGTCATAAAACATTTTAGTTCTCACGTCATCAAAAACCAGGTAATGTTTTTCTTCAAACAACAGCTTGTTAAATTCGCGTGCAATTCTTACGAATTTTGACATTTTATATATATTGTTTACATAAGATCATCTAGCGTAAAAATCTGAAAATAAGTTAGACCGGGATTGATTGGCATCGGAGAAATCCAATACAATCTGTAGAGGCGAGATTTTGTTGTACCAGGGCTTGCAATATCAAATAATAACCAGAGCTGACCCTAATGTATCCGTATTCGTGTAAAGCGTGGTCCAGTTTACGTTGTCATTGGACGCTTCTAGACGCCAATCGTTGATGTATTCTGTTGCAACTGATCTGCCTTTAAGTTGAAGGCGCCAAATAGTAACCGCAACAGGAAAATCTATTCTGATCCAAAAGTTATTATAAACGCCTGCTGTAGCACATTGGCTAGTTGATATGTGGTCAGCTAAAGCGAGATGCGCTCTAAAGGCTGCCTAATATTCCGATGATGCAGTGGCTACAAATCCGTTGCGATTATCAGAATTGGACGACAGCGATGGTATATGTCCTATGGTAATTTTTATTCGCTTGGAATCCACATACAATTTAGTTGTTGCATCTGCATTATCTGTAGGAACACCTAGATTTTTAATTTGTGCTGAAGTTACATTGACTCCAGCGCCAGTAACTTCAAATATAACTGAGTTTACATTGTTGGACATTCTAAAACCTTCTGGCGCTTGAATGATGATTGGATATATCAGATGATCTTTAAACAAAAATCCACCTTGTCTGTGAAAAAAAAAAAAAAAGCACTGGCAGATCTGAAGTCATTCCGATATATCTGCTGCTTACTGTAACCGGTGCTCTAACCAAAATGTCGCCGTCTGTGCTAAGTTTGTATCTGCATATGGCGCTGACACCTACCATTTCATTGCCACAGATTACCGATACCAAGGAAAATTTGTACTGGTATCTATTAACAGCACTTTGACATTTGCATACTTATCTGCATACTGTTTATTGGTCGCATCTTCGTTATCTGCTGGTGTAACCACATTTGTAATTTTTGGCGAAGACATGTTTAGAGGTCCAGACATGGTGTCGCCAGTTTTAAGCAAGCGCTTGTTGAGTTCTGCGTTATAAATAATGTAGTTGCTGTTGTACTTGATTCAGCACCGCCAATAACTATGCCAAAAGTTGTATAATGACTCATTATATATTATCTGCTTATAAAAAATGCGCATCATCAACTGATTCAGAAGATATCAAAACATCACTTTTTGTTTCCAGATTGCCATTACATGATCGTTGGCCAAACTGGTAACGGCAAGACAAATTTGATTTTGAATATGCTGCTTAATAATGTTATTAATAATGACAAAGTAGTCATTTACACGCTCAATCCAAGTCAGGATAAATACAAGACACTTTGTGGTTCTGGTGAAGCCATTAGCAGCTCTGATGCCGCGCGCGCGCAAAAAAAAAAAAAAAAAAAAAAAAAAAAATTACAATATTGTAGCTTAAGGAAATTACGCCCGTAGAACAGATTGATGGGGACAAAGATTCTGTAATAGTATTTGATGACATCAAGATAAATCGCGACAACATGAACAAGATCAAAGAATACTTCTCTTTGTCACGAAACAAGCGCTGCAATTCAATATACTTGGCACAATCTTACTACGACGTACCAAAGTATATTCTTCGCAACACTGGCTGCTTTGTTTTGTTTTCTGGCCTGCACCACCGCGACATAGATTCAATTGCGCGCGATCATTGTCGTAGTATAGACGATGCTAAATTTAAGCAGTGTTATCACGAAGCTATAGGCAGCAACAAACATAATTTTATGGTTTTCTTAGAGATGCAGAAGAGGTTCCTGAAATGTACCGCCGCGGATTTGACGAATTTTATTTGCCCGATTAATGCAGCAGAGAACATATGCGGCGAACATCATATGCAGATGCAATGTGCTAGCTGGCTGACTGAAAATTGTACGAGGCTTTTAAAAAGCTATTACGAAAAACTGGCAGAGCTAAATGTGTATTATAGCAAAAGATAGGAACGTTCTAAACCCTCTGTATTGACAGATATGATTGCAATGGGCCTAAAATTGAGACTAAAAAAGAGATGGGATATCGCAGTTTTTGATGAAGAGCATGGACTAAAATCATTACCATTTGCCCAACGATATGCAGTAAAACAAGAGCAATCTGCAGAAAAAGAAAAAGAGCTTGATAAGCTGCAGGTTGGCTAAGGAATACAATACTGCAAAAATACCGCAGAACTTGTCGCACGACTAAAGTTGCTTGTGGCCAGTAAACAAGCAGGAAACGTTGGTATAGAGGTTGATAATGAAATTACTGAAATACGAGATCATCTGCTTCGCAAAAGTTTACTTAGTAATGCCGAATACAAGCTTTTGTACAATGATTTGATATCTTATCTTTGATTCAAAATTGGTTCAAAGAAGCATCAGTAATTTTACTGTCAGATAGAGTACGTCTATTGAATTGTCGCACGATAATCGTTACGAGATCGCTCTAATATCAGCTGAAATTAGGAACTCGTTTCATAATGTCCCCGCGAGCAATAGCAAGTTCAGATATCTTACTTATGCTAATAATGCAAGAACATTGCTAGCATTTGTAATTGCGAGCGTAAAACTAAAACTATGTAAACCGTGTTGTATAAATGAAGCCAATACGAATTAAGAAATATCATAGAAGGATTTTTATCATCGCTGTTTTTAAACATTTCTAGGGTAGTGTCAGGAATACTCAAACGAATTTCTCCACTTGTCAGTACGCTTCCAAAAGTGCCGCTTCAGCAGTAGGATCAGTAGCTGGACAAAATATCTCGTTTAAGATTATGGGAACGCCAGCGCCTGTTGCATTGAAGCCCATCAAAGAAATCATCAAAGAAATCACAACAACAAAAGAAGCTGAGCGTGTGATGACTAGTACAGCCAAAAAATATTGTCTAAGGGGGGCCAAGAAATTATGAATGAACTAGATTTGCGATTGGCGCCCAAATCACTGCCTAACCTGTAAAATATTATGGCAGGATCTGGTCTAAAGAGAATTTTGTGTAACGAGGATGTATAAACATGCTGTTAGATTCACCCCAGAGTATTTTAAGCTTTTAGATGAAGCTGCCATCGATGAATCAACAACTGAGTGTGAATATGTCGAATACTTGGTTAAGGACTCACATCAAATGAACAAACCTGGAACAAGAATTATTGACACGCGAATTGAAGACGTTTACTTGTTGCCTCGTAAAGCTTGTCTTGAAGGTAAAGGTTACTTGCAGACAACTGCTGCTCCGCCTGCCAATTTTTCAGCTAACACAAACGTGACTTTGACAACAATGGCCGGAGTTTATTTAAGACAGCGCGATATCAACTTAATAATCATTCAGCTGGGGACATCAGCAACTATCTGCCTGCTCGCCAGCATCATCATGAATTTGATTTCGATAAGTGATGACCACAGCAGAAGTTCAGCAACAAACATGTTCTGGTACAAGGATACTAGCAATGCAGGAGTTAGCATCAAGTACAAACAAGGTGATGAAGTTCTCCCTGATGCTAATTCTGCTGTTGCCGGAGCAGTACCAACTGCAGCAGAATTTCGTACAGGCATTCGTAATGCATTGTTGATCCAGAAAATGGAAATAATAATGTTGCCTTTGCAATGAGGCACACTCTCACAGACGGCAACAATGAAGTTTGCATGATGTTGCCACTAAGTTCCATTTTTGGTTTTTGTCACGACATTGATACAATTTTTCGAGGCGTTAAGCACAATCTGGTTTTGGAAAGATCTGATCCTATTACGTACATGCATAGTCCAGCGTGTGTTGATGACGGACAATTTATTTTCACAAAACTATCGCTTAGGGTGCCAAAAATAACGCCTTCAATTTATCAAGCGCTAGAATTGGTTAATCTTTTGTTCAGATTTAGCAAGAAACTTTATTTTGATCAATGCGAGTCTATAAAAGTGCAATGTATTTACCAGCGCTATTACCTGAGAACTGAGAATAGCTACATTGCCAGGCAGTGAACAACCAAGACACATATTTTAGCTATTCAAACCGCATCACGAGATGCTAATCAGGAGACAAGCATCCAGGTATTTGACAACTTGGAATTGACTCGCATTGCTGTCAGAGTGAATAGCAGACAATATCCTGAGCGTGAACTTGAGTGTAATTTTACACCGCTTAGTAAAGATTATTCACGAGCGTATCTTATGCTTCAGGAGGCTACGCAGAACTATGAGGATGTTGATATCTTTGTATGAATTTGCAAAGCTATATACTTTTTATCACTTTGCTGTTTCTAAGCATTTGGAACGCACAAAAAATTTCATGGCAGATGTTGAAGACAAGAGGACTCTTCAACCTATAGCACCAGCAGTAGCCATGAACTATCATGTTTATGCAGTAATTACCACAGCCAGATTTCTAACACTGGATGCTCTTAGTAGCAAGATGACAGTTATTGTTTAGAACAAACTGAATTATCCAAAGATATAATATAAATGAGCTACACTTCAGTAAAAGTTGTTTCGACGGCATCACAACAGCAAGCCATTGGATCAGCACATAAGAAGCGTGTGGGTGTGTCCATACAACTTGGAAATAAGCAACTGCAGAAAATACATCATGTTCTTGCGCTTACGAAAAATCAACATCTCAAGTTTAGCACAGCAAAACACTATGGCAAAGGCTTAACTTTAAAGTTATCAGCCAAACAAATATCTCACATGGGCGGCGCTTTTCCAGCAATCCTACCACTTCTTGCAGCGTGGACGCCAAAACTATTACCAATACTTGGCTTGTTAGGAAAGCAGCAGGCTCTGGAGTAATATCTGGCGCTACGGAAAAGGCAACAAGCAGCAAAAGACTTAGGCGCAGAAAAAATAAAAATGTGTTTGCGTAACTTGTAGACATGTATTTGCTTAACTTGTAGACATGTATTTGTTTGCCTGCAATACGTTTTTGTTGCCTGCAAGAAGTTTTCGTTTGTCTGCAGTAAGTTTTGTCTGAACATCTTACATAGAAATGTCGTATCAGGAAGTTAGTCTATCTCTCTCTGAAGTTCAACGTAAGACAATTGCACTGGCCACTTCCAGAGGTTGCCCATTGTCAATAAGACTATTAGCAAAACAGTTATGTTCTGGATGCGATAAGCTCATGCTAACAAAACGTCACCATGACAAAGTGAAAAAACAAAGTGCAGCAGGAAAAGGTATTGTACTTGATTTGTCCGCAGCAAAACAAAAAAACAAAAACAAAACAAAACAAAAAAAAAAAACAAGGCGGAGTCTTACCACTTCTACCACTGCTTGCTGCTGATAGCGCTTGCATGATGTTGCTTGGACTTCTTGGCAAGATGTTTGGCTGTGGTATGAAAGGTAACAAAAAAAGTAAAAAAATAAAAATAAAAAAGAGCGCAAGGATTGCAATACCCCAGAACACAGCGCCGCTAAGCAAGTTTGACATTGAGAAAGCGCTTAAAGATGTAAAATCATTTTGAGGTGTCTTTTCTAAAGATAGAATTCCAGAAAAAATCAGAGCCAAGGAAAGCTGCGTTATAAACATAGAGAATTACTTTCATGAATCTGGAAAAAAATTGGGTTCCCGTTGAAAACATGCCATATATAGCACTTAGAATATTTTGACTCGTTTGGTTCTGCCGCTATGTGACGCTATAAAAATATATTTCTGGCGTTAGTAAAGGTTGCATTTATAACTCAATACAAATTCAGCATATAAATAGTTCAGCTTGTGGTCTTTACTGTATTTGTTTTATCAGATCGCGTTGCCAAGGAAAATCTGCCTTAGATATATTACTGGAGTTTAAAGCGCTACCAACATTAGAAAACGACCAATTAGTTTTGAGTAAGCTTAATCAGCAGAAAACTGCAATAAGTTAGTATGACTATAGCAAATTAGTATTTAAGTGAACCAGTAGCGTGTTTTATGTAAAGTTCAAATATAATGACAGCTTCGTGGTGCTTATCATGCAGAAAGAATACTGACAGTTTTGAAGAAACTTCATCTCAAACTAAAAACTGGCGTTCTGTGGTGAAGTCATTATGTGCCAATTGCGGCAGCAAAAAAAAAATAAAATAAATAAATAAATAAATAAGCAAAAAAAAAAAATTTAAAAAAATTAAAATCCAGGTTTATTAAGGCAACTATTGGTGGTTGCCCCGCTAATGATGCCTGCAGCAAACAACCTGTTGTAGTTCTAGATACATAATTTAATGTTTTGCTGATATATAATGCATGCCTGCTCTGATGATATTTGTATTCAAGGCAACAAGATAGCTGGCCATTGCGCTGTATGCAAACGCCGTAAAATACATGGTAGTGTTCTTGATCTTCATGCTCTCATTGGAAAATTTCATAGGCCAAATGGCGGCTGGAATTTGCCAGGACATATATATGCTGGCACATGGAATCCTCTGGATAAACAACTTGACGCAAATGATCAACCGCTTCCTGGTCAACAACCATACAATCAAGTAAACGCCACTACAATGTGGTATGACATTTGCTACAGAGACTTTCCAGAAGAAAAAAAGCGGTGCGCCAAAATTATGCTTGATGAGTTAGCCGCGATAAAACCACCAGGAATGAGAGAGCGTATTGATAAAGCATTTGTCAGAGGCGCCAACAGACTCAAATATAAACTTGGCTTGGCACCAAACCAGCGGCTAAAAGTCGTCAAACAAAAGCCAGCAAACCAACGGCTAAAAAACCCCCAGCAACCAGCGACTAAAAGAATAAGCGAGTAAAAAAGAGGAATTACCAAAGCCAGCAAGAAAACGTTTTCCTAATCGCAGAGTTGTTTCTAATAGTGTTGATGACATCTGGTTTGCTGATCTTGTAGACATGCACGAATATTTTAGAAATAATGGCGGCGTCAAATACTTGTTAAATGTCATTGATGTTTTTAGCAAGTATGCATGGAACTTGCCACTAAAAAATAAAACTGGCGCAGCTATCAGAGACGCCTTTGCACCTATGACAACGTCATTAGACAACAATGTTGCAAAACGCAAACCAGCAAAACTCTGGGTGGACTATGGCGGCGAATTTTGCAATAGTACGTTTGAAAACTGGATTGAAGAAAATAAAATTCATAAGTATTCTACATTCAATGAGGGCAAATTAGTTGTCATTGAAAGATTCAAGCGTACACTAAAGAATGGACCGAAGAAGTGCTTGACAAAGAATTATGTGTAGTCAAATATTTATGTATGATATATATAAATATATGAACGAAAATGTGCGCGGGTTTCGTTGAAGCGTATAGCGTTACCCGAGGGTGGTTTATTTCTCGGCTTTAGCAAAGTGATTGCAGTAAAACACCCAATTACCTCAAGTTCTCTGGCTGCGCATTTTCATCACAGCCTGGGTACTTATAGAATGAATTTTCGATGTATAATACCAACACAACGAGTTTTGTCAGGAAGCTGTCCAATTGACGAGTGCAATCTTCAGCTGTAGAGGTATGTAAAATATAAAATTGTATTCTTTATTGTTGTCCGTTTTATGTGATAGAATTTATATATTGGATGTTTCAGAATTTATTCTAAATTTTACGGAGAGTCAAACCTATGTCACATAACGCCATGCTGTCAGTCAGAGTATAGTCTGTTTCAAGTTAGCCATTTTTATAACTGAACAGACAAGTTGAATGGAATTATATGTTGCGTGCAATAAATGTTGAGTAATGTTTGAGTTCTTATAATTCATTGAGATTATTCTTGTCGGACATATATTCATGTACGAACGTGGTTATTATAATAATAATCTCTTACTGTAGTTGTGATGAAATTATTTCATGTGTAACGAAGCAAATTCATGTGCGCACATGCGTAATGTATGTTATTGTATTCGTGCTTCACCGTGTCTCGTGTACTACATGGCTCAGTACAAAGAAAACTTTTCACATGCCAAGCTGTGTTGGACTTGTAATCAGCAGCTTGGCGAAGATTGAGTTCGAAATCATTGTCATCATACTGGGAAATATCGTGGCGCCGCTTATAATAAATGCAATCTGAAACTAAGACGGCCTGATTTTATCCCAGTAGCATTTCATAATCTTCGGGGCTATGAGTCCAATCTCATTGTAAAGCACTTTGGCAAATTCGAGAAGAGGATTACTTGTATTCTAAATAACTTGGGAAAATATGTCATTTTCTCTTGGTGACCTGCGATAAATTGACAATTTCCAGTTTATGGATGAGTCGCTAGATGAACTTATTAAAAACAATATATATATATATATATATATATATATATATATATATATATATATATATATATATATATATATATATATATATATAGGTATACTGCAGAAGAATTTGATGGCGACAGTCTTGATCTTGTTAAACGCAAAGGAATTTATCCTGATGAGTACATGTCATCATTGGGAAAAATTTGATGTAACCTGTGTGCCACAGCAAGAAGCTTTTACAGCAATGTGAGCTGGACAAGTGTTTCAGATGCTGACTACGATCACTCTAAAATGTTTGGAATAAATTCAGCATGAAAAATATGGGCGACTATCATGATGTTTACCTCAAGACTGATGTACTGTTGCTTGCTGATGTATTTGAAAACTTTAGAGATATCTGCTTGTTTTATTACACGCTGGATCCTGGCTCGTATTATTCTTGTCCTGGTTTTTCCTGGGATGCAGCCCTCAAAATGACTGCAGTTCAGCTCGAGCTTCTCACAGATGTTGATATGCATACTTTTATTTAAAAAGGAATACGCAGCGGAATTTCAATGATCACGCACATACACGCTATAGCCAATAACGAATATCTGCCAGGATACGATCCAGAAAAAGAGTCAAAATATATTACTTATCTAAAGTCGTTATGGCTGGGCTATGTCACAGAGTCTTGCCAGTTGTGATTTCATGTGGATGACACCAGAAAACTTTATAGAAGAATTATTACGCAGCGATGATGACACTAGCTATGTTCTTGAAGTAGATCTCATAACTCTGCTGAATTACATGATGATCACAACGATTATCCTCTAGCTCATGAAGGTATGATAGCTGATAATGCTATGCTAAGTGATTACTCCACAAAGTTAAAAGAAAAACTAGGCGTCGGTCATTTTAAAGTACCAAAGTTGATTCCAAATCTGCACGATAAAGCTCATTATGTGATCCACTAAAAATATTTGCAGCAGTGCCTCGACCTAGGACTAGAGCTGATTCAAGCTTATGAACAATTCAACCTTTGGCAAAACAATGGAAAACGTCAGATGTGGAGTAAACGTTGAAATTGTCAATGATGTCAAAAGCGGCGACAAGTTAGTGGCCGACCCAGCCTTTGTAAGTATGAAGATATTTGATGAGAACTTAGTGGCGATCCACAGAAAGAAAATTCATGTAAAACTTAACAGACCTATCTATGTCGGTTTGCAGTACTTGACCTGTCAAAATATCATGTGTATAATTTTCAATATGGCGTTAAAAAAAATTCGATCAAGTAAAGCTGCTGGTCACAGAAACGGATTCTCTAAGCCACGAAATCAAAACTGATGATGTTCATGAAGACATGTTTGCGATAAAAGAGCATTTTGATTTTTCTGAATAGTCTCAGGATGATGACAGGCTCAAGAAATTTTTTGGTAAGACAAATATGAAAGCTGTTGGCAAATTCAAATTAGAGCACACTGCAGAAATTAAAGAGGTCATTGCAGTGCGAGCAAAGATGTATTTGCTTGAGCTGCTAAACGAATCAGAAAAAGGAGCCAAAGGTATAAAAAAAAATGCGTTGTCAAAAACGTTATAACACGTGATGACTATTTTGCGGCGCTAGCTCGTGAAAAACAGTACACTGCGATCAGCACGATCAGGTCAGAGAACCATATCATTCATACGGTGGTGCTAAATAAAATTGGACTATCAGGCTATGATGACAAGCGCTATATTTTAGATGACGGCATCAGAACCGGAGTGCAGGGTCATTACAGAAATAAGCAAGTAAAAGATATCTCAGAGCCAGATATTTTGGATGAACTCGGTCTGTTCTAAACAAAACAAAATTACACCTACTCTAGTAATATCTACAAAATTATTTATGTCATCTAAACGACGTTAAATGTATATCTTGCGTTGTTTATTTTGGAGTACGATGTGTTCATTGTTCCATGTCAACAACATTGTACTGCAAGGCTTTTGGTACCTAATGCTTTTCCTGCTTTACTTATGGATGCGAATATTTCTTGTTCTTGCGTTTCCAAATTTCTTGCCGCTACTGGTCGTCGTCCTACCATCTTGTATTTGCTGGTACCACATCTTCTGTTGTTGTCGCTCTGAGAAAAAGCTTCAAGATTTTCCAGTCTGTTATCTGTTTTGTTGCCATTTGTATGATCTTTAACAAGACCATCTGGAATAATACCACGATGGCATTCATAAACGAAGCGATGTACTTGTATTGTCACCCTTGGTAATTCAAACCCAGAAACAGCAGCATGAAAGTAACCAGAATTCTTTGGTTGGCTGGCAGTAACACGTTTAATTATTACATGCCTAATTTCTCCTAGATCATTAGCTTGATAATTATTGTAGACTGGATGTGTTTCCAATCATCCATTATTTATAACATTATCTCTCTAATTACCGTTTAAGGACGCCAAAGAATAGATGACACCAAAAATATTTATATTAGCTAAATACATAACGCAGCTTAGACAAAGCTAAAAGAATAGCAGCCATCAGGAATGGGAGAATAAGATTTATTTCTTGTACCGCTACAACAAAATAAAATTGAGCGGCAATTAGTCCCAAGAGTATTCTGAGCCATAAACAACGAAGAAAATATTTCCTCTTCTTCTGTTTCATTATTGGTTGCTCTTACTGCTCGAGCTGTCTTTTGTGTTTACCAACATCGCCTTTCAAACTATTTACTTCGCGCGTGACAGCCTCTAGATTAGCTCTTTTATTGTCTGCTTTATCGCCATTGAGATGATTGATCACAAGATCTTTTGGTATGACGCCATGAAAAACGTTCTAATATAAATCTGTGGGCGCTCAATACTCTTTGACATTTATCTTTGCATGAAACTGCAATAAGAATATATCCATTATTATTATGATTTTTTCGAAAGAATCTTGTGGTGTAAAATATGTCTAAGGTCGTCATTTTCATTAGCTTCATATAGACTATGGACGGGATGAACTCTCCAAGCCATTATATATAAGTATATTTATCTCTCTAATTCGGCATTCATTATGGTTGAAGCGAAATATTATTGCCACAAAGGGCAGTATCATGTAAAGAAGCAGCCTCCTAACTGGTAGGCCATTCTTGAAAACACTAGTCAGATGTGGTCATATGCGCGCGAAGAAAAATATTTTTGCAAAAATCCTGTCTTGGACTGGGTGCTAGCCCTGCCGAATATTTTAGTCCTCAGCAGCTAAGGAACATATCGGAATCGCATTATCACTGTACCCGGTCGCTTGTGTGAACGGTTTTAGAGACTTTTTTTAAAAAAAGCCTTTAACCTTTTCAACTTCCTGCAACTCTTTGATTCTGTTAATATCGGAAGTTAAGGTAGTTCCCTTAACTGGACTCAAGACAAAGTGCCCAACCCCGTGAGACAACAGACCTTGAACTAGCTAACTATACATTGGATTCATCTCATATGCTGTACTATGTTTCCAATTTTGGTTAGGCAAATTTGCATATGTAGTGTTACTAAAAATATATTGCAAATCAAGGGAAATAAATCGTGCATGTCAAATATTTCCGTAATCATGGGAGGTTACTCGTGTGTGCCAAAATGTCAGTAATCATGAGAGGTAACTCGTGTGCGCCATATTTTCACAAAACTGGCAAATCAAAAGCTAATTATAAATGTAGGTAGTACGATAAAGGGGAGCTATTGGAAAGGGTATTCGAAACACTATTGTGATTTTCCATGGCGATGGACGAGCGAACCGAGTACGAGACCATGAAAAATCACAATAGTGTTTTTTTTTTATAGCTCCCTTTTATCATACTACTGTAGTCTGTTTGAGCGCAGAAGTCTGAAGAGTTAAATGTAGTATATATATATATATATATATATATATATATATATATATATATATATATATATATATATATATATATATATATATATATATATATAATGTCTTTAGTGCGTTTGAAGTTTATTGTATCAGAATTATTTGTTAAGATTTTTTTCAAATACTGAAATTAAAATATTTATGAAATATGTACATTTTAGATTGTAAGGAATGAAGATTTTCTTTCTGAGTTAATTGAAATTAATCATAACAAATGTCTTCCAGAGGGGTAATAATTGATATTTTATGAAAGGATTTTTAAAAGAATTTTGTCAAAATTTATTCAAATGATTTTTA
The DNA here is from genome assembly GCA_029931535.1 of Margaritifera margaritifera. Lineage (NCBI taxonomy): Eukaryota > Metazoa > Mollusca > Bivalvia > Unionida > Margaritiferidae > Margaritifera > Margaritifera margaritifera. The sequence continues at coordinate 1,545,835 of JAQPZY010001333.1, read as the reverse complement.
AAAGATACTTTTCAGAATTGCTTTAATAATATATATTTTAGAGGGTCATTAGTGTCAGCTTTCCTATACAGAGGTTATATAATTTACCTTTAAAAATGGTCATTGCTATAGGTCTTTATATTATTGTGCACATTCTAAAATCATTTTTATTACTTAACAACAGCAAAAGAACAGAGTAATTTTTGGATGGAATATTTCCATGTTATAGAAATCTGAAATATTACTTATATAATGGTACGTAAATTGTGTCACAAAATATTACTGCAGGTTTAAGTTATGACTCCAAATAAATTACTAAGATTAATGTGACTAATATTATAAGCAAAAAGGAATATTTGCTGACAAATTTAAAATTACATAGATTAATCTTACTCATATGATAAGTAAAATAGAATCCTAGTTGTTAAATTAAAAATGGCATCGATTAATCTTACTCACATTATAAGTATAAAAAAATCGCAGCTGATAAATTGAACGTTACATAGATAAATCTTACTCATATTAATAGTAAACAAGAATCGTTAGCTAATTTAAACTAAATACTCACTTAGCCATGTTTATTTTTTATTTCCATAAGCATAAGTTTTGACCCCATCTTCTCAAATAATTTTTTTAAAAATCTAGTGGTGACAAACTTGTTTAATTAATTTTGTATAATCCCATTCTATGATTTTGACTTTTTATATAATACAGATGATTTTTCAGCTCAACTCTTTTAAATAATGATTTTTTTGTAAAGTGCATGATTGAATATTCTTTTTTAACAAACGGCATTGAAACTATCTTGGTTTTATTATTCTGGTTATTATCATAAACCATAATCGAATACATTTTAGGTCTTAATCCAACAAATTCTTTTTATTGGCTTTCCATTACATTCATCCTTAAATTTACAACCAACATTTATTTTTCACTGCACCATGCAAAGGATTATCAGTTGGATAATCGCTAGTATAATAAAATGTAATATTCTTTTTCATATCATCATAAATATTTTCTGTTTGAAATTCCAACAGCAAACCATAATTTTATCAATGTATAGCAATTGAACTTCCTTGCCATATTCAGTTTTTAAGTTGTTGTAATAAAACTCATACATAATTTTTTTTATAGATAATTCTAATATTGATTGCTCTGAGTAAATTGGCTGCTTTAGTAATAATTCTGTTTTGACACTTTGGATTGCTACCAATTGCCCATCAAATAATTTTCTTGACACATATCCAGGGTTTGCTACTAGTGTTCTAATTTATCAGTTTCATTTGGCCTAACTATCTCAACATTAATTCTTTTTCTTGGATTCTACATGATTTTCTCAAATACTGAGTTATTCAATTACTTAAAAAATATCTTTCTCAAATTCAATATTTAGGTCATGTTATCAGATTAGTATTTATCTGGATATATGGAGCCATCCATTTTTCCTGATTAAACTCCAGCACCCTGTGTACCTTTCTTACTTTCATACCACAGCTAGTGTATAATTATAAACGTATGCATTAAACAATGTCTTTTTCTTATTCATTAAATTTGATACTAATTTATAACAATCAATAAATTTACTATCTAACCCTTTTGTCAATATATTTTGATAGTTGCTTAACCATTCCTAATATTTCAGGCACTAGTGGATAGCAATTATGTGTATCATGCAGAACCTCAATTATGTGTATCTTGCAGAGCCTCAGGGTGATCCAAATCAACCTATAATATATAAACTTTTTAGAATCATCTGGAATATAATCTGGCATTTTTTTTCTGCCGAAATCCAGTTAAATTCAGATACTGGCATGATTGCACCATTGCCATATCATAAAGATTATTTAGATCCAGGTACATAATCAATTTATTTAGTTTACTTTTATCATAATCACTATCCATAGAATTATCTTTTTGATACCATTGATATTCCACCCTTTAAACCTTTTTCTACAAACAAATGTATATCAATATCAGTTAATAGTTCTAATTTAGGTCCTGTTATTTTTAGTAATGCATCCGGGCGGACTATTGTCTGCATAAATATTTCTGATCTATATGTTTGTTATAGTTATATACTAACCAATATATATATTTAATTAAAACATAATGATTTTTATTCTTTTCTGATATTAACATCAGATTTATACTATTTGTATAGAGATTTTGAATGAACATAACCTTTCTTTCCACCTTTCCTTCAAGCCCAAAACATTACCAATGTTGTATTATTTAATGTTTTGAATTTACAAACATCGTTTAATGAAACAGAAACATTACCAAAGTTGTATTTACCGATGTGATTTTTACAGGAAGATGTTATGACTGTGTTATCCCATACAGGATATAATGCAGCTGGCATAGACCATTCAAGCATCTATTATCATTATTTTTCATATTGACATATCTCTGTTTTGATCCTAGGTCTTTTGGCAGTGGGATGAAGCTGTTTCCTCTGATTGGAGAATATTTTAATAAATTTAGATCAGTAGATATAATTCTACTAAGAACCAAGTGCGAACATCTGCTAATTAGGTCCTCAGCTCTTTTTTAAGTCAGCAAAAGCTGTACTCAAACTATCATTAAAGTCACCTATTTCAAGTACATTGGCTGCATTATTAGAGAAATAGGCATCAATTTCCTCTGGACCTTCCATCCGTATTCTTTCGAATCTTTTTATTAATAGAATGTTGTATTTTATTTTCTTATTTGTAAATAACATATTACTCAGGATATGTACAGTGGCAATATAGTCAGCCAATAGACTATTTGTAAATTTTTGTTTAAAATGAAATGTGTCGTTCTAATTCTTGTTGAATTTCTTCCTGCTCCTTTTGTTATTCTCGTGTTAACTTTCTATTTTGTTTTAGGTGTTGGTATTGGTGTTTGTTTTGGTACCGGTTTTATTGCTCTTTGTTTTGGTGTTTTAAATTTTTTTATATTTATGATCTGATATAACTATTATATAATAATTCCATTTTTGTTCATCTATATATTCAATATTTTTAAAAATTATATTATGATATTCACCAGAATAGTAGAATTTCAAAAGTATTTTGATCTGATGATTTTTAAATAAACTAGCGTTATATTTCTTTTGCGGTAGCGATTCTGCAATTTTTGTTGTTGTATTTCACTAAAATTAAATTTATAATTATTGGTTAGATAATTTGTTTTAATTCAGGTACTGGTCTTAGTAATACTTTTTGGAGTGTTGGTTTTGGTATTTTAAAAAAATGTACTCTGATTTGATATGATTTTAATTTTAAAAAATCCATTTTGATTCATCTATAAATTTAATATTTTTATCATGTCATGATGCTTGCCAGAATAGTCTAATTTCAATTTTGATATGTTGATTTCTAAATAAAACTTCTCAAACTATGGGTATAATTCTTTTGTGGTAGACATTCAACGCAATTTTTTTTTCATATTTTTATTTTTTTTATTTCAATAAAAATAAAATAATTTCTAATTATTATTATTAGTTTGATACTTTGTTTTAATTCATGCATTGGTTTTTAGCAGCATTTTTGTTTGGTGCTTGTACCGGTTGAATAGTTGATTTTCTTGATGCTGGTACGGCTTATTTTGTTTTACTATAATCAGATATCGAGCCAACAAGATAATTCCACCTTTTCTCATGAATAAATCTGATTTCATTAGTCACATCAAAGTATTTACCAGTGTGATTTATCTTGTGTAATGATTCTAAAGCATTGTTTTCAATATAAAAAAAAGTCACCATCCAGGAGTCAATTGTTTTCTGGAAGCGATTCTATAAATTTTGTTTTAAGTTCGTAAAAATTATTATTGTATATATTATTATATAATTTGTCCTTTGGAATGAACTCGGAATTTTTGTGTCATTTTAAAAAAAAATATTATATTATATATAACGTTTTATATTTTGAGGCCATTTTTGTTCGAAATTTTTGCGATTTTCGGCGCTTTTTAAAATATCAAAAACATTTTTTTTATTTGGTACAGTATTTATCTAACTATATTATATACTGGAACCAAAAAATAAAAGAAAAATCACAAATTAAAAACTTCGTCCAATTTATAATCTCTGTGCGACTGAGGAAAATGGAAATATTATCAGTATTTATTGTAAAAGACAATTTAAATGGCTACCACTATACTTTAGATACCGTAGTGTCTTAGTGTGGGTGAAGGAAGGTCCGTGTAAAGACCCCAAAACACCCAAGACTACTCCAAAACACCCCAAGACTACCCCAAAACACCCCAAGACTGTACCAAAACACCCTCAACTACCCAGGATACATGTATACAATTAAAAAAAAAAACCCACAAAAAACCTGTGATTATTTTTAGTTTTTGTTAACAAAATTAGTAAAATTCCTGTATTGTCTAATTATCCACTAAGATCGGTAGAGATTTTTCCCTTGTCAGTAATCCCCAAGGGAAAGAAATCTTCCGGTCTTAATATTTAGTATAGGCCAGGCAAGAGATATGAAAAATGTAAAGAAACAACTCTTTTTGAAAAAATCAATCACATAGACATCAATTTCGCGTCATTCTCTCTCTCTCTCTTGGATGTTAGATAATGACGCAAGTATTCTAGAAAATTAAAAGTGAAAAAATTATAAGTAAACCACTTTTGGACCACTATCCCTCCTTTGAGGATTCCCTCATTTCATGCTGCACAGATGGCGGGTATTTATCAATATGGACAATAATGGCCCTTTCTACTGTAGTAGGTTGATCAGTTCAAACACTGTATCCTAGAATGTATGGTCCGTTGGACAAAACTCCTGAAGTGTTGACTAAATTGTTTTTTACAGAAGAAACCCCAAACAATGCCCAAACAATGCACAGCTTACCATAGTAGTGAGCAGAATGGGTCTAATGCATGGTACCACCTGGACTGCTAATAACTTCGTCCTGGTTCTAAAGAAGAGTGGCAATCATGCAAACAACAATCAATTTCAGCCTCACGAAATGAGCACGCCCGTCCTAGGCAATACACGGAAATTTTGTTTATTAGTAACAGACAACTTAGTGAATGAATTTAAAATTACCAGAACCGAGAAGTCATCATAATCAATGACATTATCAGAGACAATAGAAAGTTCAGACATGGACAATGAATGCAGTGGAAATCTGGAAATTGTTGATACTGATCAAGGCACACTACACTGCGATTAATCAATAACCGATGATGACTCTGTCATGTCAAATGAAATGAATTGTTACATCACTGATGAGAACATTTAAGCTGATGATAACCCAGTCGTTTTCCCTATTCCTAAAAACGTGAAACCATTAACATCAGGCCAGTGGTATTCCGCTCATGAGCATACAAATTAACCACTCAAGAAGAACACGTACACAGTCAAGTGCCACCTTGCAATAAATCTAACTGTTTTCTGTTAGTGGATAACTCAAGGAGCGTAAGTTGATTGGAATCGAAGGAAGAATGTGAATTTTACGACGATTGTGAAATTTGGGATACTGCAAAGGGCAACACATGTAAGTCAATCTTTGTATTTGAAAATGGAAATTTGATAAATGTTGACCACAAAAGTCAGAAGTACTGCCTTAAAAAAAGACGCAAAGGTCAGGTATATTGGGATGATCTAGAACCACAACCAGCAGATGAGAACACTATCGTCTTAAGCAGGTACTAAGAGACACGCAAAAGAGATTCAACTTTTAAGAAAAGGGTCTCATAGTTGGTATATAATGATGATCAAAACTTGAGAAATGTTTGAACACCAAGGAAATCAACCAGTAAGTTCACAATCGCATGGAAACACGCATTCTGGACAAATCTTTACTAGAACAAAACCCCCAAACCATAGAAAAAAATGAAAGAAAATTTGAACAAGCAGCAACCGAAAGAAATCTTTTGTTACTTGAAAAAGATGACTCGCTGAATTGTGCATGTGAAGTCAGAGTGATAAGTAAAAAACAAAAAAAAACAACAAAAAAACAACAAAACACCCCCCCCCAAAAAAAAAACAACAAAAAAACAAACAAACAACGTAGCTGATGAGATTTTAGATGTGCTGGGAATGTTAAATTAACTTTTTACATCAACTTGGTTACTTATTCCTTTATTCCCAATTGAGTAAGGAATAAATGACCAGTTACCGGTTCAATAATGACCAGTTACTTATTCCCGATTCAAAAATTGTCACATCAAGTTGGTTATTTATTCCTTATTCATATTGAGTGGCCACTTATTCCTTATTCCCAATTCAGTAAGTAATAGGTTACCACTTACTTATTGCCTATTAAAACAATGCTACATCAAATATGAACACTCTTCCGGGCATTCATAGCTATTATTCTAACCCAACTGGAGAAATACGAGTCTTCTTTCTGGTACCAGCTATACAAAGCTCGATACAGAGAGATCACCGATTATATGAAAACGTGACGTGAACCCTTCCTTAAAGTATTTTCATTTGAACCCCACTTTGACAGTTTCTAGTTAGGGATCTCCTGCAACAGTAGGAAATGTTTGCAGAAAATACGTCGAGCCGATTTCTAGAAATAGTTATATATAAATAACGAGAGCTATAAGAAGCCTCACAAGGAGATTACCTCTTAAGTTCACATATCGAACAACCCCTCCTATAAAAATATGGACCCATCCTGCAGATTTTATCTCTAGCGATATTTCAGACCCACACAAGAAGTTTTATCGAAATTAGTTAAGAGGAATCAGAGAAATAGGAGTGTGCTTATAGGGACAGGCTATGTACAGGAGGTGGATAATGGACCGATTTCACAAAAAAATCTGCACCAATTGAACCCCTACTTAGAGAACATTTAGATTTCACCTCGTCTTCGACAGTTTAAAGTTAGGGAACCCCTCCAACAGTAGAAAAAGTTTAATGAAAATCCGTTGAGCCGATTTTGTGAAATAGGGGCTAAATCTATGGATGCCATAACAAAGCCTGTAAGCGGGATGCCTTTTAAGGCCATATATGGACGCTACAGATCTTGACATTGATCGTTCTTTGATATTTGAAACCTAGGGTAATGTTTGATCTACAAAAGGAATATTGACGGAGTTCGTCGAGAGCAATCAGAGAAATAGAAAGGTCCTTATATATATCGGCAATATTAATCCAGTACAGTGTGGATCCATTATATCTAAATTTTGCAATGCGTGAATCCCGTCTTAGATAATTTTTATTTCAACCCCTGTTTCCCTGTTTGACACATCCTAGGTAGAGATATGTTCCTACAGTACCACTAGTTGTGAAAAAATGTCGGGCCGGTTTTGAGAAAGAAATAATGGGCTAAAGAAGGGGGTGGGGGAAAAGAGGGTATGATACAGACCGCGAGGGGAATAAATCTTATATATATAAAGTGGGAATGTAACAAACCAAGGGAATGTGCTATTTGTATTTACGTCTCAGTTTATTGCTTTGTTAGCTTTTAACGATTATTTGTTTGATTATGCGGAATCGGTATTGGGAAGATATTTCTCAAACTGAGTAATTAACCAAATTCTAGGAACAGACGTCATAATGTACATTATTCACGAGACTTTATGATATCATGAATTAGTTTCGTAAAATGGACCCTCTTTAAAGAATTTTGACATTGACCCTTCTATGAGATTTTATTTCTAGGAAGATTTTCGACCTACGAAAGAAGTCTTGACGAATTTCGTCGAGAGGAATCATCGAAATAAGGGGCAGCTTATGGGTACCGGATATGAAATGCAGGTACAGTGTTGATCAATTCTATCAATATTTTGTACTAAATAAACCCCTACTTAGAGAATTTTGATTTCAACGCCTCTCGAACAGTTTCTAGTTAGGGGTGTGTTTCAACAGTAGGAAAAGTTTAAGGAAAATTCGTTGAGTCGATTTCGAGAAATAAGGAGCTCAATATATGGTAGGTATAACAAAGCCCACAAGGAGATTACCTCTTCAGTTCGTATGTGGAGCCTACAGTTCACCCCTAAAATGATTTTGACATGGATAAATCTGTGATAGTTTGTACGTAATGATATATTTGACTTCCAAAAGAAGCATTGATGAAGTAGAGAGCAACGGGAGAAATAAGAGGGTCTTTATGGATACCGGCAGTATTAAACCGTTACAGTCTTTGGACAGATTGTCGCCAAACTTTGCAGTACCCGAAGTCGGCGCCAGGTCAGTATCCTATGTCAGCGCCAGGGCAGCTCCCCTAAGTCGGCGCCAGCGCAGCCCCCCCCCACCCCCACCCCCAAGTCGGCGCCAGCGCAGCCCATAAGTCGGCGCCAGCGCAGCCCCCTAAGTTGGCGCCAGGCCACCACCCTAAGTAGGCGATAGCGCAGCCCCCTAAGTCGGTACCAGCGCAGCACTCTACCTTGGCGCCAGCGCAGTCCCCTAAGTCGGCGCTAGCGCAGTCCCCCAAGTCGGCGCTAGTGCAGCACTCTAAGTCGGCGCTAGTGTAGCACTCTAAGTCGGCGCTAGTGCAGGACTTTAAGTCGGCGCCAGGCCAGCACCCTAAGTCGGCACCAGGCCAGCATCCTATGTCGGCGCAAAGGCACCCCTCCTAAGTCTGTGCCAGCGCAGCCCCCTCTAAGTCGGCGATAGCGCAGTACCCTACGTCCGCGCCAATGCATCCCCCTAAATCGGCGCTAGCGCTGCCACCTAAGTTGGCGCAGATCCCCTAAATCGGCGCTAGAGCAGCTGGCGCAGACTTAGGGGGCTTCACTGGTCGACTTAGAGGGCGGCACTGGAGCCGGCTCCGGGGGCTGCGCTGGCGCCGAGGTAAAGTGCTGCGATGGCGCCGACTTAGGGTTGTGGCCCGGCGCCGACTTAGGGGGCTGCACTGGCGCCGACTTAGTAGGATGAGCTCGCGCCGAGGTAGAGTGCTGCACTAGATCCGACTTAGGGTGGTGGCCTGACGCCGACTTAGTGGGCTGCGCTGGCGCCGAGGTAGGATGCTGCGCTGGCGCCCACTTCGAGTGCTGCGCTGGCGCCAATTTAGGGAGATGCGCTGGGGCCGATGTAGGGGGCTGCGCTGGCGTCAACTTAGTGGACTGCGCTATCGCTGATTTTGGGGCTGCGCTGGCGCGGACGTAGGGAACTGCGCTGTCGTAGACATAGTGTGCTGCGCTAGCGGCGACTTAGGGTACTGCGCTGACGCCGACTTGGGGTGCTGCGCTGGCGTCGACTAAGGTGGCTGCGCTACCGCTGATTTAGGGCGCTGCATTGGAGCGGACGTAAAGTGCTGCGTTAGCGCCAACGTAGAGTGCTGTGCTATAGCTGATTTAGGAGGCTGCGCTGTTCTCACATATCTGACAAGATTCGGACAAGATTTGGCATGTGAACACACAATGTCGGGACCATATTTCTGACCAGATCCGGATAAGATTTGGCATGTGAGCATTAAACGTCAGGACCATATGTTGCACCACATCTAGACAAGATATGGCATGTGATCATAGAATGTCAGGACAATATTTCTGACCAGATTATAGCAAGATTCGGCACGTGAGCTCACAATGTCAGGACTAAATTTCTGACCAGATCCGGACAAGATTTGGCATGTGAGCATACAATGTCAGGACCATTTTTCTGACCAGATCTGGAGAAGATTTGGCATGTGAGCAAACAATATCAGTTCCATATTTCTGACCAGATCTGGACAAGATTTGGCATCTGAGCATACAATGTCAGGACAATACTTCTGACCTGATCCGGACAAGATTTGGCATGTGAGTATACAATGTCAGGACCATATTTCTGACCAGATCTGGAAGATATTTCGCATGTGAGAATACATGTCGGGAACGTATTTCTTAACAGAACCGGAAAAGATTTGGCATGTGAGCAATGAATATCAGGATCATATTTCTGACCAGATCTGAACAAGATTTGGCATATGAGCATACAATGTCAGGACAATATTTCTGACTGAATCCAGAGGAGATTTGGCATGTGAGAATACAATGTCAGAATCATTTTTCTGAGCAGATCCGGGGAAGAATTTGCATGTGAGCATACGATGTCAGGACCATATTTCTGACACGATCCGAACAAGATTTGGCATGTGAGCATACATGTCAAGACCATATTTATCACCAGATCCGGACAAGATTTGGCATGTGAGAATACAATGTCAGGATCATATTTCTGACCAGATCCAGACAAGATTTTGCCTGTGAGCATACAAACTCAGGACCATATTTCTGACCAGATCCAGAAAACATTTGATATGTGAGCATACAATGTCAGGACCATATTTCTGACCAGATCTGGACACGATATAGCATGAGAGGGTACAATGTCAGGATCATATTTCTGACTAGATCCTTACAAGATTAGGCATGTGAGCATAGAATGTGAGGACCATATATCTGACCAGAACCGGACAAGATTTGGGATACTAGCATGCAATGTCAGGACTATATTTCTGACCAGATCAGGACAAGATTTGGCATGTAAGCATACAATGTCGGGAGCAGATTTTCTCACCAGATCCGTACAAGAGTTGGAATGTGAGCCTAGAAGGTCTGGACCATATGTCTGACCACATCCGGACGAGATCTAGCATGTGAGCATAGAAAGTGCTGACCATATTTCCGACCAGATCCGGAAAAGATTTGGCATGTGAGCATACAATATCAGGCCCATATTTCTGACCAAATCTGGACAAGATTTGGCATGTTGGGATACAATGTCAGGACAATATCTCTGACAAGGCTCGGACAAGATTTGGCATGTGAGCGTACAAGGTGTGGATGCTATTCCTGACCAGATCAGGACAAGATTTGGCATGTGAGCGTTCAATGTCAGGACCACATGTCTGACCAGATATGGACAAGATTTTGCATGTGAGCATTAAATGTTAGGACATTATTTCTCACCAGATCCGGAAAAGATTTCGCACATGAGCATGCAATGTCTGAACCATTCTTCCGACCAGATCCGGACAGGATTTGGCATGTGAGCATACAATGTGGGGCCATATATGCGATCAGATCCGGAGAAGATTTAGCATGTGAGCGTACAGTGTCAGGACCATATTTCTGACCGTGTCCAAAAAAGATTTGGCATGAGACCATACAATGTGGGGACCATATTTCTGACAAGATTCGGACAAGTTTTGGCATGTGAGCATGCAATATCAGGCCCATATTTCTGACCAGATCCGAACAAGATTTGACAGGTGATGATACAATGTGAGGACCATGTTTCTGACCAGAACCGGACAAGATTTTGGCATGTGAGCATACAATGTCAGGACAATATTTCTGACCTGATGTGGACATGATTTGGGATGTGAGCATACAATGTCTGGACCATATTGCTTACCAGATACGGTCAAGATTTGGCATGTGAGCATAGAACGTCAGAACCATATCTGACTAAATCAGGAGAAGATTTAGCCTGTGAGCATACAATGTCAAGACCATATTTCTGACCAGATCCGGAAAAGATTTGGCAAGTGACGATACAATGTTTCAACCATTTTTCTGGCCAGATCCGGACAAGATTTGGCATCTGAGCATACAACGTCAGGACCATATGTCTGACCAGATCCGGACAAGATTTGGCATGTGAGCATACACTGTCAGGACCATATTTTGGCCAGAGAGTACTGAGAGAGAGAGAGAGAGAGAGAGAGAGAGAGAGAGAGAGAGAGAGAGAGAGAGAGAGAGAGAGAGAGAGAGAGAGAGAGAGAGAGAATAGTGCATGCTGAATTAAATTAATACATTTATAAGCGGAAAGTAACTGTGTCCGTGAGTGAACGAAAGAGAGAGAGAGAGAGAGAGAGAGAGAGAGAGAGAGAGAGAGAGAGAGAGAGCGAGATAGAGAGAGAGAGAGAGAGAGCGAGAGAGAGAGAGAGAGAAAGTAGTGAGAGACAGAGAGTAGTACATTCTGAACGAAATCAATACATTTATGAGCGTTAAGTAACTGTGTCCGTGAGTGAACGAGAGAGAGAGAGAGAGAGAGAGAGAGAGAGAGAGAGAGAGAGAGAGAGAGAGAGAGAATAGTGCATGCTGAATTAAATTAATACATTTATAAGCGGAAAGTAACTGTGTCCGTCAGTGAACGAAAGAGAGAGAGAGAGAGAGAGAGAGAGAGAGAGAAAGTAGTGAGAGACAGAGAGTAGTACATTCTGAACGAAATCAATACATTTATGAGCGTTAAGTAACTGTGTCCGTGCGTGAACGAGAGACAGAGAGAGAGTAGTGCATGCTAAATGAAATCAAGACATTTATAAACGTAAAGTAACTGTGTCCGTGAGTGAACGAGAGAGAGAGAGAGAGAGAGAGAGAGAGAGAGAGAGAGAGAGAGAGAGAGAGAGAGAGAGAGAGAGAGAGAGAGAGAGAGAGTAGTGCATGCTGAATGAAATCAATACAATTATAAGCGTAAAGTTAACGTGTCCGTGAGTGAACGAGAGAGAGAGAGAGAGAGAGAGAGAGAGAGAGAGAGAGAGAGAGAGAGAGAGAGAGAGAGAGAGAGTAGTGTATGCTGAATGAAATGAATACATTTATAAGAGTAAAGAAACTGTGTCCGTGAGTGAACGAGAGAGATAGATTAGTGTGTGTGTGTGTGTGTGTGTGTGAGAGAGAGAGAGAGAGAGAGAGAGAGAGATTAGTGCATGCCGAATGAAATGAATACATTTATAAGCGTAAAGTAACTGTGTCCGTGAGAGAGAGAGAGAGAGAGAGAGAGAGAGAGAGAGAGAGAGAGAGAGAGAGAGAGAGAACAAACAGGAAGCAGAATAGGGTTTCGATGAAATTGTGTAACATTTTATTCATTAAGAAAATGAGGATTGTAGATTTAACGGTGAATATAGATATTTCGGATATTTTTACTTATTATTTTCCTATGTTTCTAATGATTAATAACTGGAATTTGTCACTGATCTGGAGAGCGTAGAAGCAATAGTCTACAATTGAAGCCATAATTAAATGCGTATTCATACCTAATGGACAAATCAAAATTTGATAAACCCACAGTATTGGTATATCAAATTGCTTTATATTAACACTTAAAAAGCAGTGTTACTTTAATGTATATATATTTATATATATATATATATATATATATATATATATATATATATATATATATATATATATATATATATATAATATAATATAATATAATATAATGCAATCCACAGCTGTTGACGTTGGCCTATCTAACGGTTGAACAAGTTTGCCCTTCACTGACAGGTATCATTTTTTATACAGAAATTTCCCTTAAGATCTTTTTTTTTCAAATTGTATCAGCTGTTACATTTTCTTATTTATAACATTGATCATTAGTCTTTTAGTTTGTAACTGGTATTTTTGGTTTGCTTTACGTATTCAAAATAACCTGTAATATCAGGTTATATATCGATATATTTTGCATGTAACACGTGTGTCAGGTCAAGAGAGCTTAACCTCGCTTTCCGCATCAGACGTGAACAGGCGTTTCATATTTAGCTACTTTTCCGTAAGAGAATCTCGTTTCAGTTGATGCTTTTTTTAAAAATTGTAAATCACCCCCCCCCCCTTGTAGTTTAAGACTTATTCTAATGAAGACTGAAATCAAAATCACCCCCTCCCCAATTTATAGCTATAGTTATCCATAACAGTGATGTCACCATTACTGTGTGTGTGTGTGTGTGTGTGTGTGTGTGTGTGTGTGTGTGTGTGTGTGTACGTTTGGTATTTCTTTGTTTTATTGAAAATTGTTAATGTGAATGATATAATTTTCGATGTAAATCAAAACGTCCTGTGATTTATTACCTACACATTATTGAGTAAATCTATGTCAAGCGCCAACTCTTCATGCACTTTCACGCATTTTAGCATGGCTTTCGATGTATGTCCTTCTTAAGTATTATTTCTTCTTTCATCTCGCTGTTGCCTATACAAAGTAGGTAGATCCTTCATATTAGTGTAGATAAAACTAAACATAGAATGTTCAGCTACTGTTGACAACATCATGACATATATAGTACATTCCAACCATAAGGACGATTACGTCCTACAAACCGTAATTTGCACAAGAAAAATTTCTTGCCCACAGCCTTTCCTGTTTTATCCAGTTTTCAAATAGTTTATCAAAGAAGTGATAAGCTGAGCCTTACATATTTTTAAATATCTGTAAGAAAATTTAAATCATTGAATAACATTATATTTTCAATAGTTCAAAACGACAAATTATTCATCTACAAACAAACAAGGCCACTTTGATTTCTAAGAAAAAACCATTAGTATTAGAGCTGGTCAATTACATTTCCGAAAATGAATGTCGCACTATGACAAAGTTGTTTAGCAGCATTTATTTAATTTCTATTCGTAATCCTACTGCTCAATGTAATGAAGATATATAAAAGAGTTTAGAAACCGTCAAATTAAACATCTGAACATGAACAATCCACAAAAATAACGAAAACTAATATTCAACGCAATAAATATTTCGCCCGCGGAAATAACACGCAATTGACTCTTTCAGTAAGGCTACCAACAGAGAAGTCAAGGACTCAGTGGTCATTAATTTTCCAGTATGGTTGACAAGCAGAAAAGTGGTACTATGGTACATTATACGACCTTTCAACAAGGCATACTAGGATACATTTAGCACACAAATTACTAATGTAGATACTGTAACAAGGTCTTTTTCTTCTGTTTCTTTTGATGTACATTTTTTAATGTTTCCTTGTTAATTAAAACTTATTTATTTCAAATGATACTCTTCTTATAAGATCAATAGTAAACTCCATCATTTGTTTACCAATATGGCGTGATCTGAAGAGGGGTCCAGGTTAAAAAACAAAACAAAAAACAACATAAAGCATCAGAGACTGTGTAGATTATACCGAATAAATATGATATTAATCAACAATATCAATAATATTCTGACTAATTATTACCAAATCTACAGGTAAACATTGTAAAGCAATAGTTAGCACTGGGTATAACGGCATTAAGGTCATTTGTTTCTCGATATAGTAGACACATAAATCAAACAAACCCTTTCCATTTATATAAAAACTGATATTTCTATGATTAGCCTAATCAGGGTAAGAAAGAACATTTGTATGTAGAACCTTAAGTCAGGGTTTAAATAATAATGAGTCGACTTCAGCACACCCTGCTTTTAAAGCCCTCATTGCCTCATCGTTACTTTCTTCTGCTACTAATTTATAGTGCTTCCTTTGTTCATCAAGGCAACGTTTGTCCCATGACCAATCATTCCATTCAAAATAATAAAGCTCTTTTTGCAGAGCACTCCGATTTAGGTGTTTACATTTATCGGGACAAAGGTCGAAGCCACCAGAAAAGCAAATTCCAGTTTTGATAACATTTCTTATAGTGTCAGGATTTTTCCATTTGTATCCATGGTAACGATAATGTACGGATGACCTTGGTTTTGGTACCTTTTGTTCTGCAGTCACGTTAGTTTGGTAGAACTCATAAGGCTGCCGTCCGAGGGAGTTACCCTCTCCATGCCAGGTACCGTTGTTATAAGACCGCAGATGAAAATAAAACTTGTATTCGTCTCTATGGAAGGTCCATATGTACTGACACATGACACTGAATTGGGAGAAAGCCGAACCTGAAACCATTTTATATATTTCATCGAAGGTCCTGTTGTGAAGCTTTTCCAAGTATTTTCTGAGTTCAACAATGTGAGAGACTTTCATTATGACAGGAAAATAAGCCATGCCTTTCATGACTTCTTTTGATTTGAACAGGAATGCAGTGGGTAGCGCCGCATCGCTCCACCACTTAGTTTCCTCTTTTCCATAGTTTCCAATGACGACAGGCTTCCCTTCTTCAAACAAGAGTTCTGGTATCACTCTAGTCACAAATACAGTATCTGTGTCAATATAGCCAACATATTTTTTCTTAATTTTGTCCTCTGGGTAGAAAAAATCCCTCTGCATTCTCTCGTGCCCACGCGAATGGTAAATACTGGGATCAATCGGGCTTTGATATTCCACTCGTGGATAGGGATATCTCGCTGGCAATGACTTTCCAAGTTCTTTATCCTTTGCACTTTCTTCATCAAGAACGACTACGATAGATACATTTCCAGGCCAAAAGTATCGCAAGCTCGGAAGTAGAAAATTGTCATACTGTTCAAGAAATGCACTGCCCATTCGAAGATATAACTCGAGATCATCAAAGACAGCCTGATTTTCATTTATATAATTATTGCAATTGACATTGGAATCACATAACCGTGTCGTTACGTAAGTGTATAACTCTAGCTTATATAGATATAACGCAGGTACAAAACAGAAACCAAACCATATTGCAACTAAATATTTCAGAGACAACTTTTTGAGGATACGCATCTCTTCTTGTATACCTCCAGTGCATATGAAGTCAAATCTGTTTGGTTGAACCTTCAATGGACCTATAAACAAAAGAAGGGTTACATATGGATGCACCTTATATGTCAAGCACTCTACTATAATTACTGAATTGACAAAACCAATGGAACTTCTGATGGTGATAAAAAAATGTCTTCAACAATTCGTCAAATTTCAGGCAATGAAGATGATAACGTTATTAAGGATTATGTAGACAAGACGAATTTAGAAAAGAAGGATAAAAACGGTGGCAGTGTAACTAATGATGAAGCAGATACAAACTGTAATAACGATCACATGAGGAAGTGTTTTTAATTATGTTTATGGTTGCAGCAGCTGATGTAATTTGCCTTTGAAACAGATTAACTAGCTAGTTCTTTATTCTTTTTGCTACTAAAATTAAACCTTTAGTGCAATCGCAGAGAAGAAGCTAACTAATGCAATAATTCACAAAATGGCATTATCAACTACTAAAACAATAATTTTTTCCAGCTAATGTAAAAAGCCAGCTTTTTACAGCTCTAATGACACACGGCATAGCTGTTGCTGCGTTTTTGGCTAACCTAATGAAATAGTCGTCATCATTATTCATACCATTTTTAAATTTATCACTGAAAAATACAAAATTTACTTTGGTTATAATAAGAGTTGCTGTTATCAAACCAAAAGCTATAAAACCAGTAGCAATTGTTACACTTTTTCTTAAAACAGTTGTTTCAACCTTTCCCCTAATGGTAACTTTTCTTTAAGTTTGAGATTTGATTTGTTGATATTTTTCTAAAGTTATTTTCTAAATCTGTTAAATATGCAACTATTTCAGCTTTTTGCTTTCAGTATTTTGCAAAAGTTCTTGCAATTTAGGCCTTTAGCTGGAACTTTTGCTTTATCAATGTCATTTTTTATGTCCTTTATCTCTTTATCACATATATGAACGTCTGATGTCTTTGATCTAATTTTTGAATTAACTACTTTCACTGCATTTTCATAGCCCCTTAATTATCTTTCTTCTTGAATCGTAAATAATCATAGCATTCATCTATTATTATTTCTAATTCTATTACAAGCCGGCTATATGGTTCATTTGTGTTAATGATTTGAATTTCTTTTGCTTTCTCCAGTAAGTTCTAAAAATACTGTTTCCTAATTTTACGGAAACCATCGGTTAACACGCGAGTTGTATACATATTTGGAATGAAATAAAAATCTTTTTGATCGAATCATTCAATTATAGCTTTCAGTTTGACATCTTATCACCACTGCACAGGACACGGTATTATAAATCTTGTTCCCAAAATGATTAACATCTCACAAAATTTACCGATTGGAGATCAATACGTCTATAAATATTGATTTTAAGATTGCAAGTAAAGCGATATATATATATATATATATATATATATATATATATATATATATATATATATATGTATGTGTGTGTGTGTGTGTGTATATAGTTATAGTTCATATACAGTCTAGTTGCATAAGAAGAATAATGGCTGAAAACAACCAAAGTACATGGAAAGTAGATATTTATAAGCAGTCATAGTGCAAAATCAATTATCATTCCAATTCTACTCCTATGCAGGCAGATATTACATAATACATAATAATAATATTGATATCTTGTATATTCCTCCTTGGAAAGAGTAAAGCATACGTGTTTTAAAGAATTTCAATGATGAAAATACAAAAATGTATGACTTTTGATGAAACATGGAATAATATGCACATATTTCATGATATGTCATACATTAAAAACATGGCTACATAATCAACTGAGAAAAATTTTTCATATAATAAAAATAATCAAAACAGTAAAGACTGTTTATCACACAGAAGGACGCACAATGTAAAATGTTACATCATAATAAAATGGTACATCATAAGCAAATAAGTGAGATGGACTTAATTTACACGAAGAAACGCGTGCCGACTTGTCCTAGGAATCACAATTTGTACAAGACTTATGGAACAAACTCAAAACTCTTTCAGAAAGGAAAAGAAATACTGTTTTAATAAATTATTTCAACATTTGTTTCGGAATTCAATTGGGATTCTATTTTAAAAGACTTTCTCCCTTGGATATATCAAAGTTGTTCCAAAAGGATTTGGATATCGGTGGGGAGGAGGAATCAAAGTATAGTTACATTTTATGCGTAAAAAAAATTAAGTAATGTTACCATGGTATTGTGTATAAACATCAACGTAATGTTGTCAAGAGATTTGGTATGAGCGACATCTACAGCCATGCTGCTGAAACTTTAAGTTTCATGATAAGTGTTAGTTATGAATTGGTCTTCAAGAATAACATTTCCACTAATTAATATATATATATATATATATATATATATATATATATATATATATATATATATATATAGATATATATATATATATATATATTATTGGGGTTGGTGCGCGGCGGAAAGGCGATTGTTGCCGTAATCCGCGAACTTTGGCTCGAGTCTTGGTAGGGAACGAATTGAAAATATTGTCCAACATCTAACCTGTATGATAATATTCTTTCTCAAAATACAATAATTTCACTCTATATTATCACTCATCCTCATGTAGGATCCTGTGATGGCACTTTCCGCTCTGTCTGGTGTATCTTTGTACCTATCTATATTAATTTCCATATACCTTGATTTATATCATAGGAATCCGGAGTGACTGTGTATTAAATGAGTGTTAATTGCTGGGTCGTCATGCCGGTGTGTCTGCCACGCATGAATGTTTATACCAGCGATTATGTTCCATTCTTTTTGGGGATGTGTGCATGGTCGAGGGGGTATAGGGGTTGGTGTGTGCATGCAAGGCGATTGTTGCCGTAGCCCGCGAACCTGGGTTCGAGTCTCGGTAGGGAAAGAATTAAAATATTCTCTAACCACTATGATAATATTCTCTCTCTCTATCTCTCTCTCTCTTACTATATATATATATATATATATATATATATATATATATATATATATATATATATATATATATATATATTGATCATGTACAACGGAATGCGTACCAACGTGGGTGCTTTTATTATTACTTTATTTTCGATGACAAATCCGTTTTCTTTTGTTGTTCTATTGGTTTTGTTTCTGAAATATTTAGATCTCTGACGACTTACCATCGATTATCCATATCATCGAATATTACGACTTACCATCGATTATCCATATCATCGATAATTACGGAAGTGTTCAATGAAATAAAATGTAATAGACTATATGTAAGGAAAAAAATAATCAAAATTCCAGTAAAACGTTGATACACATTGATTCCTTCTCCTTACTGTTGTCCAAATATGGCTTCCACTTGAGTTCGAATCCTTTTGGAACAGCTTTCTTATATCCAAGCACACACGTTTTCTAAATTAAAATCCCAAATACAACGTTGATGCTACCACACATGGGCAAGCATAAATTTGAGCTGAAATGATGTCTAATTCGATTTTTAAAAATTAATTTTTATCTAATTGCTTCTTTACCCCATAATACAAATGTTGTTGGGTCGCATTTAACACATTAATCTTTATCTTTATATATTTTCTGAATTTACACTAATTACAAGTGACCTGAATGTTTTTTTTTCAATCTTAGATTTAAACTAAAGTTTCTGAAATTACAAAATAATAAAAAAGTAAAACTTACCCAACGATGACAATATAATTTAGGACATTGTTTTTCTTATTTCCTATGAAGAAATATTTAGCATACTGGAAATCAAACTAGCCTCTGTATAACTGGATCGAACTGGCACTACATACAGCGTCATATGTCCAACAAATTGAATGGCTTTGAAAGCTACAATATATGACGCGTGCCGTCAGCTTTACGTGACCCATACTCCATACTATGTTTGACCTTAGGTGTAACATTACCGCTAGCATATGTTGTCCAAACACATCTCATCATGAAAGGAATACAAACAATCGTGCACACATGTTATCCATTAGTAAATATCCCTATCCTACTTGAGCGAAATGGCTAGATGACTGGATATAACAAAATGGTCTAAAAAAATCTGGAATATCTCTTCATTCATATTTAGGGAGATTAAAAGTGTGTGTGTGTGTGTGTGCGTGTGTGTGGTCATAGTTTCCATTAAATCATTTGGATATGAAATAACGACCCAAAGCTCACCTTTATCAGTTACAGGGTTTTGAATGCAGCATGACATGAGAAAGTATTAATTCGTTGCAGAGGTATGCCGTTGAAACATTTTGTTGATGTAAATTGTGAAACGTTAGGATTAAAGGCCATAGATACGTTAAAAGTTGCGGTACATTAACCTCCCAAAGATATATATATATATATATATATATATATATATATATATATATATATATATATATATATATATATATATATATATGTGTGTGTGTGTGTGTGTGTGTGTGTGTGTGTGTGTGTGTGTGTGTTTAGTCTTCTGCATACATGACTAATAAAATGAAACTGAAAAGTGAACAGGGTCTAAGCAATATTAGTTTTAATGAACTACAAACATGCAAAGGAAAGTCTGAAATTCTTTAGGTTATAATGAGTCCTAAAGGAAGGTACCCCCCCCCCCAAAAGGCGCATCTTAATATATTCACTCAGAAATCATCGTATTAGCACATGTGATATCTTTGCCGTGCTGTTTTTTGAATAGTTAATAGTGCACATCGTTTAAACTAAATGACATTCAGATGTAAGGTGGAGAAACGGATGAAATAGATAAATATTGTAATAAACCATTTCAGTGTGGGATCCTAAGAAAATCCAGCAAACAAGAAAGTTTGAGCATTTATATCTTGCGTGTGACTCATTTACTGTAAGCCTATTTACGCTTTATAAATGCGCCATTCTTTCAACCTGCTGCGGAATTTTGAAAGCTTCAGCACAAAGTTCTTCTTTTCTCAATGAGTGGACTTGGGGGTGGGATAGTGGGGTGGGGTGGGGTGGGGTGGGGTGGTGGTGGCTCGTTTTAAAACCAAAATTTCACATGGTTATAACGGATCATTTTTTAAAACGTCAATGGCTACTTTTTAATTTCATATCTAATTTGCTTGATTGTAAAGACGAAATTTCAATGTCAATCAAGGAAAGGAACAAAGGAAGCATATATGATGAGTTTTATTCAATGTTTCGGGGTTGTTTTGAAGATGCGGTGTTATAATTTTTATACTGTAGTTAAAAACCTAAAAATACCTCATAAATTAATTTATATTTATTCATTACCATGGAAAGGTCAAATGATATGGCATGCAGATTTATCGCACTCAAGGCACTGCTAGATGGGGTTCCACATTTTAGATAATTATGATTTAGTATATGGTCTTTGTGTACGTGAAGTACATCTACCAGGTAGATAAGCATTCTTTACCCAAATGGTGCTATGCACATATCAGCCGTACATTATTTGCAAAGTTCATAAAAGTAACAGCAAGCCGCATGTGCGGTATAAAGCTTGATTGCTATGGCTTTAAACAAACTGCGGATTACATGAGCAACCTGACCTACATTTTCACTGGGGCGGAAGAAGTCAATGGTATCACTATTATATGCTTTCCAAGCAAGAGGACATTAGCGCCAAAATATTTAACATTGCTGTTTTGACATTTACTAATGAGTAAGTAAAGGAATCTCAGACTTGTTAATTACAAGAATATGCATTTTACTGTGTTCCTACCTTTTGACACAACTATATTACTTTCCCATAATGTCTTCCTGAAAGCAAATCCTTAATTTTGAAGTGCAGTTGTCTTACGAACAAGAATTAATTGTGGTCTAGATAGGGCAATGGGAACTCAATCACTTTGCACCAATGCGGTCCCAAATTCAAGACCTTGTTCCAACAGGTACAAGCGCACTAGGTTGCACACCCAACGTGAGTGATTTCCTTGAGTTTCTCCGGTTGCTTCCACTTTAAAGTCCACATCATGCCGACATATGAGCCGTCGCGCGTCGCATATGTTGTCAGAAAATGCTGTTCGATTGACGTCAAAAACAAGTTTACAAGTAACCAAATAGTTTGCCTCACCTGAATTAATCTTACGTTTAAGATCTTAGTAGTAGGTAAAATGCCACTTCTGGAGCAACCAGTAAACCGAACTTTCCCTGGGTCTATGAAAATTGGTTTATAAATATATTATTTGATGGAAAAGAAATACCAAGTAAAATGCATGCAATAAAACCCCAGAACATAAGCAGGGTATGTATACAATAAAAACTAGTTTAATTGCATTAGATGATACAAAATATAATATTAATGGGGTAAATAAAATATTTTTGGATTATTATAAAAAGTTTTTAATGAAATAGGAGGGAATATAGAACTGATTCAATCCCTGTCTATATCGTTCTTGTGTATTTAAAGTTGTTTTATCAAAGACAATACAAGCATATGGCTCAGTTATGCATTTATTATAAATATCTGCTAATAGTTGTTTATTGATGTCTCTAGAACAGTGATCATCAGATATTTGACGTATATCTTTTTTATCTAACCCATTAAACAATACAAACTATTTAGTATTTCTAATAATCTACTTTGGCACATCATAATACTTCTGAGTCAGATAGATGCATTGTTTTTCTTCATTGATAACAAACATTATTCTTTTATCTTGTTCATATTACTGTGGTTAATTTTAATATCATCAAACACGTTTTTTTTATGCATTTTCTACTGGAATGTCTTCTTCGGGTGGCAAGATTTCTAATATTTGTAATTAGCTTCATCTTCTAATGTATTGAATAATTCTTCCAACATGCTATATTTTGTTTGGTTACTTTTTGGCACTATATATATTATAAGTTCATCATAATTAAAGTATTTAAGTAATCAATTAAGCGAAGAGTTGGTCTTTCCTTGCTCTGTGCCTCCACCAGTCATATAGTGGCAATCAGGTAATAAGAATGATGCTTAGGATTTTTTTCTTTACTAATAACATCAACATTTATTATTTCCATTATAATACTTAGTTATATAAAAAAGAAGTTTGATTTTCTTCATAGCCATTGAGCTTGTACAATTTTAAATATTTCTAAGGGGCTCTACATAGTTTCACTTGTCTGGAATTTTATTATTTCTTCAAACACATATTTTATGGCTTGGTTATTATCGCCATCGAAATTGGATTTTACATGCATTAATAATCCATTAAAATCGGTAAGTAAATTTTAATTTTGATCTTTTATCATTCAATTTCAATCCACTATTTATTGAAGCTACTATTAAAAGAATAACACTCAATGTTACAAAAAAATTGGGAATTCCCGGTATTGCCGCTATACGTGCAGTCCTTCCTATGAATGTTGTTATCAGAATGGTTGGTTTATATATATATATATATATATATATATATATATATATATATATATATATATATATATATATATATAAATTTATAAATTGTCCTATATGCAGAACACAATCGCGTTAAATTCTCATGTGATTATGTAATGTTATTGTTGTTTTAATTAATATTTATGCTATTATGTTACATTATTTGCAAAGCCAAAAATAGATCATGTGCAATGAAACTCAAAACCAACATTATTTTGGATTTATTTATCGTTATTTTATTCAAAGAAGCAGTTCATATAATATGTATTAATGATGATTCAAACAACACTTTCCACACATCACTACTGTATAATTGTCAAACTAAAATCACGCCCATCATTGTTACAATATATTAACCATGATATTTATTTTGTTTCAGTGTATAGTCCTGGCGCCTTTATAAAATATTATATTGTGAATGTAGTAGAGCATGGTTATGATTAATCAGTTAATCATCGTTTTCAATTTAATCTTAAATTAATCAAAATTTTTGTTTGAAAATGATGAAAAATGATTAATTTTTCTCATAATTTCAGCATCATTTTACCATAAATTTTGTAATGTAGCATTTCAATTTGGCACCTTTTTGATTGCATAAGGTGACTAATGTGCCTATGCCTGCTTTCTTGAATTAAAACAAACTAAATGGATGTGCGAAATATGGATCAGCCAGTCGAGTTAAAAGAAAGAGCTTCGATTCTCGATGTAATGTCTTTAACTATTTTTCACATTATTTTGGGAAGAATTAAAAGTATTGTGCATTTGTGTCTGTGTTATTGACTCAAATTAGAGTCCATTCCCAAAGTTCGGGGACGTGCCAAAGTCCATCCTAAACGCTGCCAAGATCAAACAGTTTTTTTAAGATTGAGGTCACGAAGATTCAGATAGCAAAGGTAGAGTTAAAACTTAAAAGGGACTTTTCTGTGTGCTGCGTTTTTTGACAAGAAACGTCATATTTAGAAGCAAACTTTTGGTAAAGTTTTGTCGGATATTTGTATAGTCTGAGTTTCCTCTGATTCTGTATCTATACCTGGCCTAAAGGCTGATACAGGATCAGAGAGGTACAACTCTTCTTAAAGCTAGGTTTGCTGGCCAAAAATGTACCGCACCCTTTACGTTTTGCTAGCGACAATCGTGCAGGAACATACCCTAACGTCTTTAAATGATGACACTATTTACAAGCTGTGTTTTCTTGGGACTTATCTTATGCAACAGAACTAATAAATCTCTTTCCATCATTTTTTAGAAGTATTTAAGTTGTCATCATTTTTAATCAGTTAATCATTAATTAATTAGAAAATTTCACCCTTTATCATTTTTGTCCCAAAAATGATTAATTAACCATGCATTAAGTATGTACCAGGTAATAAGTTTATATTATGATATCATGATTCTACATTTACTGGTACTGGTAGCCTTGCCATTTCCATTCCAATATAGCTGCTTTTTAACATTCTAACCAAGATTTTGTTGTTGTTTGTTGTTTTGCAGCATCTAATATTCAACCCAATTATAAACTGAACATATTTTGGAATAAAAGAATAATGGTTTATGCTCAACATGACTGTTTTATCATCAAGATATTTGCTATTTGTCAAGTCAAATCATAAATAGCTGTTTAGCTTCAGTTTATCTTATTTCCAGCCATATCTAATGTACCATCCATTGTGTCACCAGCTTTCAAAGGAAAGTTTTTTTTCTTCTTTATTATGTTCGCGATAATTGGTAGTAATTGTAACAAGAATGAAGCCGGGTTGGGATTGGATTAGTAAAGACACCGAAAGCAATTGCGTTAATGAGATGTTTATTTACAAACGCAATTTAAAGATGAGCGAATCTGACACCATTATAACAAAAAGATAAGGACAATTATATAGTTCCTAACATGGAACTATCAACAACAAGTAACTCAACGAGAAAAATCAAAGATGAATTAACGAATGGAATTTAAACAAACGTGAATAACGTCTTACCGCTAATCAACAAATAGAAGTATATGATCTACACCCTAATACAAACAAGGTCTTAGTTAAGCACCAAGGGTGACCAAAGCATGTGATTTATATACGACTACGAATAATGCATCATGAAAAATTTATCCACAAGAAGGACGCATGTATTATACACGTATCAACACATCACTCAGTTAGCGATATTTGAAATATGGATGCACAAATTTATGAATTTATCACTCATATATATTGATATTGAATATGGATGCACGAATTTATGAATTTATCACTCATATAGCGATATTGAAATATGGATGCACGAATTTATGAATTTATCACTCATATCGCGATATTGAAATGTGGATGCATGAAATTTTGCTCAGACAGCAATAGTGACAATAACATGGAACACTTAATATATATAACTATTGTGGCGTCCAGTTGACGACCAAGATGTATTTCCGGTTCCACCCGCTCTAGTCTATGGTCAAGGAGCCACCACGCATGGTCCACCCATCCCAGTCTGTTGAAGGATTCCTCGAGAACCTTCTCATTCAACACAGACCCGATGGTCGCGAAGCCTTTGTCCCTCACATCGAGAACACCAGTACTCTCTTCCGAGCCAACGTCACCAGACACGGCGTACACGTCGGAAGAAACCCCACAGAGTTCTGTGACTCCACATCACCAAACCATACACAAGGCACCTAAAAGTATAACAACTGAACCGTGTAGTACATATGGCACGGTTAAGTACTTTTGCATTGATATATGTTGCTCATGCGCGCACATGAATTCGTTTCGTTGCACATTACATTATCATTCAATGCATGCAGCGTATAATTATATTCAATATGTCTGTTCAGTTATAACAAATGGCTAACTCGAACCAGACTTAGTATTTCTAATAGCATGGCGTTGTATGACCTAGGTATTGACTCTCTGTAGAATTTAGAATAAATTCTAAAACATCTAATATATGAAACAATTCTGTCATATAAAACGAATAGTAATAAAGAATGCAATCTTAAATTTTACATACCTCTACAGCTGAAGATTGCTTCCGTAAAGTGGTAAGCTTCCTGACAAGACTCGTCGTATTGTAATTTGTACATAGAGAATTTTCTCTATATGTACCCTAGCTGTGATGAATATGCGCAGCTAGGTACTTGGGTTTTCACTGCAGGCAATTTGCACATGCAGCATGGGTTGAGTCGCGCTCAGTATTTCGAAATAACTAGAGCCGAAAAAAATAAGCCACTCTCGGGTAACGCTGTACGCGGCAACGAAACCCGAGAACATTTTCGATCACATATATATATTGATATACAGTATACACAATTCCGTGACAGTAATAATATTAACAAAACATTTAATAGTACAGTCCTGGACGATTACTGGATCAGCCAGATTTGTAATTTTTCTTTTATTCATATTAACATTATTATAAACATCTTGTGGAACTACAGCCTGTTTCATCAAATCTAACAAATTTGCTCCTCATTGATGTTGATTAGTAAACCATCAGAAGTTGTGAAATGTACAGGGTCCTTCTAATCATCATAAGTAGTGTAGGGGGGTGACTGAGAGTAAAAGGGGGCACTTGAGAGTATTACGGGAGTTTAACATGGAGGGGGCACTTGAGAGTATTACGGGAGTTTTAACATGGAGGGGGGCACTTGAGAGTATTACGGGAGTTTAACATGGGTACGAGCGGGAGTCGTACCGTAATGTAGTAACGAAGACAATGTCTACTACCATCAAAAAGGGGTGGAGGGGTGGGGTGGTGTTTTTTGATAGTAGTAGACGTTGTCTTCGTTACTACATTACGGGGTGGGGGAAATAGAATTAATCTTTCTTGAAAAAGGGTGGTTATGATAAGGACCGTTGGAGGAGGAAATAAGATTTTTTATTTCCCCCAACATTGAGTGAGAAAGCCTGGGAGGTGGAACTTGTTTTTCTTCTTCTTCTTCTCCTCCTCCTTCTTCTCAGGTATCCAGTCGGGATGATTCAATTGTCTGAACTTGTTCTGAATTTTCATCCAGTTCAAGTTCAGACGATTGAATTGTTTTTCTCTTTTCTCCTTCACCCACATTAACTTGATTTTGGCGACCTCCTGTTCCATAATTTGTTTAATAATGGTTTCTACTCGGAGCAGGGCCGCTTCTTGTCGAGTGAGGATGATACATTTTAAATGATCATCCAATTTATGGATGTAATCCAAAACTTCTTTAAGAAGTCCTACTCGACAAGGTGAAGAGGAGTTGTTACTCTTCTTAACTTCCTCCTCCTTCTTCACTTCTTGAATTAAATTCAAAATCAAATTAATGTAGGTGAAGTGATCGATTTCCCACTTCCAACTGACTGGATACCACCACATCATTTTTTCCCTATAATACTTCACTTCCACCATCCAGTCCCAGGCTTCCTGTAGATTATCAATAATGTCAAGCATTCTTCAGCAATGAAGTGTGAATGGCGCAACTGTGGAAGGCACCGCTTTATATGCGAGAAGCGCGGACGTGATGGAAAACATCCCCCCTTTTTTTCCAAAAAAAAACCACACACCACATAAAACATACATAGGGAGACTATGACAAAAAGAAAAAAATATACACACAACATATAAAAAAACACACACTTATATAGGCAATATTGATAAATAATTAATCTTTTCTTGAAAAATGGGTGGCCCTAAAAAGGACCGTTTTTTTGTTATTGTTTTTGTTGTTGTTTTTTAACAACAGGAACATCTCCTAGAGGGTTTTCTTTTTCTTCTTAAACTTCTTCTAACTTCGGGCCCATACAGCAAAACCCTCTTTAGACAACCTTGTCTCTCCACATAAGTTTGTCTATACCATGTAGCTGTGTCTGTAATTTTGGTTTTAGTCCATGATGCTTTTACATACATAAGGAATGCTGGATTAAACAGCATTCCTGAAACAATGTTGGAGGATTCCACACAAACCCACATGATTTGTTTTAGGATTGGTCGTCTTGGAGAAAACCGGTGAAGCTTTTATGAAACCAGCGGTTGTATATATACCTTACGATCGGATTGAAATGGATCCAAATCAACTACCAATCCAAACACGCGTTACAAGTCGGTTCGGTTTTCTTCCAATGGGAAGAGAGCGGAGGTGTGACGTCATCTCGGGTATAAAGGTATCGTAGCGTTCGTAGGGGGGTTTATTACTTTTTTCGACAGCCTTCATGGAGACTGGAAAGACAAGTACTACATCAATGTATTGGAGTGATCCTGCAACGATAATGAATGCTGCGGCATTATTGAACTTTCGGCCGGAAGACTTTGATTTAGATTTACTAAATCAAGAGTTTGACAATACTGCTACTACTACTACTACTGCTACTACTGTTCCAATGGTGAATGACTTTAAAAGAAGACAAATGGAAGAGATGGAAAATTTTGTAAAAAAGCAACGGGAAGAGGAAGAAATGTTTCTTCTTCTTCAACAACAACAGAAAGAAGAAGAAGAGAGAAGAAAACAAAGTGAAGAAGAAGAAATCAGACAGCAGCAGCAGCAGTTACAAGAGGAGGAGAAGAAGGAAACAGGAAAGGAAAGCATCAGTCTTCAAGAAAGAACTGTAAGTCTGTTAGAAGAGGTATTATATGAGTTGAAATGGATGACCAATTTCTATAAGTATTCTTTAACTCATCAACCACCTAAACGGAAAAGACCATCACGGGCTAAACAACATTCTTCTAAACCTTCCAGTGCTAGTGAGATGCCACCACCACCACCCATGTCACCAATATCACCACCACCAGTGACTACCACCATAATGAAAACACCATCAGTAGCAGCAGCATTAACAGGATATGGATTGGGCCGTGGTAAAGGACTACGGCATTTGAAGTTAATTTGAAAGTTTTGTTTTGAAACCAAAAAAAAAAAAAAAAAACCCAACGGTCCTTTTAAGGGCCCCCAGATTTCTAGAAAAGAAATCAAATTGCCAAAAAAAATCAAGTTAAAACTTTAAAAATAATCCCACCATAGTACAAGTGTGAGTGAGTGCGTGCGTGCGTGTATTTCTACTCTAAAACAAAATAACACAAAACCACTTACTTTTTTTCTCTCCAGTCTGGTGTATTCATCCAATTTTTTTACAAAAAATATTTCAGAAATATAACATATAACACCAAAAAAATCACACAAGAAAAAAAACAAAGTTCACTTTCTGTAATGCTTGTGTGGCTTGAATTTAAACACTGGAGTTTCCTTCTCACTGTCTCTCTTGTGTTTCTTCTTCATAGGAATCCTGTTTTCCTTTTCTTCTTCTTCTTTTTCTTCTTCTTCATTCTCACTGTCTTCCATTCTTCTTACACTCTTCTTACTTTTCTTGATGATATCTTCTTCTTCTTCTTCTTCTAGGTTTGTTAATTTTGAATCCACTTCCTCTTCTTCTTGTTCTTGTTCTTCTTTCTTTTGTGGGCATTCCGAAGACCAATGTCCTGGTCCTTTACAATGATAGCAGATATCTTTCCCTTTATTACGTTTGGGACAATCTGGTGCCCAATGTCCTTTCTCTTGACAGATGTAACAAGTATCTTCACTTTTATCTCTAGTGACAGAGGAGGAGTAGTCTTTACTCTTACTGTACGTAGTATACTTTCGAATCACTGTCTGTAAATCTCTCACCAAAAAAGCAATCTGTCTTTTTGACTCTTCCATCTTGACAGTTGAAAGTTCAATCACCAAAGACTGATTCTGAAGGTAAGAAGCTCTCTCTTTATATACTCTTCTCTCTCTATATAAAGGTACCTGGGTGAAAACTCAATCAGTTTCAAATCAGAGTTGAAGATGAAAAGATCACGCCCAAACCATGATAAATCAGAACCAGAACAAGAACAAACCAAGAAGCCACGGCGACGAAAGTATTCCGTGCCTCCTGAAACACCCTTAGAGGAATTACTGGCTCAAGTCCATGCCAGTGACTTTGAAGACGAAATGAGTGAACAACAACCTGAAACCCAAACTTCCAAACCATCACTACCACCCAAAACCAAAGTCACTACTACTGCCAACACCAGAACCCCTGACCAAGAAAGTTCTACTACTACTACCGCTACCGTGGCTCCTGAAAATTACTATCGGATTCGAGAGACACAAAAAATCACTTCTCGAAAATTTAGGACCACTGCGTATACTCACACAGTACACTTCAAAGACTTCAAGTCTCAAGTACCTCCAGAGAAAGCGGCGCGGTTCATTACCAATTTGTGGGAATCTGTCTTACAGAACTTAAAACGGCAATGTGGAGCCAAAGAAGAGGATCGGTTGAGACTAGCCATTCATCATGACAACTTGAAGAGTCCCGTTTGGATTGAGTTCAGCACCCCGGCAGAATTAACGCCAGACAAAGTCATGTCTAAAATAGAACATGTACAACAATCCAACGACAAGTTTACCATCACCGATGGAAAGGCGACCCTTTACATGACACACGTTGCTCCACCTCGAGGAAGTGGACGAAAAAGAAAACCGTTATTGGTGGACGATCTTCGTACTACCAAACGCAGTGTCGTACAAATTAACAATACTGAAGATTCAATGTGCTTAGCTCGAGCTATTGTGGTAGGTCGTACCTATGCTAACAAGAACGAGAGCAAAGAATGGAAAAAAGCCTGGAATAACATTCGATATTCGGATAGAGGAGTTCAACAACGAAAAGAAGCAGAACTCTTGTTAAAACAAGCAGGGATCCCTAAAGAGACCGTGTGTGGCATTTCTCAATTACAGCAACTTCAAGATGTTTTGGCTCATCATTATACGTTAAAAGTTCACCCTCAAGAAGTGCGCGGAGCTCTACTGTTTCGAGGCCCTGATTTTCCTGAAGGAAAATACATTCATCTTTATCACCATCAAGAACATTTTGATACCATTACCAGTATTACTGGATTTTTGGGATACTCTTACTACTGTGAGAAATGTAACAAAGGGTGTAATAGTCGGGAGAAACACATTGGTTGTGGAGCAAGATGTCGGGGCTGTTTAGCCGACCCACCATGCCTTCCTGAACCACAACAACATCACATTTATTGTGAAACCTGTCGACGCCGTTTTGTCAGTCCTACTTGCTACCAACAACATCGCAAGACCCAAGGACACCAACAAAAATGTGCTTGTGAGTTATTACAATCGTGTTCTACGTGTGGACAACTGATTCGTTCCAACAACTCCAAGAGACACGTTTGTGCTGGCAAGAAAAAATGTTCTATTTGTCATCAGATCGTCGATTTTGATCATCGGTGTTTTATTCAAAAGCATGACAAGATAGAGAAGAAAGAAATAAAGATGAACAAGAACAAGAAACAAGTAGATTTCATCTTTTTTGATTTTGAATGTATGCAAGAAACAGGCACTCACATTCCTAATTTTTGTGTAGCACATCGGGCTTGTGATCAGTGCATTCAAGAATCGATTCATTTTCACTGTCCTCATTGTAGTAGGATTCCAGGAGGACGTGAAAAAATCTTTCGTGGAGTGAATACTTTGTCGGAGTTTGCTGAATGGGTTTTAGACCCTACCACCCACGACAGTTGGAGCGAAGAAGACATTCATTGTTACGGAGATTGTCATCGGTATGCGACCGTCATAGCTCACAATTTTTCGGGATACGATGGACAGTTTTTACTTAATTATTATTTGAACCATGGAACCGAACGTCCTGAAGTCACCATGAATGGAAAAAAGCTCATCTACATGAAAGTAGGACAAGTTCAATTCAAAGATTCGATGAGTTATTTGGCCATGCCTTTGAGTCGTATGCCAAAAACTTTCGGCATGACAGAAATGGCCAAAGGTTACTTTCCTCACTTCTTTAACACGGAAGCTAATCAACAGGCCGTCCTACCTCATTTGCCTGACCTTCATGATTACGACCCCGATGGAATGCGACCCGAACAGCGAGAAGCTTTTCACGCTTGGTACCGTGTTCACCAGAACGATCCCTTTGACTTTCAAGAGGAGATGCTCAAATATTGTCGATCGGATGTAGATATTTTAAGGCGTTGTTGTGGAAAATTTCGAGAGTTATTTCTCGATAGTGCAGAGGTCGATCCTTTGAAAGATGCAGCCACCTTACCTAAAGCCTGTTCCTTAGTCTACAGACAAAATTTCATGCCCGAAAACCAACTGGCCATCATCGACTCCAACACGGGGGTTTTTGCTAGTCGTCAATATTCGGTCAAAGCTTTACGTTAGCTTCATTACTTATGTCAAAAAGAAGACAAATGGATACAACATGCTAGAAACGGAGGAGGAGAAAAAAAGATTGGAGGTTATTCTGTGGATGGTTGGGATTTAGAAAACCCACACATTGTGTACGAGTTTCAGGGATGTTTGTTTCACGGATGCCCTACTTGTTATCCTAACCGAGACATGAAAAACCCTTATTCAGATTCTACCATGGATCAGTTATATGAACAGACTTGTCAACGACGACTTCAGTTAGAAAGTCAAGGTTACGAAGTGGTAGAAATGTGGGAACACGAGTACGATCGACGTTTGAAAATCGATGCTGAATTTAAAACCATCACTCAAAGTTACGATGCGGCCGACATCGAACCTTTAGATCCACGTCACAGTTTATTTGGAGGACGAACCAATGCCACTCGTTTACTGTACGACGTGAACGAATCCCAAGGAGAATAAATCAAATACATCGACGTGTGTTCTTTGTATCCTTGGGTGTGTAAATATGCTCGTTTTCCTACCGGACACCCTGAAATTTTAACAGAGCACATCGACGTGGAACACATTCGTCAATACGAAGGATTGATCAAATGTAAAGTTTTACCTCCCACAAACTTGTTTCATCCCATCTTACCTTGCCATTGTCAAGGAAAATTGATGTTTCCCTTATGTCGGACGTGTGCCGAAACGTGTAACCAAGATCATCCCTGTCGCCACACGGAGGAAGAACGGTCGATGATAGGAACGTGGGTCAGTGCCGAATTGTTTCGGGCATTGGATCGTGGATACCGTTTATTGAACGTGTATGAAATTTGGCACTTTCCAACTACAGCCCAATACCAAAAGGACGACGCTACTAATCATCCAGGCATTTTTTCGGGGTACGTGAATCAATTTCTCAAACTGAAACAAGAAGCTAGTGGTTATCCTTCGTGGTGTCAAACTCCCGAAGACAAAGTCCGATGTAAAAGAAGAATACCGTGACATCGAAGGCATCACTTTAGAATACGTAGAAAAAAATGAAGGAAAAAGATCGTTTGCCAAAGTGATGTTAAATTGTTTGTGGGGAAAAATGGCTCAACGTACGATCTTACCCAAAACGGAGTACGTGGACGATCCTTATCGTTACTTTAAACTGGTGGACGACAAAAGTATTTTAGTCAAGCACGTTGAAATCGTCCGTGAGGATTTGATCATTGTTAATTTTGAAGATGAACCCAAGTTTGTTAAACCTGACAAGTTTAGTAATGTAGTCATTGCCGCCTACGTGACTGCTCATGCTCGTTTGAAATTGTATGACGAAGCATTAGAAGTCTTGGGAGATCGTGTTCTGTATTTTGATACTGACAGTTGCATTTACATTCATCGTCCCGGTTGTCCCCACCCTACCATTCAAGGAGATCGTTTAGGAGCCTCGACAGACGAGCACCCTCAAGATACCATCCTGAGTTTTGCTAGCGGTGGTCCTAAAAATTATGGGTACCGATACCGAGACCCACAAGGTCAACTTCACACCTCCTGTTAAGTCAAAGGATTGACTCTGAACTATCGAACTAACCAAGTCGTGAACTTTGAGGTTTTAAAAAATGCTCTGTTGTCTGGACAAGTGAAAGATCTTCAAGTAGCCACGTTAGAACCTCACAAGATTGTTCGCCTACCAAATCATAAAATCGTGACTCGACCTGTTCAAAAAGTGTATCGTATCGTGTACCAAAAAAGAGTGAGACTTCCAGATCACACCACTTTACCTTACGGACACGCCGATTTGGAGAAGTATAAAAAAAGGAAGCCCTCCTCTTGAAAACAGAAAAGATGTCTTCAACAACATGGGTCTGGCCTGACTATGCTGAGTGTGACAGTCGCTTGAAGACGTTCAAAAATTGGCCTAAAGGGGATCGATTACCCACAACCATCTCTTTAGCCAGAGCAGGCTTTGTCTACTTTGAACAGGGAAGTTTAGTGAAATGTTTTAGTTGTGGTGCAAGCATTCGCATGAGTCCTAAAGATTCAGCTATTGTGGAACATACCAGATGGTCACCAAACTGTGCTTACCTTTCTTTGGCGTTTCCACGGATCACATTACAATACTTTTCGGATGGTTCAGTCGACAGGTATAAAAAAGGAACCCCTTCCAAGCCTAACCTTCATTCTGACTTTTCACGTGAACCGAGCAAGAAGAAAAAAAAAATAGATGAGTATTTTTTCCAGTTTTGAGGAATTTGAGTGCGATGCTGAACCATGCCATGACGAGGCCGATGCCGTACGTTGTGACATCGTGGATTCAGTCACTCACCGGCGATCTAACTCTAAAGAGGCAGATCGCCCTTTTTGCTTCAGTGGAAATACTAAAGGAACTGGTATAGACGTTAATGACAACAAGGTGAATGTGGAGCCCTATTGGCATATCAGAATACCTGTGACTTTATTTGGTTATTCCAAGTATGAAAGTCGACTCGAGTCATTCAAAGACAAGTGGCCACAATTTCTAGATGGACCTAAACCGGAAAGTTTAGCTAGATCTGGATTTAAATACACGGTAGAAAGAGATAAAGTTCAATGTTTTAGTTGTGGTGTGGAACTTCGCCATTGGGAGCCTACCGACTCAGCTTACATTGAACATGCCAGATGGTCTCCGCACTGTCACTTCTTACCTTTAGTGGCTTTAGAACAGTACGGGTACGATGAGCCAGATGTCCAACAAAAGAAGAAGTAATACAATGGAGGAGAAGAATACTTATTCTTTAGATGAACGTATTTGTGGTTTACCTTTAGAGATACAAGATCGTATTTTTCAGTATATTCCTACTTTAGAAGATCGTATTCGTGGATTACCTTTGGAGCTACGAGAACGGATTTACCAAGAATTTGTTCACATTCAACTGAAACGTAAAAAAGAGTTACATCCTTTTCGACAGACTTGTTGTAACCAATGGATTTTGAAGGTAATAAGACATTTGATTGCTAAGAAGATATTCAAATGGTCAGACATTGATGAAGAAGTACATCACCAATTTAAGACATTGGTAGGGGCTACCTACAATGTAGCAGTGGAATATAGAATTCCATGGGAGGAAGTGAAGGAAAAAATGTGACTAGCATAGACGAATTCAAAAAACTGTTAGAAGAACTGTCTCCTGAAGACAAATCACCTTTTCGTGTTTTGAAATTAGATAGGATAATCACTGAAACTGGTGCTGGATCATATAGATATCCTTTACCTACCGATTCCGTTTGGTTAGTGTGTGAGTATTTTGTCACCAAGAAACCTACTCTACAAGATCGCATTCGTGACTTGCCTTCAAAGTTGCAAAAACGGATTTACGATGAGTTGGTTCAGATTCAAGTGAAACGTAAACTTCAAGTGATTCCTCGATTTCAAGGCTATGGCTACTTTCGTCGCATCAGAAAATTGATTCTGAACAACGACTATCACCAGTATCGTGAAGAATACAAAAGAGAAGTATTTCTTTCCAAATCGGAAACTTTACCCAAGTACATTAGTGACATGCCTTTGAATGTGCGCGAAAAGATTTACTGAGAGTTTGTGAAATTACAAGTGAAACGTAAACTCAAAGTCATTTCTCGAGCTATGAACTATGCTATCTTCCAAACTCGTAGAAGACTGATTCTGGCAAACTTACATTGCAATAGCTACGTTCACGGAGACTTTCTCAAAAGGTACCAACCTTGGGAGCCTGGCTATAAAAACATGCCACCCAAGATACCAACCTTAGCCATCGACCCCTATAAAGAGGAGGCGGCACGTCTCAAATTACTTTACTCGTGAAACGGATTCTGTGGAAGGAAGTCAAAAATGAGCCTTCATGCTTTATCAGTACATGAAAGAGAAATTATACTCAAAGTGTTGAAAGTGGTCATGAACATTCCAAGTGAGGAAGAAGACATTAGAACAAATTTATCTTGCCTTGACACGTTTGAAGAAGTGTGTCTTGTTAGTTGGATGTACCAAGAACTTAATAAAGATTGGAAAGATGTACGTGACTGGAAAAGTGTTGGCTTCAATGCTTGGCTAGAAGAAGTACCACAGTTTGCCAAAGATCTAGCCCGTCACCACTAAGTGTCAAGTGTATTGTTTTGACACAGCCGCCTGACTATAAAAGAGTGGGTATGCCTAAACTCTACACACCAGTTGTGAAACTGATTCCGTGGAAGGAAATCATAGATAAAATTCAGACCTTAGAGGATTATAAAGTAGTGATACAAGAACTGTGTCCATTGAATTTTGGACGTTATGTGGTATGTGTCATAGTGACTTCTTATCTTGGAATTTGTTTTCCAGGACATTCGTTGTGGACTATTTTTGAGAACAAGTGTTTGCCTTGGATTCTTTTGAATGATCCGTGGTTGTTTTGGACTCAGTTGTTGAGTTCCAAAAAACAATATGACCGTGTGTTGTTCTTCTTCGGACTTAGTAGAAGAAGAAGACTATAAAAACTTGATTTTATCAGTCCACGAAAGAAACATTGTACGTATAGCGTTGAGAGTGGTAATGAAAATTAGTGCCGAACTTCCATGTGAAGAAGACATTCGTCACACTTTATCTGTGTATAAAACATTTCAAGAAGTGTGTACTGCTAGTGAGTTACACCAACAACTTTTCAATTGGAAAGATGTACGCCCCTGGAGAAACCTTGGTTTCCAATATTGGCTACAAGAAGTGGCTCAGTTTGCCAAAGATTTCGCCACTTGTCCATAATGGTTTATAAGTGAAAAAATGGGAACCTCAAAGGCAAACCCTAAAAGAAGAAAAAGAAGAAAAAGAAGAAGAACCTGACACCACCACCACTGTGGTTCCAATGCCTCTTGAGGAGGAACACCACCACCACCACCCTTCTTTACCGCTACCGTCAGAGGATTCAAAAAAAACAAAAGACGACCAGAAGAATGTCACCCCAAAACACAGTGACTTTCATGACTAGGACACGAAACTATTGTTGTACATTGACGTGTTTATATGACAGTTTGATGGTTTCAGTAGGAGCCTTCATTGTGTACCTGATGATTTTATTTTGCTATTTTCTCACTCGTGTTGTAAAAAATGAATGACTTGTAAAAAAAATATGTTATTGGTTGGTTAGTTACTTTTTTTTAAAAAAAAATAAACGTGTATGAAAACGTATAAAATGCCTTGGGTTTTTTGTCTTCTTCTCAAAAATTTTCTTACCTCAATCATGGCTACATCTTCTTCTACCTCGTCTGCCTCGTCTTCCTCTTCTTCTGTGGTGAAAGTGATTGACGAAAAGTTAGATCGTCAAAGTTGGAATGCTTTGTATCTGCGCCATCCATTTAACATGTTAATTACTGGACCCAGTGGTTCAGGCAAAACCGAATTTGTCAAACGATTGATCGAACACAAAACTGATTTGTTTGATCGTCCACCTCAACGTATCGTGTGGTGTTACAAAGAGTGGCAACCGTCTTACACGTTATTGAAAGAAAGTCAAGGAGAAACCATTTCGTTTGTGGATGGTATTCCTCACGAAGACGATGGAATCGTGTCTGACGTGAGTCAAACTCATTTAGTTATTTTTGATGACATGTTAGGAGAAGACGAAGAAGAAATTAAACTTTGGTTTACACGAAAAGGACACCATCGTAATGCTAGTGTTGTCTACATTACACAAAATTTATTTCAACAAAGTAAAGCTCATCGAACCATTAGTTTGAATGCTCATTACGTGGTCTTGTTTAAAAGTCCCAGAGACAAATCTCAAGTACAAGTGTTAGCCAAACAGTTAGGAGCTCCTTGGCTGAATTATGCGTACGACGATGCCACTCAAACCTCTCACGAGTATTTACTCATTGACTTAAAACCAACCACTCCTGACTATTTGAGATTTCGTGCCAGTATCTTTCACTCTTGGGGTCAAGAAGGTGGTCCTGTCATTTACACGTCCCCTTCAGCCCATTTTTAAAAAAGAAAAAACTATAAAAACAACCTACTACGTCATTTCAGTCTCACACTCTTTTTGAGAGAAGATGACTTCCTTTCAATCTCATCCTTCGGCTAAATTGATTCGTGCCTTGTATGGCATCAGTCGTAAAAAAAATGCACAAGTCCGTGCTCATTTGTTAGAAGCGAGTCTGAAAGAAGTGTTACGATGGTTTACTTTGACAGCACGTCAATTACTACAAGGCATCATTCACATTCCTCATCAA
The DNA here is from genome assembly GCA_029931535.1 of Margaritifera margaritifera. NCBI lineage: Eukaryota > Metazoa > Mollusca > Bivalvia > Unionida > Margaritiferidae > Margaritifera > Margaritifera margaritifera. Next base: position 1,506,867 of record JAQPZY010001333.1, on the reverse strand, counting down.
ACTCAACGTTTTTTTCAAAGACATAAAGGAGCATTGTCACAACTGGCTGATCCTAGAATCGATTCACGGACTAAAAAACAAATCATTTTAACTCCTGGTGGAAGTGGTTCTTTAGGAGGAGTCATGATTCGTTCCCTTTTGAAATGGGATCCTAATGATACCAAAACCAAAGCCAAAAAACCCAAATCACCTAAAAAGAAGAAGAAAAAAAGTCCAAAGAAGAAGAAGAAGAAGAAAACCAGCCCTAAGAAAAAGAAAAGTCGTGCCCAGAAGAAAAAAACCACACCTACTACCACCACTACCACCCGACGTAAAAGAGGTGCTGCAGCCAGGACGCAAACGTACACTCGCAAAACACCACCACTACCCTTACCATCATCACCATCACAGTCCCCCATGATGATGGCAAGATCTCCTTTGGCGTCCACCTCTTCCTCTTTGTCTTCTTCACCACCCTCTTTTACCATGATGCCTGTCAAACCAGACTTAAGATCCGTGTTTCCTAATTTGATGCAAAAATGGAAACCAATTTCAAAAGTGACCCCGTCGGGACCGTCGACTTCAGCTGATTTAGCCATGGCAGCAGCCACTCACAAAGTACCATCCCCTAAAACCAAAGTCCAAGAAAGAACTGGCATCTTACAAAGTTTAGTGGATTTATCCAAAGAAGAATTGAAACGATTTAGTCCCTTGAAAACACCTCAACGTCAAGTCAGACCTGTCGTGAAGTTGGTACGTCGTGCAGACAATCAGTGGATACGTATTCCAGTATAAAATAGAAGGGTACCCTGCTAAAAGACTTCAGACTTGTTTTCTACCGACTAAAAAAGATGGCTCCCAAACGTGTACACCACCACCACCACCACCAAAAAAAGAAGAAAACCAAAAAAGGACGACTTCCCCCTCGTCTGGCGGAACATTGGGATGTCTTGTCTGTCTTGACCAAATCCAAACCTCCCATGCGAAAACAACTCATTCAAACAGCTCCTAAAGAAATCATCGATACCGTGTGTGAATGTTGTTTGAACGTGTTGAAAGGAACGGTGCCTTTGTCTAAGATACAGAAACAAAAATTAGGGAAACATCGGAACGTTCTTCGTCAAATGGTGAAAAAGAAAATACCTCTTCAACAAAAGAAAAAAATGTTGGTACAACGAGGAGGATTTCTACCTATGTTGATAGGTCCGTTGTTAAAAATAGCCGCTCCTTTGTTAGGAACAATTGCTGGACCACTTTTAGGAGGAGTCATGCGATAAAAAAAAAGAAGATAAAAAGGACCACCCTTCTCTGAAAAGACCACACCTTTTTGGTACCTTTGAATGAAATGGAAGGACGAAAACTGACTTTAGTACCTTACAAACGATGGATGGAATTTCATTGTTGGAACGAACAACGGATACCTCATTTACCACCCAATCCTAATCTCAACGAAATGTCTCAGTTACAACAAGAAATACAATCCCTGATGGAACAAAACAATGTGTCTGAAACAGAAAAATCCCAACGGTACGGTCAACTTTTACAACGTCTACAACTCTTTCGTCAAAAAGCAGTCGACGAAACAGCTCCACCCACTCTGAGAGATTTTAAGGCTCTGATGAAAAGCGAACCTAAAGTGACTATCAAAAAAGAAAAAGAAGAAGAAGAAGAAGAAGAGTTTTTACTAACTCCACCTCTTAAAAAAATAAAAAAGTTAGCCACCCCGGATTGGATAAAAAAGAAGAGGTCTACCCCTTTACCCTCAGAAGAGAAAAAGAAAGAAGTGAAGAAAGAAGTCAAAACAGAACCGATGACCCCTGATCAAACTCCCTCCTTTACCCCAGTAGCACGTAGGACACGTAAACAACAATCCAAAAAGATACCTCACGAAGAAAAGAGTATTGGGACTTGGTTAACTTATTCTTGAGAAATAAATCATCATGGAGAAACTGTTAGCCACCATTTATTACAATCCTGGCCATGCTGCTGGTTACGGAGGAGTTCAAAAATTATATCGAGCTGCTAAAAGTCAATTGAAAAGTGTACGTTTGCCCGAAGTACGACGATGGTTACAAGAACAATCGACGTACACGTTACACAAACCCATTCGACGTAAATTTTCTAGAAGTACCACTCAAGTAGAAGGGATCGATCATCAATGGCAAGCTGATTTAGCGGACGTCTCTCATTTAGCCACTTACAATCGTGGTTACAAATATTTGTTTTGTGTCATTGATGTGTTTTCCAAATTTGCTTGGGTCGTACCTTTGACTTCTAAAAGCAGTACCGAATTGGTACGGGCCTTAAAATTGGTCTTGAAACAAAGTTGACGTCAACCTTTACGATGGCAAACGGACAAAGGCACCGAATTTCTAAACCAAGCTTTTCAAAAAGAATTGAAACAAAGACACATTCATTTTTTTACGACCGAAAATCCTGAAACCAAAGCTAGTATCGTGGAACGTTTTCAAAGAACTTTGAAAGAACGCATGTGGAAATATTTTACACATCAACATACTCTCAAGTACATCGACGTGTTACCTCGTTTGGTCAAAGCGTACAATCAATCGTACCATCGTAGTATTGGATGTACCCCCGAAGAGGTCAGCCCTGAAAACGAAGTGACCGTGTTTGATAAATTATTTTCTTTACCCCAGACCAAAAAGAAAAAGAAAACACCCTTGTTGGAGTTAAAGACGGGAGATTGGGTTCGTATCGGAAAAACCAAACGTACTTTTGACAAAGGTTATTTACCTAATTGGACTACCGAATTGTTTCGTGTCACTACCCCCGTCCGTGGACGTGATCCTCCCGTCTATAAATTGGAAGACATGCACGGTGAAGTACTCAAAGGAACATTTTACTTGCCTGAGTTACAACGAGTGACTAAAAAAGAAGATACCTTGTACGACATCGAAAGCATTCTCGAACAAAGAACACGGAAAGTGGGTAAACGACGAGTAGAAGAAGTCAAAGTACATTGGAAAGGATATCCCCCTAGTTTTGATTCTTGGATTGCAGCTTCTCAAGTCGTCGACTATAAAAAGAAAAAGAAGTAAACTCACAACATGCCATTCAACACAGTAGCCACTCAGACGACTCCTTCGCAAAGTTCTTCTCTTCAAGAATTACAAAAACAACCACTTTGGGTGTGGTGTGGAGAACGTGTGCCTAAAAATCAAATCGTCTTTTTCTGCCAAATCTTTGTAGTGTATTGTGTCATCGCTGCAGCGATTGCCAATTTGAGTTTACAACAAGGAGACAAACAATTGTGGACCATTTTACTGAGCAGTTGCATCGGTTATCTTTTACCTAATCCCTCTTTGAAATTTACGTCGACGACCGACAACAGTCACCACAACAACGCCAGTCCACCTTCTTCGTCCAGTTACCACCAAAATACTACCAGTCCTCTTTTGGAACCTTTTGAACATCCTTCTTCTGTCCACTTGAGTGACTCCTCGGACACCAGAACAACCACCTTAGAACTATGAATGACCAATTTTATTTAACGTTACCTAGTGACAGTTCCATGGATGTGTTTCCCAACAACCGCTTATGTTGTTTCACGGCCAAATTACCTCAATCCATTCAATTGGATCACGGGAAGTGAGTTTGGTAGAAATCATTCATCCTACGCAAATCATAAACATCAACAAAACTCAAAACACTATGGTTGTAAAAATCTTGAACAAAAAAATACATGATCACTTGGTGAATAATGATCCTGAAATCTGGAAAGAAGACCCTGAAGATCCAGACATGAAAGGATCATTCAAAAAGTTAGTACCAGATCCTAAATCTACTCAACCTACTGTCTATTCTCAGATTACTCTGAGAATTCCTACAGGATATTATTTTAGTCCTGAACATTTGGTGGACACCATTAGAACCCAGTTTGCACGCCAATTTAGCCAAACCATATCAGCAGCCAATAAATTTGTAAGAATTGCTTACCATGCTTTGGCACGACGTTTAATATTCCAATTTTTCAAAGAGAGAGGGCAACTCCTTACTGAGAAAGATAAAGGTTTACCTTTGGAAGAGAGAAGATATTTGACCATTGAATTTTGCTCTGGATTGTTTGGTATTTTGGGTGGAAATAAAGATTTTACCGCTGACAGTGATTTAGAGTTTGGAACCAACGTAGAATTTGGACATAAATTTAAACATCCTATTGAATTGAATGGTGGACTGAATTTAATGTTTGTGTACTCCGATGTGGTGGAGTACAACGTGGTGGGACACACATCCGCTCCGTTACTGAGAGTCATGCCTTTCAAATTGGATATTGGTGGTGCTGGTTCTAGTATTACTGTGGACGAAGAGGGTGGAAGTACTACCACTAGTAATTCTAGTATTGGTGGCAACACCTTTCACGTTCACCGTGAATTTGTTCATCCTCAATATCTTCCAGTCAGTAAATCGTATTTTGACAGTGTCCAGATTAGTATAAAAGGAGATTTAGGACAAGATGTACCATTCATTGACCAAGGAAAAGTCACGGTGAAACTACATTTTCGAAAAAAACAACAAATTCTCTAACATTCCTCAAAAAAAAAAATGTATCCAGTGTACCAAGGAGTGGCTCGACAACGAGGACATGGTTTAGGAGATATGTTAAAATCAGCTTTTCGGACGGTAGCTCCTATTTTGAAACCGATGGTGACTCGAGGATTTCATGCCTTAAAAGATGCCGCTTTGACACAAGGAAAAGAATTTTTGCAAAATGTCCTCATCGACAAACAAAATCCAAAAGAAGCCTTTATGAGAGCAGGCAAAAATGTGTTGATGACCACTGGTAAAGATCTTTTAGGTCTCCGAGAAAATCCTATAAATACGCTTCACGCTTCAGACTCTGGCATTACTTCACAGCAGCAAGGACAAGGTAGAAAGAGTCGACGACGACATCGAAATCCTTTCAAAGTTCATAAAAGAACACACGGTAGTACTTCCAGAAAAAATAAGAAAAGAAGAAGAACTGGTAGAGAATTAGATGTATTTGATTATTAAACTGTGAAAATGATGCACCGAGATTCTTGCGAATGTACCAAGTCCGAACTAGATCTGTTTTCTATGCGTCCCACCATGATGACAATGCAAGAATCCCAATGGGTGGAATTTCATCCTATATCGTCTTTGACGGATTCAGCTCCTATCGAATTTGATATCAAAGGACAAACCGAAGATTACATCGATCTGAATAACAGTTACTTGTACCTGAAACTGCTAGTACAAAAAAGTGACAACAGCCTTCCTGTGGAAGCTTCCCTAGTTGCTCCCGTCAATAATTTCTTTCATTCTTTGTTCAGTGGAATAGATTTGTACTTGAATAACAAACTGATCAGCAGCAGTTTGGATACTTACCCTTACCGTGCTTATTTGGAAAATCTCTTGTCGTACGGAAAAGATGCCAAGAACACTCATCTGGATGCTTCTGTGATCTGGAAACCTGACACCGCGGGTGCCTTCAACGACATAGCCCCGTCAGCAGGGGCGAGGATTGACCAGACTGATGATGCTGCTCATAAAATAATTTCAGCAGAGCCCCATAATGTGGGATTTAACGAACGCCGAAAGAAAATCAGACGAAGTTTAGAACTGATGGATCGTTTGCATTTGGACATGTGGTTGCAAGACAAGTATTTGTTGAACGGAGTCGATGTACGTCTGAGACTAAATCGCAGTAGTGCCGCTTTCCATTTGATAGCTTTTGCTAACGAGAGGAAAACCATCATTCAACAAGCCAAACTTTATGTGCGACGTGTAGAAGTCTTACCCAAAGTAGCTAACGACATCAGTCAAACCTTGAGCAGAACCACTGCTAAGTATCCTCTTAGACGCGTGGAAGTGAAAACCTTTACTGCAGCCTCTGGACTCCGATCCATAGTCGAAGATCACATCTTCCAAGGACAGCTCCCTAAACGTTTGATCATTGGTATGGTCAGAAATTCAGCCTTCAACGGAAACATCAGTCAGAATCCATTCCAGTTTGAACACTTTAACGTCACCAAGATAGATGTCAGTCGAGATGGTAAGACCTTGTGTACCAGACCTTTTGAACCTGACTTTAGCGACGGCCATAAAAATTACTTACGATCTTACTTGACCCTGTATGAAGCCACAGGCCAGTTAGGGCGCGACACCAGCCACGGCATTTCGTACGAGGATTTTGCAGGAGGGTATGCCTTGTGGGGTTTTGATTTCACTCCGGACCAAGGCAGCGATGAAGGACATTTCCACCCTATAAAATCAGGCCCTCTTCGTGAGGAACTTCAGTTTGGTCAACCTCTAGCCGAGACAGTGAACGTCGTCTTGTTTGCAGAATTTGATAACACTCTAGAGATCAACAGTTTGAGAGAAGTGATTGTAGACTATTAAAAGAAGAAGATGCAGAACAAAGAAGAAGAACCTATCGAGATAGATGAGGGATTCTGTGAAGTGATTCACCAGTCAGCAACTACCACAAAGGAGGATGATAATGACGAAGTCATTCGTTCAGAACCTAAAAAAGAAGAGACTAATACTGTTGTTACCGAGTTTGTTGGATTTTTTCCTTCTCGATGGCCAGAACAAGAACAAAAGTTAGTGGACTGTTATGCTCAGGAATTGAGATCCATCATTAACAGTCTGATTAAGAACAATGTTATGGATGTCAAACCGATCATCCCAGTCAGATACAACACGACAAATGTATGATGTTGACAGGCGAAGAACAATTGGATGAATTTTTGGAAAATGCCTGGTTAAACATCTCAGATAAACACGTGTTGACACAGTGGTATAAAGTCTTGCAGAATTATTCTTCTCCTCCACTCATTCCTCGGGAGATCAAACGGATCGAAAGACTCATTGAACAGAGTGAAGAACCTATCCGACGTGAATATTCCTGGAATTACAAGACAGAACAATTCCAGCATAAAGTCAGGTGTGCATTGCTGACTCAATATTTCTGTTGTTGAAGGACAAAAAAAAAATGGATACCAGGTAACTTCATTACTTATTGAATCGTAGTTCCTATACTTCTTCTTGGAATCCTGTGGTATGTGCTAAAGATGAACTACCTCATCGTAAGCCGAAAAACGTTCATGCTTATGTCATCAATACTGACGACAGTCATCTATCAGGAAGCCATTGGATTGCCGTGTACTTTCCCAACGATCACTGTGTGGAATATTTTGATTCTTATGGATTACCTCCTTTGGAAAAAGACATTATTGAGTTTATGAGAAGAAATGCCATCTCAACTCAATTCAATAATGTGAGACTACAAGGATCAGATTCTATGGTGTGTGGACAATATTGTGTTCATTATCTTCATCAACGCAGTCTTGGATATTCCTTAGAACATTTACTGACTTATTTTGATAGTGACTATGTTCGAAACGATGCTAAAGTACAACGATGGTTTTGTGAACGTTATGGTTATCTCTTGTCTTTAGCTCACCATCGTAATGTACATCAAAATGATGATGTCTATGTAGAAAGTTTCACATTTACTTTACCTTCCCAACGTTGTCAACCTTGTAAATATGTTCCTGTTTGAAAATTTTCATTGTTACATGGTTACTTTTTTAATAATTGTTATAATAGTTCTTGTTGAATAAATATAATTTTTGTGAATTGTTTGAAAAAAAAATGGTGTTTTGTTGTTTTTTATTGAAATTTGAAAAAAAAAATATGAATATGTTCTTTTCTCTCTCTTTCTATCGATCTAAAAAAACCTCTCTATCTATGATCTCCCTGTCGATCTGAAAAAAAACCTTACCATGTTTTCCATCGCGTCCGCGCGTTAAGCATATAAGTCGGTTCACTGGCCAGTGTAGTCATTCTCGTTGACTCGTCAAGATCTCAACAGTTCCAAGAAGAAATAGAAGAAGATGGCTGCCACCAAGATTACAAAGCTGAATGAAGCTATGGTGAGCATAATGAGGGTGAAGAATCATTTGATGGAGACCAACCCAGAGAGAAAGACCATGACGTTCATTCAAATGGCTCATGATCTAGTAGAAGAGGTCCTGAGAGAAGAAATACTTAGAGAAAGAACAGAATGGGAAGCAGGACAACGTCTACAGCAGCAGCAGCAACAAAGACAGCAACAGTAGCAACAGCAGCAACAACTTATGCAGCAGCAGCAGCAGTCCAGCAAACTATTTGACGGTGAAGTTCAATGCAAGATTGACTGCGAGGAATTTGCTTTCTCTTTCACCCGAAAGAGACCTGCCTGTCTGAAAGCGGTAAGACCAACTATCGCTAAACGTGGCCGACCTGCTGGAGCTGCCACGGCTACATCAACCTAAAGAAGTTAAAAACATAACTTCTTAAACCCAACGGCCCTTCTTAGGGCCACCCAATCTCTAGAAAAAGATTACTAATCTCAAATATTGCCAAAAATAATATCTATAAGTGTGTGTTTTTTATATATATTATTTTTTTTCTGATAGTCTACCCCTCAAACAAAAAAACCCCTTCTCCCCTATATGATTTGTGTGGTGTGTGATTGATATATAAAAAATGTAGATAGTGTGGTGTGTTTTTTTTTGGAAAAAAAGGGAATGTTTTCCATCACGTTCGCGCTTATCATAGGAATGGTATGGTGTGTAGGTATTTGATTTTTTTATCAAAAGTAGTTTCTTTTAGGTCCGCGCTTTTTAGAGTCAGGGTTCATGGAGTGTAAACTCCGCGAAGCCAAGAATGACGTAGAACGAATGACGTCAGACGCAGGGTAGTGGGGTGATGTTTTTTTTGTTTTTTTAGGTGAAAGGGATGTTTTCCTTCACGTCCGCGCTTTTAGTATATTAAAACCACGTCTTCACCGGTTAAGCTACCCCAAAAAATGTGTAGAATAAGAAACCTGCGTGAGGTGAAACAAATCTTGGATGTGTTATCTCACATCATCCAAGATGTGCTAAAGAAGGAAGAGGAAAAGAGGGAGAGAAATATTGCAATTAGACCCCACCCCATGCTTCAAGAAGAGTGGGAGTTTGAAGCAGACCATCCGCCCTTCTTTTTAACCTTTAACAAGAAGGTAAAAGAAGAAACATGGAGGGGGAGCTGCCCTGCATGCAGGGCAAAGCCAGGGAGATGCTCCCACCTCTAAAATCTTCCACCAAAAAAAACCCAACGGTCCTTATCAGGACCACCCTTTTTCAAGAAAGATTAATTCTATTTCCCCCACCCCGTAATGTAGTAACGAAGACAACGTCTACTACTATCAAAAAACACCACCCCACCCCTCCACCCCTTTTTGATGGTAGTAGACGTTGTCTTCGTTACTACATTACGGTACGACTCCCGCTCGTACCCATGTTAAACTCCCGTAATACTCTCAAGTGCCCCCCTCCATGTTAAAACTCCCGTAATACTCTCAAGTGCCCCCTCCATGTTAAACTCCCGTAATACTCTCAAGTGCCCCCTTTTACTCTCAGTCACCCCCCTAAACTACTATCATATGCTATGATATTTGTTTCGTTTCCGATTTTGAATGGAAAAGTCTTTCCACAAGCAACACTGGAACATCCCAACGTTTTTAGATTGTAGTCGTCATCACTGAAGTTGACTACTAAATCTAATTTCGTTATACCACCAGTTTTTTTTCTCAAAGAGATTGGTCATTTTATTTGAGTAATTTGTCATTTAATTTTAGTGATTCTTCATCAACTTTCTAAAATTGATTATCCATGGAACTTGTTATAAGGGTGTTGACATTGGTCAATATATTCTTTTGTTACTTCATCATTTCCAGTAAGAGATTGTCCTGATTTTACAATTCTTTGATTATTCATATTTAGATTTTATAACATTTCCGATGAGCAACTAACCCAATAAGACTATAATAATTTCCTTCTACTTTAACTCATTAACCCCTAGCGCCACGTTTACGCGTCATGAGGTTGTAACCTACTTCCGAGCTCTGTATCGTGAACATCATTTAGGATACACTAAAGTGGATGGTATTTCAGGAAAGTAGACAGATGTAGCTCTACAATGATACCAAATAATGTCGACTTTCTACTCGCATTAAAAAATACAGCGAAAAAAATGCATTTTTTTTTACCCGATTTTTTTAAGGTCGAAAATTACCAGTTCCGGAACCGGAGTTTGTGTCCGGATTTTAGACTTTTTGGCCTTAGATCTAAAGCAGACCGGTCCGAACTGCACACAGACAGATGAACCTTTGCAAAAAGTAGGATAAGTTTGAGATTTGGAGTAAAACGGGGCCAGGACACAAAAATCGGGGATCCAATACAAAAAAAAAGAAGTCCAACTGTTACCCTTCTGCACATGCGCGAGCGTAAAAGCCAATCAAAAACAATGTTTCTGATATACCTAAGCATCCGGCTAAACGAAAAACTTTATTAAGCAGATGTGTTTTGCTGCATTCAGAAGTAACCCCCAAAACCCCAAAATGTGTTTCCTACCCCCATTTCAGGCGAAAATGAAAAGAATCTCCAGGGGTTAATGAGTTAAAAGACCAACAAAAAAAATAATAAAAAAAAAACCAAACAAAATAATTAAAAAAACAAACAAACAAACAAACAAAAAAAAAACAAAAAAAAAAAAACAAACAAACAAACAAAAGAAAAAAAAAAAACAAACAAGAAGAATTAGAACTAGACTCTGACTCAGTTATTGAAGTCAAATTACCTAGATACTGCAAAATCACCCCGAAATCTTATTTTGCCAAATTATTGATTGATCTTGAAAAAATATTAGAACTTAAACAAAATGCTTGCCGTGACAATAAACATGTTTTATCTCATTAAATAGGTTATGATTTGACTGATTTGATAACAAAAAGATTCAACACTAAAAGAAAAGCTAATGGAAGTAAATCTCTACAATTTTGTTCAAAAATGATAGAGTTAGCAGGATATCCTTGTAATGAAAGGTCGAAAAAATACCAAAAAATAAGTTGTAATAATATCAGATATTATAAAGATCCCAATGAATTAGTATAACAATTACATCTATTATGTGCAAGCAAGCAAAATGGTAATAATTTAAAACATATTAAAAATAAAATTGTGGATATACTTCATAAATTGAATAGTGATAAAATAATGAATAAACTGAATATACCACAATATTTCAAAATTACATGTACTTATATATTATACTAGTGGTATTCGAAACTACATTATTCTTTGATAGTGGAAATGCGACATGTCGCACTTCACACAATTTTACAGTAGAACTTTTATCCCCACTCATCAGTTCAGAAATGTGGAATAATTTGTTTAATATCACATCAGTGAATAGTAATTTTAGATATTATGATTGTGATAAATGGAATACATTAATTATACCACCAGGTTCATATAATGTTCCAGATATAAATCGAGTAATGTAAAGCTAGCTATTGGAAATAATATCATAACAACTGAACCAGACTACAACACATTAGGATGTAAGATAACAGTAAGAAATAATTACCAGATTGATTTTACAATACAAAAGAGTATACGTATTATCTTAGGTTATTATTCTAGGACATTAGACCAACCAGTAAATAATGGTGATAAAATAGTAAATAGACCATATATAAATTTACTATTAATACGTTGCAGTTTAGTTAAAGGAAGTTATATTAATGGAACTAGTACTGATGTATTACTTTCATTTACATCAATTAGCCTACAGGTACTCTATTAAATATATGACCAAATGAGTTCATTTATGTACCAGTAAATAAGATGTACCAAATATGATCAGTCACAATGCATGTAACATCACAAGATAATCTAGAAGCTGATTTTAATAACGAAAGAATAACATGTTACTTATCAATAAAAGAACAAACATAATATATATATATATATATATATATATATATATATATATATATATATATATATATATATATATATATATATATATATATATATATATATAATGTTATTGAGAAAAACACACTTTAAAAAGAGACAATTATTGGATGATCCATATTTCCAAATGTGTTTGATGCATTTAATGTGTTTTTCAAGTGGAACAAAGATTTCAGCAAGCAAGTTACTAAATAATAAGTAAAGATATGGCTAAACCATTAGCATAAAACATTGGCTTAACGGTATTAGAAGGTGTAAAAAAAACAGGTAGAAATAGAAGCTAAAAATCACGAGAAAAAACCGTTGAGAAAATAATTTAAAAAAGAAACCAAAAGATGTTGAAACATTGAACAATCGTAAGAATTAACAAAAGAGATAGAGCAAACAATAAACGAAGTATCAAATGGAAATACCCAGGCACGAGATGTCTTTGAAGATACATCAAAGAAATTATTAAATCAGCATTCTAGAGAACTCTTGACAGATTTGATGCTTGGTAGTAATTTGATTTTTGGCAGTGGAATGAAAAAGTTCTATTGCCATATTTGAATATTTTTGAAGATATCCAACTGATCAATCAATTAGGAAGTTTGAGTATGTTGAATACCTTCGGCGTGATAGTAATAATAGTAATAAGGATGGTCAACATATGATATAAACGATGGATACAGATGTGTATTTGCTACCACAGACGAGGTTTATTGAGATTCGATGTTGATTTCAAACAGAAGCAGCTCGCCCAGCAAATTATGGTGGTAATGATGATACATCATTAATTAATAATGCATAGTCTCTTTCATAGTGCCCAATATTTGATAGATAATAATTTAATAGAGTAAATTTCTTTATACATTCCACAACTTAGTACCTTAATATGACTAGTATTATATTCAAACGATTATGCAAACTCTTCAGCAACCAATATGTTATGATTTAAAGATGGCGGTAGTGGAAAGGCATCTTTGAAATTTTTTAAACTGGTACTCAGTTAATATCCGTTGCTCCTTCCACTGATGGAACAGAAAGGACGAGACAATATTTTAGAAATGCCTTTAATGCAGGCTTAGAAAATGGTATCAATGAACGATTTACAAGAAGACAGCTTCCCACTACTTGTGACAGACTAGTGTCAATCGTTTTAACATTATCTAGTATATTTGGCATATGCCGTGATGTAAATACGGTATTTCATGGCGTCAAACACTCCATAATTTTAGATAGAAATCCACCTGCCAATATATTATGAAAGCAGCTGGAGCAGGTGCACCTGCTAATATTTAATTTAACAACTAATCATATTAGTTTAAACCCAAACCTGAATTGTCGCTGTTAATAACAAGTGATATTGAAGTAAAATTAGTTGCTGCCTATACCAAAATAATGTATTTTGAACAGAGGAAATTATATAGACAACAATACAACCCTAATTAATTAAATTCAACACGGAGAATCGCCACAAATGCACCTGAACAATTGCCAAGACATGTGTTTATAGCATTTCAGAGTGCAGCCAGAAGTAATAACCAAGAACAAAGCAATATCATATTTCACCATGCAGTTCCTTCCTATGTTAGCTCTACTCGTGAAGGCAGCAGGTTCTGCCAGGTCTTTGGGGGAAATCTTTTTAAGGAAGGGGATTAACATTGCCAGGAACAAGAGGAAAAGGTTGTTTGTTTGTTTGTTTGTTGTTTTTTATGCGAACACCATTCATAGAAAGTAATAAAACCTTTTAGCTATATTAAAATTGAAACGAATATGAAGAAAAGAAAATTTATATAGTAAACATATGCTTCAAAACAAAATAATACAAAATTAAAGTATTATAGTTAATTTAGAAGACTTTTCAAAAGCAATGGAACACATTGGGTAGCTATTTATAATGGTCCCAAAAGCACAGAATTTGAATATTTTGATTAATTTTTAAAATTTGCTCTGTCCAATTTGAACTTCTACATCCACCCAATATTATTAAAATATATTTGAGTGGTAAGCAAATTGTTTACAACTCTTGTGGAATACAACATGTTGATAGTATCATGTGCAGTTATTATTGTGTGTATTATATCATACATAGATACAGAGGTGAAAAGCCAATATATATTTTGCTACATTTTAAACAACAACAAGATCATTTTAATGAGCACCTAATACAAAAATATGCAAATACAATATAACATACTTATATAATACATATAATTATATTGTTTAAGGTGCAAAAACAAACTAATACAAATGATGAGGTTATTAGTCACATGAAGAATAATAAAAGGATTAGGAAGGGAATATGTTCAAAATGTGATAGGTAACAAAAATCCAAATTATTCCCAAAAACAACAGCTATGTAATTTCAACAAGCAAATGCAATAAAACAAAATTATACAATACATGAAATCATCTTGTTTGAAGTGCAAAGCAAACTTATACAGATTATGTGGTTTTTAGCCAAACAAAGAATAATAAAAAAATTATTAAAAGAGAATGTTCAATCTGTGGAAAAAGAAAAGCAAAATTGTTGCCATCAAAAACAAGTGTTAATATCGACATACATGCCAACTTTTTACTTGTATTACCAAAACAAGGTTTGACATTACCAGGTTACTAATATTGCAGACCTGGAAATCCCAGTTATTAAATTAGATGCTTTATGTGAAAAAAAACATGATTACTGTTATATGTCAGGACAGGTTATCCCTGATACCGTAAGTAACAGTAGACGGTACTACCTGTGACTGTAGACCCAGAGTTGACGGCTACACCTCACTCCCTCTGGAAAGTCCTTTCTGGTGAATCAGGCGGCTGAGGAGATACGCTCGTCTCCCTGGCTGTGAATGCAGATGGTAACAGCTGTGTGGACAGCGCAGGGCATCAGCTAAGGTGCACTAGGAACTGATGGCCATCCACTGCATCCGGACTTGTCTCCAGACGTCTCGCCACTGGATTCAGACAGGCATGGACGAGAAAGTGAGGGCGACTTTGCGCAACTTACCCGCACTTAAATCCACCTCACGCGCAAGTAAAGACATTATCCCCCCCACCCCACCAGATACCTTCACGTCCTGTGGCGATTGGCGAGCGGCAAAGCAGCAGGTGTGGATACACTGGGCACTGTAGCTGCAGACCTGCACAAAGGCGGCTCAGGCCATAGGGTCGCTTTTCACTGAACCGGCGCAGCAGTGGAACTCAGCAGCCTCCTGGGTGACTGAGCAGCACTTTTTAGGATCACACTGCTCACCTCCGTAACATGAGTAAGGGACTAGAAAGGTGCCCTAAACATTCCCTGTTTCACCTTAACCCTGGTCAGCACACGGCGGCTGATGGGGATCCTACCTTAGCGGTCGAAAACCTAACAAGAAGAAAACGGTGACGCAATTCACCATCGGTACCTGGAACGTACGAACACTAATGGACAGTATAGCAGCATATACACAAGAGAGAAGAACAGCTCTAGTTGGTAGAGAACTGGCCAGATTCAACATCCAGATAGCAGCCCTGAGTGAAACTCGCCTAGTTGAGGAAGGACAACTCACCGAAGTAGGAGCCTGCTACACCTTCTTCTGGAGTGGCCAACAGTAAGGAAGAGCGACAGGAAACTGGTGTTGGGTTTGCCATAAAATCACAGCTAGTTAGCAAGCTCACAAATCTCCCAAAGGGCGTGAATGACATAATAATTCAAATGAGACTGATATTGTCTGGAAAAAGACATTCAACTATCCTAAGAGCCAATACACCCACCATGACCAACCCAGATGAAATCAAGGACAAATTTTTATAAAGACCTGGAGTCGCTTATTGCAGAAGTACCAAAGGCAGACAAGCTCATCATCCTTGGTGACTATAATGCTAGAGTGGGCACAGATCACCAGACATGGCCAGGTGTAATTGACAAAAATGCAACAACAACGGACTCCCACTGAGGAAATGCGCTAAACGCGACTTCCTAATCACCAACAATCTTACTCCTGTTAAACCTCAACAAGATGTCTTGGATGCACCCACGCTTCAAGCACTGGCATCTTATTGACTACATCATCGTCAGGAGAAGAGACAGGCAGGATGTCCGAGTGACAAAGGCCATGATAAGTGCAAAATGCTGAACTGACCACAGGCTCATAGTCTCCAAGCTCAATATCAAGATTCAGCCTAGCAGACGAATACAAGGTAAAAAGTGCTCAAAAAGCTTAATGTCTCCAAATTGTAAAAGGAGAATGTGAAGCATGTATTTGTCGAAGAACTGTGCAGCCAACTTGATATAATCGATATAAACTCCGAGAATATCGAGAAAACTGGGCATCCTTCAGAGAATATGTGTACTCAGCTGCGTCCGAAACCTCTGTCACACCAGACGTAAGCATCAAGATTGGTTCCATGAGAACTATCCTTCCATACAGAGACGTCTGAATGAGAAACATCGGTTACACAAGGCCTGTTTAGAAGACAGCACATCATCATCAAAGAGGCAGCCTTAAACAACATCAAGAGGACTGTCCAGTGCAACAAAACAAGAATTATTAAATATCATTCGATCACAACTACGAAGAAGCTTGCAAAGCCAAAAAATAACAGAACGAGTAACTGATACATTTGCAGTTAATTATGAGATTTGTCCACCAAAAACAAAGATCCAAGAACAGAAGTATACAAAATATTCTTAAAAAATAATGAAAAAGCTATACGTGATCTACTAAACAAAGAAATAAAAGAACGAAGGACACTAAAATACCAACTAGTTATTAAAATTCAACTTATAAAAGAAAATGGTCCTGCAAATGAAGTGCAAATATCAAGTCCTATGACTACTATTTTCGTTTTTATAGTGAGATTGATAATGCTTTGTTTTCAAGTTACGAAATAATTGATAAGAAAATTGCCGATTATTGTGAACGGTTCTAACTGGACTGTTTCAGGTATTTTATATTTAAAATGCTATGCTGGTTTCGTTGGTTACGTGATGCGTAAAAATTGTTGGCCCAATTAATACAATCCAAATAGAATAAACGCAATAAGATTAACAAAAATGATTCAGCTTTAGATATCATGAATGATATGATGCTTTCCTATTTTGTGGAATAGGTTGATAGTGTAAATTTAATCAGACCTGAAATATCACAAAAGACGTTTTGATACAAGTGCTTATTTATGCACTCCATGCATGTAAAAGTATGGAATCACAAGGCTGCCACCTTGCTGTATGAAGTATTAATAAACAATCGATGTATTACCTAGGGAAGGAATAATCATAATGCGATCATCCTTTGATTCTGGAAAGGATTAAAAAACGAACCACAATTGACCCATCGCCAGAGCAGATATTACCACGTTAGCATAGCATATCAAATAAAATCAAAGTATTTTATGTTGACACTTACCCAATTAAAATTAGTGTTAATATTTTAGTGTCTACAGAACATTTAATGAAAAATGGTTCAAAAATGTTTTTATATAGTGTCAGTCGGATAGGTGACGGAGATTAGACCTTAAAGTCAGTAAAGCCCCCAATGTGCTTGTGAACCACGTGATGTTCAGATCTTTGCCAGCGACGGTTTCGCTCTACAGTTTCGTACTTTGCACAGGGTTTGACTTCAATAGGATCATACTCGGCCTTTTCAATAGCACGCTAGAAAACAATATCGGTTGTAAATAATGGCCATTTTGAAGTGCCTTCAAGTCCGTGGTCGCTATTACGTCATAATAACGTCAAAACGTCATAATGAATATATGACGTGTCATCACTAACAGCAATACAAGATATAGTTGCAGACAATTGAAACCGAAGTAATTTCTTCCATTTTATCATTACAAAATTGCAGAAATAACATTAAAAGTTAAATGTGCAGGTATTTCATTGATTTTTAAAATGTCGTCCAGTGTTATTTTCAAGACCTATCATGTTATAAGACTCTGTTCTTCGCACATATAACTAGAAATTCGTTCGCCAAAAATTTACAAATTTATGAAGTATCCCTACGATTACCTCTGAGTCTCTTTCAGAGAGTCGAAGTTATTCGATTCGCATCGGAAAGAGACGAAGATGCTTTAAACGGGTTTGATTTTTAAAAGAAACAATTATCAGTTTTTCCTCACTGATTATGCTGGTAATTTAATATAGACCTGGTATAACTCAGGTATTGTTAAAATTATTTTAAATTCCTTTTCTTTTGGTGTACGATTGATGGGTGTAATTTGGGTTATAGAGTATACAGCTTGGCCTTTCTTCAGATGTGCATCTCTCAAAATACTGCTAACTCCGCTTGGTAATTTTCACTTCCTAGACTTCAGAGGTAAATTGGAAAAAAAAAAAATACAAATAAAAAAAATAAAAAAACTATCCGATAACTTTTAATTTTTTTTCCATATTTTATAATTCATCTGAGATGTATGTATTGTACATTCTGGCCAAATTTATTTTTCCTATTTTAATCACTGCTAACGTTAGTTTACTTTGCACAAATTCAAGTTAATTTCTCGAGCACATGGGATCAGCCATTTCGATCACCTGTCTGCTGTAGGGAGAGTGTTCTTTCCCTAATACCACATATACAGAAATTTCAGTCACAGTACATGAAAGTAGCACAGAAGAATGTAATATCCTCTCCATTGTGATTGTTGGAATTGCATACAACTTCACGTTATACCTGTCCCTCTTTCAGAAGTACTCAATAACTGTAGAGCGGAACCGACAGTATTGGTCGGTGATCCATCAGAATCGGCACGTGTTAGGGATAGAGTGACGTACGACGATACGTTAACATCTGAGTGCACTGGCCTTCTATGTCTAAATTGTTTATGCATGGCCTCATCATTTTTGTCTTTAATTTCGTGTTGCAAGTAAATGCGAGTCCCAACTGTCCTTGATGTACCATGTTACGACTCTAGGTCTTAAAATAATGTAACAGAAAGAAAGTGAAACCATCAATGTAAGTAAAATCAACAAGCAATTTAAACAATTAAAGTGAAAATTCAAAAGACACTTACAATAACGTGCATTAAAGTCCAAATATCCAACCATCCTAAGTCTTCTAATCACAAGTCCTATATATAGAATATTCCAAATGAATTCCAGTAGCCTTGAATGGCCTGATGTGTCAATAGTCTTGAATGTCCTGATATGCCTGAATGATGTAATCCAGAGTATCTTGGAATGAATTCACATAAATCCCAAATTCAAGTATTAATCCAAAATGAGAATGAGCACTTTTATTAATTCCAAGGGATATTTCAAATAAATAATTCTTCTCTCTTAATTTGCTCTGATTTTCACAACTGTAACATCTGATTACTAAAATAAATTCCTTAATAGACCGATCTTTATAACATGAAGTTTAGCATAGGAATGGTCTCCTCTTACCATGCCTGTATAAATATAAAGACAAGTCACCTGACAGAATATTCAAGAATATGAGTAAATCTGATGGAAAATTACCATGCGTACCTGACTTTTCTCACATCAAGACATGGAAAGTTCCAATATAAGTACTAAATGCAATGTAAACAAGACTAACCTTGAACTCAAATACAGTAAATATGTTATTTACAAAATGACCACTAAAGTAAAACTTACCTCATGGACATATATTATAAATTCAATATGCATAACACATTCTCTCATAAAGAAAAAAGAAAGATTTATGCAATAAATCTTTCTTTTAAATATGCATAATCAAAATTACATAGGAAGATGTCTTGTAAATGTCACTCAGCTCAATTACACAAAATAAAGCAATATAGTCTGCACGTGAAAGTGTTTCTGCGATCACATTGTCTTTCCCCTGATGTGTCGAATGTCAATGTTATATTCCTGCAGTGTTTAACTCCATCTCAACAATCTCCAATTTTTATCTTTCATTTTGTTGATGAAAGTAGGGAGATTGTTATCACTCTATACAATAACCGGAGAAAGAGCCGAGGTAACATACACTTCAAAATGTTGTAAAGCCAATATCAAAGCCAAACATTCCTTCTCAAAAGTGGAATTATTTTTCTGGTGCTTTTTTTAGTTTTTTTAGAAAAATAGAACACAGGGTGATCTACACTATTTTTGTCTTCCTGAATCAATAGTCCACCAACCCCTACATCACTTGCATCAACAGTCAATTTAAATAATTGGCTGAAATTTGGTGCAGAAAGAACTGGTGCATTCTTAAGCATGGCGTTTAATTTATCAAAGGATTCCAGACACTGATCAGACCAATGAAACTTGGATTTCTTACTCAACAAATTTGTCAAAGGTTCGACAATTATGGAAAAATTTGAACATCGCATTTGAATTTAAAAATCGCATCAGTTGCTTGTACAAATAGGCACAGGGAATTCAGAGATAGCCTTGACCTTAGCCTCTACTGGTTTAACTTGACCTTGTCCTACAAAATGTCCTACAAATGTGACACAAGCATGTCAAAGCTCACTTTTGCTTAATTAATCGTCAGATATGAATCACTGAGTCGATCGAAGAATTTTCGAATGGTTTCCAAGTGATCTTCCCAGGTGTCGTTGTAGATAATGACGTCATCGATATACGTGTCACAATTATCTAGACCACTAGATAATGACGTCATCGATGTTATCATGTTCATAGGACACTTGAATTTTGCCGGAGAATTTTTCATACCAAAAGGCATCACTTTATATTGATAAAACCCCATCTGAAGTTACAAGTGCTGAAATTTCTTTTGCCCTTTCCGTGAGTGGAATTTGCCAGAATCATTTTAAAGGTCAAACTTGGTGACATATTTCGCATTTCCAATTTTATCAATGCGGTCATCAACTCTTGGTATTGGAAATGAATCCGTTTTTATGACACTGTTGACTTTTCTAAAGGTTCTATAAAATGATTCTCCATTAAATACCTAATTTCTTTCCTAAGTGTTCTAATCACAAGTCCTAAATATAGAATGTTCCAAATGAATTCAAGTAGCCTTGAATGTCCTGATGTGTCAGTTGTCTTCAATGTCCTGATATGCCTGAATGATGTAATCCACAGTCTCCTTTTTTTGCCAATTGTTAGATGCGTCCTCAGTTTGTATTGATAGTTCATTCTATGTGTGTACAGATTTATTGTTGCCCATGATGTACCATTGTTCACAGTGTCCATGTTTTGAAAATTATTATGTGCGTCTTGCGTTTTAAATACAGTATAGACCATCAGTATAGGCTTTGGTTGAATTTGACAAACAAACTTTATATGTGATAAACATTATGAAAAAACCCAAAAACAATACAATCCAAATAAAACAAACTCAATAATAATATTAAAAAAAACAAAACAAAAAAAAACAAGACAACACAAAACAAATAAAACAGAAATCTACTTGAGATTTCATAAATTATATGGATTTAGATTTTTTTGGAATAGGTTGGCGTCATGCAGGAACATTTCTTGATAGTGTCAATTTACGCACACTTACAAATAGCACAATAGATGTTTTGGTACATGAGCTTGTTTACGAACTCCGGCATGTGCTTCTGATTAATACATTTATGAACTGGTTGGAACTACCAGGCTGCCACCTTGCTGTATGAAGTAACAATTAACAATTAAGAACTGATGTATTACTTAAGGAAGGGATACTCATGATGCGGTCGTTCTTTAATTCTGAAAAGGGTTAAGGATATGTCTGGCATAAAAAAAAATACAATTACGTCTGAGTGCACTAAACCTCCGAGTATGTACCGTTCATGCAAGACCTAGTAATGTTTTTTTTCAGTCTTATTGTGCAAGATAATGGGAGTCCCAATTGTCCATGACATCCCATTGTCTGTAGTTACCATGTTTTTTCAATACTTATGTGTGTCCTTTGTTTGAATTGATAGTACATACTATTTGGGTAAACGTGTGCGTCCTCGCTTGCATTGCGAAATTTCATATTCCTTAGAATTAATCATACAATACTCTTCTGGATACGTCACCGTTTGCTATAAATTTACTGCCAGAAACTGTATCTCTAGTCACTCCAGGATAGCGATAACAAATGTCCTCTGTACGGGGTTCCATACCCGAGTCCTCGATATGCAACAAATTCAAGAATGTGTGTGTGTATGAGAGAGAGAGAGAGAGAGAGAGAGAGAGAAGTGGGTCGAGAAAAGAAAAGTTTCCGTTTATTAAAAGATAGTATCAAGTTTTAATTTTCTTTTTGGTCAAAGAAAGACCAGGATAAATTATATTAATTATTTAGGCGGCAGTCCTACAAATATTATTTTTATATCCTTCAGCTCTTTTTGAGTCAACAAAAAGACCACCGTGTACCTGTTTATACAAAATAAAACTAATATTTACACACTTTACAACCTTCCCATTAAGACAAAAGTATCATATTATAGCTATTATGAGATTAACACAGATGAAATATGTGTCACGTGAACATTAAGACGCATAATTAGTCTTGATTGGTCCCCACACTATAAAACAGCTTGCCACATTTGAAAATATTCGCACCGAGCTAATCGCGGAATTTACGGACTGAATATTAATGTTGTATGACTGCATTAATAGAAATTAGATCTATATATACAAGTGTTTACTCGGTACTTATTGCTTGGTGTGCCGTTTTAAGCGGTATATGGATGTGCTTGTCAATTATAAAAAAAAAAGAAAAAAAAAAGAAAAGAAAACAGTTTGAATGTCTTGTTTTTGGTAAGACTGAAATCGGTTGGTTGGTTGCTTTGTAACGGCACTTCTAGCGTACAGCTGTGCTCAAAGTGCCGTTAGAAACCAACCAACCAACCAACCAACCAACCGAGTCTAAACTTAATAGATGTGTGTAATGTATTTGGAGTAAATAGTGGCAGATGGGTGGAGCTTGGCAGTTCGTCTGTTATGTGAGATTAACATATGCTAAGAAGTTTTCTCTTCCTGTTCGTTTATATATATATATATATATATATATATATATATATATATATATATATATATATATATATATATATATATATATATATTAGGCTCGCGCAGTGGGACTATTATTTACCTGTCTTGTCGTCTTGTAGCTTGCTTGGCAAATAATTTCTTGTTCAGCCTGTAAACAATGAGCAATGCTGGGTAGTAACGTTTCTGGTTCAAATCACCATACATCAGGAAGATATATACTTCGTAAAGCTCTAGCACGGAGAGAGGTGCATACTTACTGGGTAGTATAGGTACAGGACGGAGAGAGGTGCATACTTGTTAATAAAGGTACAGGACGGAGAGAGGTGTCCGTTCCACGGAATCTAGCTTCTTCATGGATTGGAAAAGATGCATGCTTCTGCTTCTCATGTGTAAGTGTACATTATAAGTATTTTATGTTTATCATATTGAATCCTATATATTAATATTCAATATATAACTGGATAGAACAATATTTCGTTTCCACTGCAGTATTCCATATAGACGCAACCATAAACGGCAGGTCAAAAGTACCTCAATGAGTTGTGATAGACCATGCTATAGTTTTTCATATACATTCACATATTCAGGCAAGCTGTTTACCGTTGAGAATTCAGGTGCCAAAATCCAATTAACTAAAATTGTTTGTCCCTCTGGTGGATTAGCCATAATAATTATAAAAGTGTAATGGACAGAAGCGAATACTTGGTGTTTAATAGTAAGTTAGCGAGTAACGGGCATTGTTCAAAATCATGTGTTATTAAGTTTGGCTTGCTTTAGTTTAACGACTGCGGATCTAGAGAGTTTACACCATTTAAGATGTTAAATTTTGATGGGATTTATTTCCACGATCGCACTCCAGGACCGCTAAATTGCTAAAATTTCTCTACCGCTAAAAATTCCCTATTTAAGGTATTAGGTTCGTAAACATAAACCTGATTGCTATATATTCTGTCCATATCACTCTAATGATGCTTACATTTGGAATGAATAATTCGCTAGAATCCACTACAAGTAGTGAAACCCATAAGCATAAACCCTTTGTTTCAATAAACGAACACGGTGCTAGACTGTGAGGATCAAGACGGGACGGGCGGGAGGTAGGGGGTGGGACACAATGAACATTAATTGGCTACAAAATATCAGAATCCGGAGGAATGCGAAGAAGTACAGGACAAATCTTCCGCTAAACTAGAAAAGGACATATTGTGTTTCCCCTAGAATCTAAAAATGGCATGATAATTATCATCCCAAAAGGACACTTTAAACTCCAAAAAGGGCACTTAAAAAGCAATCTAGTAATTAAAAGGTGCCTTATTACAGCATGAATTGTTGTTGCTGTTATTATTATTAGTATGATTATTATTATTATCATTATTAATGCAAAATTGTGAAAGTATTGGAGTGGTTGATTTGTAAAGTTCTATAATTACTATATGCTTCATGTGTATTCCACCCAGAAGTTGCAGTAGTAAAATCCTTTATAGAGGCTTTCTCAGTATTAATCTGTATTTTTTTTCATCTTTCCTTAGCAAATGATACATGTGGCAGTATTACTTTGAAAGGAAATTGAACGCATGGTTAGGAAAGAGCACAAATTTAAAATCTTTCTGATAGTAATAATAATTATTAATTAATGTGAATATACTTGTCATATAAAAAGGTTTAATTTTACTAGGCTTTATATTTCATCTTATTCTTTCGTGCGTTCTTTGAATTCATTGGATGAAGTATGACTGAATTTATTTAAGGGCAGAATCTGTGTATTTGCTATTTCATTAGAGGTACCGTTTTAAAAATAATAATATAACCAGTCAGTAACATTTAGAATACCCTTCCATTTTGTACTTTATTGGCAGTGGAGTCTTCAGCTTTAATTTGGAGCAATAAACTACATTAGGGTTCGATCTTTAACTTTCAGGGTGAGGGCGGTTACCACAAAATAACTTGTTTTTCATTTAATATAATGGATATAACAGGTTCTTTCTTACTATAAATCAGAGCAAGAATATTTTGTCAAGATATTTGAGGGTCGGTGTTTTTTTTTTTTCTACAAAAATCCCAGCTCACCAGCCCCCAACCTCCCAATGAGGGCCGAATTTATTTTCTCCCATAAATAGTAATAGCGATGTCATTTAGAATAAACAAAATTGACGATACCCAGCCATTGGCTACGTAGACTAATAATGTTTGAAAAGATAACACCTTTAATCATATTTACTCAACTGTGTGTCAAAACGTTGTCCAGTGATTGCACACACTGCAGCAAGCAATTCAGTGCCAATAAACAAAGACATCCTTTATGTATCAGTGCTCGGTATCTAACATCATAGGGTATTTATAACGAGGTTTGAAAAGGTCCTCTCGGGCGCCAGAATAAAAAAGTGAAAACGACAGAAAGTAGAGTAGGACACCAGGAACCCAGTCAAGGAGGGATAATTTAATCTTCTACGGCCTAGAAGAATCTCATGGTGAAAAATGGCAAGACACCGAAGCCAAAATCATGTCATATATTTAAGAGGAACTGAAAATTGATAATTCGGAAATCTCTGTTGAAAGGGCACATAGACTTAACAGTAATACGTCACAAAGACCTGCGATCATTAAGTTCACCAAGTTCAAGGATAAGGAAATAGTATTGAGAACATACAGGAGAAGGCAAAGATAAATTGGACAACACAGAAAGGCAAGTAAGAACAAGGAGAGTAATAATTCGAATGACAGAACACACTCCGTCGATAATGCAACAAGTAATAAGCAACATAATGCACAACCAGGATCCAGACTTAGCGAGGTCTTTCCGGCACAAGTGAAGAAAATGAGGAATCTTTTGAAATATTTCCTAAAGGAGCATATAAAGCAAGGACGAAAATTCTATATGCAGTATGACCAACTAGTTGTCAATGGAAACATCTATGTGTATGATCAGCTGCGAAAGAAGCCTGTTTTAATGAAAAATAAATAGGGACACGACAGAGTCCCAGTAACTAATTGTGCACACTATGACGATGACACAAGTAGTGACCGTTATACTAGCACTGAGAATGTAAATATGGATAACTCTAATATCAATGTAAATAATTTCAAGGTATCTCTAACTTTTATTGTATGGACTATATCTGGATTAAAATAAAAGTTTAGTGGACATGCAGACTGTCTTGACAGAGTGGATTTTTGTAATTTCATATGTAAGTATGATCTCATTGGTTTTATAGAAACACGGGCTTATAATACAACAATTTGTCATAGATGGTTATAAACATTTTTCAGTAATGAGGGATAAGCATATTAATGCGATATGAAACTCAGGGGGTTTCATTATATTTTAAAGATGTTTTTTTTTGTGGCTGATTTACTAAATGTTGAATATGTTCACATGGAGAGTAGTTCAAAAATATAGTATTGTTAAAATTTGCGACATCAAACATTGGCCTGGACTTTGATATAATTTTTGGCCTAATATATGTCACACCTGAGAATTCGTCCGTTAATTCTGAAGAGGAGACTCTTCACATTGCTTAAAATGAAATAGCCCACTTGAAGTTAAAATACTTCAACTGTCAGTTTATTTTAGGTGGGGATCTCAATGCATATACAAGTTCTGAGCCAGATTTCATTGAATGCGATGGTTCATTTGAATTACTTGATAATTTTGAGTGCATCCAAGACGTGATTTTGCTCGATAGAATTAATTTGGATAACAGGGATGTTAATGGTAATGGCAACAAGTTATTGAATTTTTGAAAATCTACTGGTTTGAGAATTGTGAATGGCCGTTTTGGTAGCGATGAAGGTGGTGGCAACTTTACATGTATCACCCAAAATACGGCAAGCACGATTTACTATTTTCTGTCAGATTATTCTATTATGAAATTGATATCTTATTTTAATATCTTAAATAGAGTTGAATCAATTCACATGCCACTTTCACTGGGCTTGTTCGGAATTGGCGGTATTTCTTGTAGTGATCATAATACGCCCAATATAGATAATTATACTGATAAATCTGAACCTTGACAAAGTTAATATGGACTCAAGAAAAAACAAAATGTGTATCAGGAATGTTTGCGTGAACAATTTCATAGTTTTGCATTTGAGACTTTTTAACACATGATTGAAACACCTGATTTTGATAAAGCTATGGAAACATTGGTTCTTATTCTTCAGAATGCAGCTGAAAATGTTGGTATGAAGAAAACTATAAGATGGTCTGGTAACAGTTATAAAACACAGCATAAGACACCCACTACAAGGCAACCATGGTTTGTTACATCGTTTCAAACTGCAAAACGAATGTCAGTTAGAGCACTAAGGAAGTGTTAAATCGTTCGATATAGAGATTAGCTTAAAGAATATCTAAGATAAAAGCGTATATATAAGAACGTTACATCATATAAGAAAAGTGATTATAAAAATAAAATACAAATGTAGCTTGTAAACGCACTTGAAAAAAATAACACAAAGATATTTTCGAATTTATTACAAGACAGACGCAATTTTGGCTCCTGTAAAATTTCCCACGAGGAGTGGTTCCATTATTTTTCAGATGTTTTTGATCCAGTATTACAAACGTTGACATGTGAATTTGATACTTCTCAAAATCTTGAAGATGAAACGCTAGATAGTGAATTCTAAGAGGATGACGTAAGATTGCTTAAAGTCTGGGAAAGCAGCAGGTATTGATGGCCTAGCGTCTGAATTTGTTAAAGCCGCCGAATGTTTTCTTGAACCTTTGTTGACTCGTCTGTTTAATGCATGTTTCAAACCTCTTACTTCCCTAAGGATTCGTGAACAGCAATAATTATAACATTGCATAAAAACGGGGACAAAGATAGCCCAAATAATTGTAAAGGGATTAGTCTGCTACCTGTACTAAGTAAGGTCTTCACATCTAATCCTGAATAATAGGGTAACAGAATAGTTTGAACACAAGCATTTAATTGGTGACAAACAAGCGGGTTTTGAAAAGAATACAGTACAATAGATAATATATTTGTTTTACACACACTCATATAGAAATATATTCGAAAATGCAATGGCAAATTCTATTGCACATTCATAGATTTTGAGAAGGCCTTTGATAGCATAAATAGAGATGCTTATGGCATAAATGTCAAAATTTGAAAATGAGCAGTAAAATGGTAAAGGCAATATATATGGATATAAAGGCTTGTGTTAGGACCACAAAAGGACAGACAGATGCCTTATATTGCCTTTTTAGTGTACATCAAGTTGCATTCTGTCACCATTACTTTTTCTTTTTTTTATATGACCTTCAAAGTGCATTGTCCAATGAAAGCTATGGTGTAGACATTGATGGTATATTAAAATTGTTTGTTTTGCTATATGTCAATGATTAAGTTATATTTTCTGAAACATCAATTTAGATGGGACGTTTACTTGATCATCTAAAATTTGATTGCGATGAATGGGGATTAAAGGTTAATTTGAACAAAGTGAATGTTGTTGTTTTCCGCAAAGGAGTGTCCTACGGAGGCATGAAAAATGGTATTTTGAGAATCACAAATTAAGCGATTATTCCCAATTTTCATCTAAGCATTAGAGTCAAAATAATATAAATTTTATGAGCATCTACATTTTCTTTTCTGTTGATTTTCAGGTGGACACGTTGTTGCACATTAGCTAACATATGGTATCATGTGTACTTTCAGTGGAAAAATAGTTAACGCTCACGTTACTTATTTCCGTGTCATCAAGGAAATCCTGCGTGGCTTCTGCAGACTGTTGACTCAATCGAAAACCTTAAGAATAGAGCACGTTTGGCACATTTTGTATAGTCACTGAGATTTGTTTTGTACTGCTGAGTTGTAAAACTTTTCTCCGATTACCTTCTACACTCTTTTTGCAGAGTATCAAAATCAAAACACCCTTTAAACTTATTCTGGAAAAATCAAGTGTGATATTTGTTAAAGTTGGATTGGCTGCTATATCGATAATTCTCTCCCTAGTTATACAGTCATAAAAGAACGCAATTCAATTTCCGTATTTGTCATTTACTGATTCCGAAATAAGTGTATCATACTGAAAACAGATATTTTCAAGTTGATGGTATTGGTTATCACCCATGGTATTGGTTACCACCCTCTATCAATTCAGAGTTTTTTGCAAGTGTTATGTAAAATCTGAAATTCCGTGGAAGAGCATAAGTATACAGTGGGCAATGCTCTGTTAGTATCTGGAAGTCCAGTGGTATTCTAACATTTTTATCCATAGACCACGAACTGTATAGCTTCAGCACTAGTATTTTGTGCATTACCTGCCCCGATGTAAACTTTCTCAATTTATGATTACTAATGCCTTGTTCATTCCTGTTTGCTATAAGCTAATTAGGTAGCCACAAGTCTTTGCATATGTTTGAAACAGATTGTAGTCATTCAACTTAAAAATATAATTTCTTCCGTATTTTAGGATGACCTCTTGCACAATCATTCTTCCTAAATAATTACATACTGCATTTTTCGCATCTCCGTTTACCTTCATATTAAACTAACACCCATTACAAGTGCAGTGAATATATACTCGTATTTTACTTCATCATTCAAAGGCTGGTAAAATCATTAGGTTTTATCTCTTGAGGTGTTTAAAGTTTTGCCTTTTTACTGGGTTCGCAGTTGCATCGGTGCGTACGACACTGTGAGTAACTAAAACATCATCTATTTGTTTAAAGTATGAGTCATAAAACCTTGTTCTTTAAATCTTTTATTGAAGTAGTCCAGTGTCTCTGCTTTGTTTTGTTTGAACTCTGGAGTCCTTTTCTATACTTTTATATGTATTTGTCGTCGCTAATTCTTTTTTTTTAGATTTGTTTGGATGAAATAACTTCAACAGATAATTATTTTCTGTGAATGGTAGACCATTAGCTATTACTCCATCAATAATTCCTCCTACTGCATCCATTTTAATATTTATCTAACGAAAACATCTATTTTTGAGTAACACATTTTTGCACTACTGCCAATTTGTATTTTACATCCTGAGAAATTGTGTCCTTCTTTGCGTTTCAATCCAATTATTAGAACAACGTTCCCTTCTAGATATTATGTACGTAATTCATTAATATTGTAAAGATTAGCTTCAGATTCCTTTTTTATATGTAATGAGTAAGAAACGCATTGGTTGTTTTCCTCAAATTCAATGTAAACGTAAAAAAGAATAGTAAATATATCTTCCTTCAATATTCACTTGCATAAAAGTTGTGTATGAGTCTGATTGTTTTTTAATTGTGCTTGGTGATATACAGAGTGATTGCTACTCGGAGTGAATTT
Organism: Margaritifera margaritifera; assembly: GCA_029931535.1. Lineage (NCBI taxonomy): Eukaryota > Metazoa > Mollusca > Bivalvia > Unionida > Margaritiferidae > Margaritifera > Margaritifera margaritifera. Next base: position 1,476,916 of record JAQPZY010001333.1, on the reverse strand, counting down.
AACTTTTGTTTTGTGTTTAAAATTTTAAATTGTGTGTGTGTGTGTGTGGCGGGGGGGGGGGAATGTCGATATCCAACTTTCTGTTTATTTCCATTGGTTATGTCATTTACAAACTGGAGTCATCGTCAATACAAAATACTTTTGAATACAAACCAACTGTACATCCTAGCAAAAACTATATCCCTCACATGTCGTAGATTTTGTGTAATTTAAATGTCTAAGAAACCCCATAGGAAATATCATTTACAGCGCATCATTGCACACAGTTTTAATATTCTCATTTAGCATGTTTACAAAACTAGTCGGTTAAAAGGAATGGCCACTGTCTAATTTTACTCTCGATGAGATACTTTTGACTATTTGGAAGTAAGTTTTAGTGGTTACGTCATCGTTTATTATGTGCATACACGTCATCTTTTTATAAGCAAAAATCATGAACACGTCAACGGTCCATTGAATCGATAATCAGTCATCAATTATTTTGGTGGCACTCTACAGTTTCGTATTTTGCATAGGGTTAGATTTTTAAAGGAAACGAATTACCCAGAATTTCCTCACTGGTTGTCCTGGCTATTTAAAAAAGACCTTGTATATCTTAGGTATTGTTAAAAGAACTTTGAATTCCCTTTATTTTGGTGTATGATTGATGGGTGCAGTTTGGGTTATAGAGTATACAGCTTGGTCTTACTTAAGATCTGCACCTCTCAAAAACTGCTAGCTCCGCTTGGTCATTTTCACCTCCTGGACTTCAAAGGTAAATAAAACAAGAGCCGATTACTTTTTTTTTACTTTTTTTATACTTTGTAATTCATTCATTGTACTTTAAGAGGCTGGTATTGCCTACTCTGGCAAAATTCGTTTCCCTATTTTAATAACTGCTGAAAATAGTATACTTTTGACTAATTCAGGCTGATTTGTGAGTACCTTGGAGCGGCCATTTCTGTCTGCTGTGTGCTTAGATCATGTACAATTTCCACAAGTACAATATGTACAGAAATTTCAGCCACAGTACATGAAAGTATCATAGAGGTATGCCAACATTCTCTCCATTTGTGCATGTTGCAAATCCAAACATCTTCATCTTACACCTGCCACTCTCTCAGAATCACGTAATATCTGTAGAGCGCCCCCTTTGTAGCTTTATGTAGAGCGCCCCCTTTGTAGCTTTATGTAGAGCGCCCACTTTTGTAGCTTTATGTCATTGTTTTATGAGAAGAAATTACGAACATGTGTCAATGGTCCAGTGAATCTAGTAATACGTCACTGCCGAGCTCTTTTATGTCGAAAAGATTTTTGTCCACATCTGGCAAGTTTCGAAGAACAGACCTTTCGATCTGCATTTCTATGCTTTACGGCTACTAACATGTGTACGCTATGTATTAGTTATTTAAATGTATCGAAATTTCCCAATGTATTTATTTATTTACACGTGGGCAAAGCCAAAGCGAAAAAATATCGTACTATTTTCAAAGTGACAATGACTTCGAATTTTCTCTATAAACCTACTTGTGAATATGAGTCCAAGATGCAGATTAGTCAAAACATAGATGACTTTAAGTCTGATCAAAAGTCACTTGCATGGTGAAATATAAGTAAGACTAGATTTTAAGTCGATTAGATCGTCTGATTCTGGTAAAAAGCCTACGTTTAGAGTTAAATAATGCAGTGAAATGCTGGCTAGGTATGCCACGTTTCTTGTTACATAGTAAATGCTTAAAAGAGTAATATACTATTCTTTTGTCTCGACGTAAACGCTATAGACAAAAATGTTATGTAAATGTCTATATTGCTCGACGCAACATACTAATTGTTAGGGGCGAAACGATTCATCGATATATCGATGCATCGATACTTTTGCCATATCGATGCAAGAGGTGAAGAATCGATACAAAACGATACTTACCATATACAAGTAACTTTAATTGTCAGCAGTCATGAATAATTATTAATCGTTTGATTTTTTTTTCTTTAAATTGAGAATTCATCTGAGACAGCCGTCTCTGGCACAGACACTCATTTTTGTCAGTAAAAAAGACAAAACTATTGACAACACCCACTCGCCTTCTACAAATTAACACAAGGTGAAGTGGTTCGAAATCTGCACTCCCCTCCCCCCCCCCTCACCGATGCAATGCTAATTATTTTATCCCGTCTGCATGTTGAGCATAAAGGAGACATTCTTGATTTGTTCCCCATGTAAGGTGAAGAACTTTACTCATCGTTTAATAACCACTTTTACGCGAAGTTTTTCTGTTGCTTCGTATCATAATAGGGGGCAAATTTCAAACCGTACGAGTTTGTCAGCTTGTGTACACATGTAAATTTTTTATAGAAGGGGAATTCCTGTTGCAGCGGCAGCTGTTTTTCATCTTGAGGGGTAAATTGTGATAGATTTGGTTGTTAGTCATCTCCGCTACCACACAAGGACTTGTTCTAGATTAGATTTTCCTTGCACTAGGAAGCTGCACTATTCTGTTTTGAAGATAACACCGTAATGTCTTTAAAGTTTAAGTGAATACATGAAACTGGTTTTAAGATGTTTTTAAAGCATTCATTCAGTGCAAAACAAAGGGCGTGGTGGCGAAGATGAGTCATGCATCCAATGAAGTGAAGCAGCCTGAAATGGCCTAAAAGGTTGAATTAAAAACACTGGCAACTAACAGGTAGTGTGTTTGAAAGTATTTTTGTTATCTTGTCATGGATGAGAATGGCATATGAGCAGATGGTACGTCTCTGGCTCTCTGTAATCTGCATACAGGAAATATAACCAATATGTCAACACGCATACAAGGGTACAACCCTACCACTGATGGATCTTCTAAAGATGAAAAGACCATCAAGTTGATATGTGTATCGATAATGTATCGTATCGTAGGCTGTGTATCGTGAATCGTATCGATACGAGGCACAGGTGTATCGTTTCACCCCTACTAATTGTTCTCATATTCATTTCTTGGCAGAACTATCATTATAAGAAGGATGAATAGCAAGAAACTATTTTTTTAAAATATCAGTAAACGCCTTTAATCTACACTTGCTGTTGTCAAATAAAGGAATAAAGAGAATATTTTATCTCTTCTGCTTGAATCATTAAAAAAATATACGACTGTAAACCTATAAATGTTTGACTAGTACGGAAATCAAATGAATGTTATCTGTAGTTCGTACTTAATACCATCAATGTTAAAGTAATAATTAGATTGAGCAATTGTAATGAAATTGTATTTTAAACATTAATTTCTCTGTAAACTGGTAAGATAAGAAATCTGATTCCCATGCAAACTGGATTACCGCATCTGCCCATGGCAAGTTAAAACAATAAATTGAACAGAGTCATCACACGAATCACATATATATGCTTTTTGATACGCAATAGGCACAAATATTATATGTATTTTCACTTAACTTCATTGATCTGTTGTTAGCCCCGAGTTAGTAATAAAGTTCTGCATATTGTCAGAAGGTAAGTGTCCTCGGTTTAAATGTACAGTTTTCACTTTAAGTCTTGCTTTTAGTCTAGGTACACTGGGAAGTTAAAGAAGGATGGGAATAGTTAAAAAGAAGTAGCAAGATGGCAAAATTTATTCCATTTCACATGCTGATTAGAACAAGTGCTTTAAGACGCATATAAGTCCTACAAGTGGAGGAACACTATTTAGAAGAACCTTTGCCGGGGTTTGATTTGCAGAGGAAGTCAAAATATTGCCATTTAAAACAAAAAGCAGAGAAGCTATCTTTCTGAAAAGGGTGTACATTATTTAAAGTAAACCGATTAAAACATATCACTTTTGTATTGGCATTGTAATACCAAAATATTTCAAACGTTCGGAAATAGGGGTTATATATAGAACCTAATATTATGGCACTTTAGGTCATTTTCGGTCGACAAAACGAATTAAGAATCAGAGGATGGGAAACACAAGTTTTATTTTAACAAAGCAAATAGTTTGGAATAAGTGGGATAGGCTGATTTACTAAGGTAGCGCTTCTTCATTTAGAGCTTTATCCCTTCATGAGCATCCTCATTAAAGCGACGTGAATAGGACCGATTTGTGACATTGCCAAAATATAAAGACTCCATTGGCCTCAAAGACAAAAAAGTAATTAAATTTTAAAAGATATATTTACAACTTTAGACACACACACACACACATATATATACATATATATATATATATATATATATATATATATATATATATATATATATATATATATATATATATATATATATATATATATATATACATATATATATATATATATATATATAAAGGGAACACTATTAGCTGTTGCAAGCATTCTTTAGAATTACAATTAAATTTTCTTCATATTGCATATAGGTTTTGTGGCGGTTTCTGAAGAAGTGGATGTGAGGATTTTTTTGCAAGATTGGCAATGGTATGCAGATTTATTTGATGCATAGTTACGGAAATCGCTGTGTCAACTTCCCTAGAACTCCTTTGAATTGTTTTAATAAAATTTATCGTGTTTCGTCAACCATTACAAAATTTGTTCAGGTCCAAATGAAGAAGTGGAGTGGGCACAGTTAAGTCCGTGCAATGAAAGAAGTGTCACAAAATGAATTCTTCCCAAGACTATATGAATTTGTTGTGCATTTTTAAAACCCACTGTAGATTGTAAAATCAACCAATATATACACAGTTTGTGATTTTGAACTTTTGGAGAGTTAAGTCACCGTTGTAATTAGTTGCATCATACATTCCATGTGAATAGATAGTAAATGTCAATTCTGCAACACCTGTTGTACTATTTTAAAAATGTACAGGTGTTCCAGAAATGACATTTACTATATACTCCTGTCATTCTTTTTTAATCATGTATCAAATAAATCTGTTTTTAGATATGTACATCCGGTTTTCGAGTATTGCATGGTATTTTTGTGTATTGAGCCTAGAGAAATCGTAAAGAGTTTATAATTGAAAATGATATTGCTCTTTTTTCCTCTTTCTAGCATCTAGCTAATATAACAGCCAACAAATGAACTGCAGTCCTCAAAGTTGAGACACACAACCTAATATCTGGTGAATATTAAAAACAAAGGGTTGAACACATAGGTCTATATATGCATACGTACAAAACGCATCTTAATCACCAACATAATATTTGTCAAAAAAATACATTTTCACTCATATGAGAAAGCTATTTAACATAGTGCAAAATGCAACGTGATCATCCGCATAGTGTTTAATCCCAAGATCAATTTTTCAGAAAATTTTCAAACAGTTTATTATTGTGGAAATATTTATTTTAATATTCAATTTTACTTTATTTATGAATCTGATCTGATATAAATGGTTTGGGTGAAGAATATGGACATACGTTGTGCAACTTAGTACTTGTTCAAGTTCAAACGTTGAAACTTCAAGAGGAAAAGTTGCTCTGTAGCACCCGAGGATTATTTATATATCCAATCTGTGAGTAAAATGGTTGCATACACTTACACTCTCAGATTCAAAGATGTTAAGTCTGAAATCTCCGCATGTAAATTTGATTATATGTTGCATGAATTGAAAGGACAGAGTCTTGCTGAAGATCAAGATCATTTGCGACTTTCTATCACACGTGACAGTATGAAATCTCCAGTGTGGATCAAATTAAGCAGACCTGCTGAATGAACGGCTTCCACAAATCATCGACTGTGTACATGACTTTTGTATCACCTCCTTCAGGCAGTGGACCAAGTCGCAAAGTGTTATAAGTCGATAAAGTTCCAAATCTCAAACGAAGTATATCAAGATCTACAACAACAAAGACAACATGTGTTTTGCGCGTGCCATCGTGGTAGCTAGAGCTCAATAAGAGAAAACTAAAATACCAGAATGGAAGCAATTATGGGTAAGCATTGGAAAATCTAGCGAACATAAACAACGAAGAGAAGCAGATACACTTTGGGAACAAGCTGGGAGAGACCATGAACGGACCCCATGAGATGCGAAAAATTAAAAAGTGTTAACCCCTTCCTATACTTCAAAGTACAGCCAATGTTTTGAGGAAATAAATGTTCAGACGGAAAATACATCTAGGTGTATCATCAACAAATTTATTTTGACACTATTACCAATATCAAAGAATTTATCGGAAACGGCAAGTATTGCGAAACACGTGACAAAGAATTCAACAATCGGGAGTAATATTTACATTGTGGCGAGAGATATCGTCAATGCTTGGCGTCGAATCATTGTATTTCCGACGGAAAAGAAATGATTATGTGTTCCACATGCGGACGCAAATTTGAGAGTCAATCTAGCTACGATCAACATAGAACGAAACAGTACGGACAACGAAAAAGCGCTTGTGAATTACTGAAAATGTGAAAAATATGTGAACAGAATCTTCATTCCAATTTCTTTTGTCTATGATAGAAATGATATCATATTTGACATCACGTTGTCGATTGTTGATAAGAAACTGGCATTCACATACGTAGCTTTTGCGTCTCACATCGAGATTGTAGTGAATGCATTCAGTAGCTTGCATTATGTTACTGTCTGAACAGTAGTATACACCCGGGTGTAAGAGAAAAGATATTTCGTGGACACAACACTCTTCCTGATTTCGCTAAGTGGGTTTTGGACCAACTGACGACTGGGACGAAGAAGATTTAGATCGTTACGGCAACTGTCACAAATACGCTACATTATTCGTTCACATTATGTTTGGGGACGATGGGCAGTTTCTTTTGAAACATTTTGCAGAAAAAGGAACTGAATACCCGCGAGTGACCATGAACGGATCTACGGTCATTTACATGTATATGCAAATAGGAACAGCTCAGTTCAAAGACTGCATGAGTTACTTGGCTATGCCACTGTGTTAGATGCCTAAATTGGAATGACTGAAATGGTTAAATTGTACTCTCCTTGTTTTCATCATGCAGGAAAATCAACACGTAGTGCTATCCTGTTTGCCCAATTCACAATACATAATCCTCGTTTACAATTATTTTGTTTGGGAAAGTAAATTTTCCGTGCTCTTGGTAATGATATAAAAAGTGTTGGACTAATACTCAGTACTTTAATTACTATATTTTAATCGACATGGGCTTCAGTTACCGATTACCCATCATCCTGTTTTTTCACCACGCTTTCATTGTTATACATAAGGGGAAAAAAAGCAATCGTATCATTTAGTGTTGCATACGAAAATCTCACACCAGTGTATGTAATGGATTCTATTAATGACAATTACTGTAGATTGTGAAATGTATATGTATATTATCATATGAATCGAATCCGGGTCTCCACGGGTTACAGCACCTATCACCTTGTATTCCATATCGACGCAACCATACATGGCATGTCAAAATTACCTCGCTGAGTTGTGTTAGACAATGCTACAGTTTATGATATACATTCGCATATTCAGGTAAGTTATTTACCTTTGAGAATTCAGGTGCCAAAATCCAGTTAAGTAAAATTGTTTTGTCACTACGGTGGATTAGCGATAATAATCATAACAATATAATGGGCGCAAGCGAATACTTGGTGTTTAATGCAAAGTCAGCGAATAACGGGTATTGTTCACAACCATGTGTTATTAAGTTTGACTTGCTTTATTTTAACGACTGCGGATCTGGAGAGTTTACCCTATTTAAGACGGTAAATTTCGATCGGAATTATTTTAGCGATTTACCGCAAAAAATTCGATCTATCCGGTATGTTGTTGTTGCTGTGGTTTGAACGGCATTTTTCAGCACATGATTGGCTGTACATGGCGGCCAGAGGATAAACCGTGGAAAACCGCGGGAAGAACCACCGACCCACGGGAAGCTACTGGCAAGTTTTCTCACACACCCACGTTGGTCGAGCCAGAGACTCGAATCCACGCGGATAGAGGTGAGATGTCAGTGATCTGTAAAGGCAAGCGCCTTAGACCACCCGGGGCCCCTCTACATGGTATTACGTTCGTAAAAATCAACTTGATTGCCATATATTCTGTCCATATCACTCTAATGATGCTTCCATTTGGAATGAATCATTCGCTTTTATTCTCTGCAAGTTGTGAAACCCATAAAGGATAAGCGATGTTTTAAATAAACGAATACGGTTCTTGACTGGGGGTTGGGACGGGGCGGGCGGGGAGAGGGTGGGACACAATGAACATTAATTTGCTACAAAATATCAGATTCCAGAGTACTGCTAAGACGGACAAGACAAAATTGACGCTGAACGCGCGGAGGACACATTTTGTTTCCCCCGGGATCTAAAAAGAGCATGATAATTATCCTCCCAAAAGGGCACTTTAAACTCAAAAAAGGGCACCTTAAAAGCGTATCCCGTAATTAAAGGGTGCCTTATTACAGCATGAATTGTTGCTGCTGTTATTATTATGATTATTATTATGAATATTATGATTATGATTATTATTATTATTATTATTAATGCAAAATTGTGAAATTATGGGAGTGGTTGATTTGTAAAGTTCTAAAATTCCTATGTTTCATATGTATTCCGCCCAAAAGTTGCAGGTGTAAAATCCTTGACACAGGCCTTCACAGTATTAATTTTTTTTTTTGATCTTTCCATAGCAAATGATACATGTGGCAGTGATACCTTGAAAGTAAATTGAATGCATGGTTTGTTGCATACACACATTTAAAATCTTTCTGATAGTAAATAATTATTATTACTTAATGTGAATATAGGCAACACATAAGAAATGTTCTAATTTTACTAGGCTTTATATTTCTTCCTATTCTTTCATGCGTTCTTTAAATTCATTGGATGAAGTATGATTTAATTTATTGAAGGGCAGGATATGTGTATTTATTATCTCATTAAATGTACCGTTATAAAAGAATGGTATAACCAGTCAGTGACATTTAGGGTACCCTTCTATTTTGTCCTTTCGTGAATGGAGTAGTACTGCTAAAATGGCAGTGGAGTTTTCTTATTCGAGCTTCAGCTTTAACTTGGAGCAATAAACTACATTAGGGTCCGATCATTTAATTATCGAAAGGGGGTGTGGCTGGGAATATATTTTCTTTTACCATCAGATAATTTTTTTTTCAATTAATATAATGGATATAATAGGTTCGTTGGTATTATAAATTAGAGCAAGAATATGTTTTAAAGGTATTTGAGGGCCGGAATTTTTTTCTAAAAGAAATCTCAGGCCCCCCCCCCCCTCCCGACCCATACACCCCACTGATGGCCGCAATTTTTTTCTCCATAAAATCCAAGCCCAGCCTCCCTGCAAAAATTATTGTAACTTCTCAGATAAGTGGACAGTAATAGCAATGCCATTTAGAATAAACAAAATAGACCATATCAAGACATAGGCTACAAAGACTAATAACGTTGGAAAAGATAATTCCTTTAATCATATTTACTCAACTGCGTGTCAAAACTTTGTCCAGTAATTGCACATACTGCCGAGAGCAGTACAGTGCCAATAAACAAAGACAACCTTTATGTATCACTGATCGGTATTTATCATCATAGGATATTTATAATGAGGTGTGATAAGGTCTTCTCTGGCGCCATAAATAACAGCATAACTGGCCCTTTGTGGTCAACCAGAGTACCAGACTCCAGAATTGGGACAAAACATCTTAAAAATGTTGAAGTTAAATCGACCATATAAGCGACTATTTACGTTGGCGAGAAACAAAAATGGGCATTTTGCAACCTAAGAAAAGGGCAAGCTGCTTGGAAAATAGACTTGGAACCATGTAAAGAACGATCTGGCTCGGGGAAAGAATAGCATGGCGTGACATCGTATAATACATGGAGGAAACACTAACGTAGCCTTCACAAAACTTTTCACCTCAGTGCTACCTCAAATTAAATTTTGATAGTCAATGAAGAACGATGATTTGCATCCTAGAGATTATAGAGTGCCCATTTATTTAGTTGAAGCTTAATTGTACAAATTGAGATTATCCTTTAAGAAATATCAAGTAATATAAGAAAACAGTATTTTAATTCAAATGTGCATTCAATATGAGAGCTTTGGACAAGTAGTGAATATAATGTCAAAACTGGACCATAGTGAAGAAGAAAAACATCCGCATCGCTCACGCATAAATAAATAAATCCGTTGAGACCTTTCCACAAATTTAATTCCAGTTCAGTCGATGTATTCACTACTTTAGTGTAGTCACTACTATCGTGCAATTTTGGAAACGTTTTGGTCCAATAAATGGAGATGATAAAATATCACCTGTTCAAATGTTACAGGTAAATAAATATTACACAGCGTACGTGGGTGAGTTGGAAAGTCCGTGTGGCGTAGGCATAAAAGCATCTAAAACAGACCGAAAGGTTCGAAATCTGTAGAGGTGAATTTTTTTTGTTATATTGTGGATTACATTACAACTAAAAACAGTAATGATTTCGACATAACAAGATTTCTACGTGCGTTCAATGTCACATGACACAAGATCGGTGATGTAATGAACAAATTTAACGTATGACATAATTTCGACTTGCGTCTACGGTACAATACATGAAACAATGATGCAATAAACAGGTTCGTAAAATAGTGACATAGTTGTACAGATAAAATAGTGGCGCAGATGTACATCTAAAACATATAAATATAGTGAAATATATGTAGTTAAATAAATTTAAATGAAGACTTCGATACACGATGTACCAATACCAAAACAAAGTGAGAAAACAATTACATCCTTCCTCAATATGCCTTCCAACTTGAAACAAAATTAAGGAGGATAGACAGACCTTTTAGAAATTCGTTAAACATAAATTTGATCTGTATAGATTTTACGGCGAAAGCACAAAACAAGGTATAAATTTAATTGAGCCATATTTAAAGAAGATAATCATTCAAAAATTAGACAATTTGGCTACGTGAAGGCTCAATTAGACTTAACAACCAGACTTATGAAAGAGAACATTCAAGAAAGCAAACAAATTGAGTATATAAATGTTTGCAACAGAATCATACCTATTAGCACATTGAATGGGAGTGTAATGGATAATGTGATTAAACGTTTATTTTACATTTTACATCCCAACTTCGGACAAAAATTAATCGCAAGTACAACATGGCTGTGTGACAAGACTGAGCATTTCACATTGCATATTGATAGCTTTCATCTACACAGAGGAAGTTCATTCATAAATTTGCCTGAATAGGTTAAGAACAAAATGCTTGTATTAATTAATTAATTAGAAAAATTTAGACACTACGTGTTCCTTTTCTGCTGTGGAATCTGTGTTAAACACATTAATGGATCAGTATGATAGATTATCAAATTACAGTCTAGATACTTATAATCATATAGTCCTGTTAATAAAGAGGATATTAGTAAATTTGAAAATGAATTTGATATGTTTGTAAATGTTTATGAAACAGTAGAACCATTTTACAGAAACCTGTCATAGTAACCGAAATAGAAAGACAAAACCATGTTGACATATTGTTATGTATATTGAATATAAAATATGTTTCCATGATTGTAAGTTGTACTTTAGCCAGATTATGGTCATTTTGAAAACAAAATGTTCACATAGCGTTTGAGTTCAAGGCCGGTTTTGTTAGCCGCTGGACTGTTATTTCCATGTCTTGTTGTGACAAAAGTCAGGTACACAAAGTAATTTTCCATAAACATTACTCATATTCTGATGTGAGAATTGTCAGGTAGGCCAGTATTTTTCCCATTAGAATTACTCATATTGTGATGTGAGATATGTCATGTAGGCATTAGGCATGTGTATTTATATACAGATAAGTAAGATTAAATTTTAAGTCGATCAGATCGCCTGATTTTGGTTAAAGACCTGCGCTGAGTTTTAAAAAATGCCGGTGAATGCTGGCTAGGTGTGCCACTTTTCAGTTTACATAATAAATGTTTAAAATAGTAATCTACTGCTCTTTTTGTCTCAGCTTAAACTAAATAGACAAAAATAGAATGTAAATGACTATTTTGCTCCAAGCAACAGACTAATTGTTTTCATATTCATTTCTTGGCAGAATTATCATTTTAAGAAGGATGAATACCACTAACTAATTTTGTGTAAATTTTTAAATCCCCTTAATCTAAATGTAAAATCTTCAAAATAAACAAAGAAAGAGAACATTTAATCTCTTCTGCTTGAATTATTTACACATATACGACTGTAAACCTATAAATGTTTGGCTAATACAGAAATTTAAAGAATGTTATATGCTGTTCGTATCAAGACTGCAATGATTCTGTACAGCCAACATAATAATTACCTTGGCTTAATTAGCAACTCAGCAAATCGGATTTTGCTTACACGATGTAAGTTGTTAAATAGCATCAATGTTAAAGTAATGATTACATTAAGCAATTTGAATTTAAAAAAATGTATTTAAACCATTCATTTCCATATAAATTGATGAGATCAATAAATCTGATTCCCATGTAAACTGGAGGGATATTTGTGAACAAACATACCGATCCACTCAGGACAAAGGTTGCAAACCCGTGTTCTTTCCAGGGTATATATATATATATATATATATATATATATATATATATAGAGAGAGAGAGAGAGAGAGAGAGAGAGAGAGAGAGAGAGTGAGAGAGCAGAGCGAGAGGATATTAGCACTGTGAATAGCGGAGAGTAGTTTCTTAGTAATGAAGTAAACAGTTTTGTAGATGTGTTTTGAATTAAGCACGTTGTTCCAAACTAATGTTCCAAACAGTTCAGTGTCAGCGGGTAACACTGACTTCTAAATCTGCGATAACGTTTCCGTGAAAGCTACAACTTCTGCCATAGTTGCTGTTTCCTGATTACATATCACTACAACCGCTGTTCGATCTCTTATCAGCAAGCAATTTAGACCAAACCCACACTGGTCAGCTTGATTGACAGCCACACCCCGTGTTCAACAACCAACAAGAGAACAAAGGCTGATTATCAAGGTTTTGTTGTCCGTTTGTTAGCGCAAAAGAACGGACCGGTATACACAAGACGGTGATTACGAAAACCGCATGCGTGATTACCGTATCTTCGCACGGAAAGTTTTCACATTGGATTGAATTGTGGCATTACACGAATCACATAAATATGCTTTATGATAAGCAATATGCACAAATATTATACGCATTTTTACTTAACTATATTAATCTATTGTTAGACCGGAGTTGGTAATAAAGTTCTGCATATTGTCCAAAGGGAAGTGTTTTCAGTTATAATGTGAAGATTTCGGTTTAAACATTGCTTAAAGAAGGACATGAATAGTTAAAAAGAAGTAGCAGGATTGCAAATTTGTTCCCTTTCACATGCTGATTAGAACATGTACCGAAAGACACAACTAGGGCCTAGAAGTGGAACAACCCTTCTTAGAACAAACCATGCGGGGCTTTGAGTAGCTGAGCAAATCAAAATATTGCCATTTAAAACAGTAAGCCAAGAAACTATCTTTTTGAAGAGGGTGTAAAATCCCGATCAGCACATCACTGAATCATGATATTTAAATTAACCAAGAGATAAAGAAGAAGAAGAAGAAGAAGAAGAAAGTTTTGTATTGGCATTGTAATGCCAAAATATTTCAATAGTTCGGAAAAGTGCTAATGTCCTTGTGGTCATATAGAACTTAATATTATCGCACTTAAGATCATTTTCAGAATTAAGACTCAAAGACTGGGAAACACAAGTTTTAACAAAGAAAATAATTGAGAATAAAGGTGGGGGGCAGGCTGCTTTACTGCGATAGCGCTTTTTCATGTAGAACATGATCCATTCATGATTAGTATTACAAATACTTTCCTCTTTTGTTGCATATAGGTTTTGTGGCGGTTTCTCTAGAAGAAGTAAATGTGAACATTTTCTTCCAAGGGGGACAATGGTATGCAGATATATTTGATGCATAGTTACGGAAATCGCCATGTCAACTTTCCTAGAACTCTTAGATTTTTAAATCAATTGTATCGTGTTTCGTCAAACATTACGACATTCGTGAAGGTCCAATGGAAGGAGTGGAATGTGGAGAGTCATGTCCGAGAAACGAAAGTTGACTGTATTTGCTTTACGGGCATTTATGGAAAATAAATATAAACAAAACAAAAACACCCCAAACAAAATACAACTAACAACCCCCCCCCCCCAAAAAAAAAAAAAAACAACACAAACTATTATAGGATAGTACAATTTATGTTAATATCACAAAGCTAATGATGGGCGTTATTCAGTACAAATACTTGAAATAAAACACTAGGAGGAATATATATATCGAATTTGATCGTATAATGTTTTTGATTTTAGTTTGTGGCTGCTTGATGTGTCGTAATTTTACATTTTCATTTGTCTTTTTCTGTTAGATTTCAATATCATTTTGGTTGTTAGTCGTATATTTGCAAGTATCTTGCGCATTTTGTCTTTTCTTATCAGGTGTTTTAAAATGTTTAATATAACTGCAGCAATATCCTAAATGTTAGCCTCTGTTCCTACATTTTATGGTCTAACTTGCATGTTCCTCCCTTTCTCTTAAGAGTTTAATGTCAGTGTTTACTGTTGTATAAGTATGCCGAAGTTCAAGATATATTAATAATAATGAAATGTTCTCTGAAAGCAAATGTTTTAACTATAAGCTCGAAAGAGATGCTGCCATCTGATTGTAAGTCATTTGGTTAGTGATAAGCGCCTTTCAGTAGTAAACTGGAAAAGTGACATTCACGCGGTGGGATTGATTCTAAAATACAAGTTTACACTTTCACGCTTAAAAGCCTAGGTTTGATCATGGAAAAAACAACTTTAAGCACATGTATTTGACTAAAAACTTTGCAAACATTGTATATGATGATGAGCTGTTTTAAGATGGTAAATCTACAAAACACTCACCGTATGTAAAGTAGACGCGATTTCTGTTAACTGTACAATTAAAATGATTGCAGGTGTATTGGAGACTTAAGTTGCCGTCTTGTCACAAATATATATTTCTTGTTACAGTCACACAAAATTCACATTTTATACATCAACATTTATTACCAAAAAATTAATAACAGAAACTTTTATTTCGGGAAAAAAGTAAACAAAGTAAAAAAGACTCTCGTCCCCCGCCCCAAAAAATCCCGAAGAACTATAAGGTGCAAAAGTAATCTGCATATTAACTACTGATGAATACTTTTGCTTTGAAACGTTTTCTTTATTATAATTGCTAAACCATTTTCATTAACACAAAACTTCATATAATGATGTAACGAGGAATATAAATTAAGAATGACACCAACTTTCGAATGGTTGTGATACACTGACAAGAGCATAAGGAAAACGCGTAGCGCATTTGTAGCAGAACGACAACCGATTTAAAACTTTGACTCATAAAAATGATACTTTTCCTGTGACTTTATATCCAGAACTATGGTTCCAATCAAATTGACACAAAGTTGAGCTTAGTAATGTATATTGTATATTCTGAATCGGAATTTTGATGCTTGCATATACATACATACAGTGGTATTGGAAGACTTACTTGTTGGTTTAAATGGCGATTACAAAGAGTTAAAAAATACTAAGGTGACAGGGAATTCTGTTTATATGTGTGAAATTAACTGCCATGGATGCACACATTATGATGCTTCACATTTTGCATTACAGGCTGCAGTGTAACTGTGCGAACAAACGTAATATTGCTAGTAACTGGACATTCTCGGAATGTTTGTGCACAGGTAGTTTTTGTTTTTAATATTATTAAAGTAATATAGACTCAACCCTTGACATATATATATATATATATATATATATATATATATATATATATATATATATATATATATATATATATATATATATAATACATAGGATAATTTGCTAGACTTAGGTTGAAAATAAATCTGTTGCAGGTTGAACTTTTGAAGAATTCTTGCAATATAAACTGAAAATAAGACGAAAATATCAACAAACTTTACAGTCAATAGTTTTTTTTTTTTTTAGTATTCTTGGCTGAAAAATATAGTTAATCAATTCTAAGTACTGAGTGTCGGTGGATTATCATATCCCAAAAGCAAAGTGTAATAAAATGAATTCTGATCAAAAACTATATGAATTTGTCGTGCATTTTTAAAAGCCACTGTAGATTGTGAAAAAAAACAAATATCTACACAGTTTGTCATTGTCGAACTTTGTGAGAGTTAACGCACCGTTGTAATTATTTGCATCATACAAACCATGTGAATAGATAGTAAATGCCGATTCTGGATCATCTGATGTACTATTTTACAAATGTACAGATGTTCCAGAAATGGCATTTACAATCTACTCATGTCATTGATTTCAAATTATGTATCTAACAAATCTTAGTTTTAACATATGTACATCGGGTTTTCGAATATTGTCAAGAGTTTCTCCTTCTTTGCTATTGAGTCTACTCATTAAAGACTGACATCGTACTGCAGTTTTAAGCACCTATTTTAAAAAAGAAATATTTTTTTCCTGATCTAGAAAGGCTTTTTCTCTTCAAACTCTTTCCTCAAATGGCTTCTTCCACATGCGCCACACACACTATACGTTCTTTCAAAAAATATATACCATTTCTACAACCTTCCTAATTTACTTGTGTTCAATAATTCCATGAAAAATGGAATCCAGTGTTCTTAGGTCTTCGTATTTATAGTAAGGAATTTGAAAGTGTTGGACCGCTAATATTTTTGTGCTTTGACATCCCGTATAGGATTACGAGAGCCTTAAAATCAAAAGTTACAACTTACTAGACCATGAAGACATGGGGATATTTTAAAAATCAAGATTTCAAATCACTAGACCGCTCATATTTCCTGCGGCAGGCAAATATTGTTGACATGCAGGCATATGATAAGACAACAAAGGATATAAATACAGTTTGACTGATATATATTCTCTCTTACTACGCTTGGATTAAAAAATTGAAAACATATTACACAAGCAAGCAAGAAAAAGATTTAAATATAGAGAAGAGTCAATGTTAGTCACGTGTACAGCCATTGGTAGGCAGACATTATTTACATGCAAACAGACGAAAAAGACAAAAGCGGATGCAAATACATTTTGACAGCGGCATCTATGATCTCAAAATACTCTCGGGCTGAAAAAGTAAAAACAAAAAAGAGAGACGACACAGAATTGTTTTACAGAAATAAATCAAGAGAGAAAGCCCGAAAAGATAGTTGATGAGCGAAAAGAATTCTACAACAGGAAAATTTAGGATTTACTCGAAAAGGAAAATTTGTGCGATAAAACAACGAAGATCCAGCAGGATCACCAGTAAATGACAAAATAGTACACATGAAAACGTCTTAAGACGACTACAATGTAGACAATATTCTAGCATGGTAATAAATGATATTAATTAAGAAATCAAAAGAGACAGCATTCCAAATATATGATGTTGGTTCGAACTATATAAATAAGACTGAAAAACAGATACAATGTAAAAGACTACAAGCTTGTCTATGAGAATTAGAACAAAATAAAAGGTAATGAAAGTCACAAAAACATTGATGTAATCATGGAGGCATTTAAACAAAAATGGTATAGCAATAGTTCCAACTACGCCAGAAAGTATGTATTTTTTTCTCGACAAAATGTTTACCAGGTACACTGTTAAATAATCTATAAAATCTCCTGTTGCAAAGATTTACTAAAGAATAGACCCAAATCAGTCGAATTTGGAAGATATTGTTGTGCACTACATCGATGTGCGAATTCGAGTACACCTTTCACAGTGTGCAGACATGCAGATTTTGAAGATGCAATTTTCTCAGAACTTTTTTGTAACCTGTAGTAGTAATTGAAATTAAACTACACAAATATATGGTCTAATAAGCACTGAATTGTGCTAGTAGACATGGAGAGCATGATGATGTGAAAGAAGTTCAACCGTCGCTGGAGGGATTCTGGAGGAACAACGTGCCCAAGGCAACGTGTACCGGAGATATAATCGGATGTAAAATGTTACAAATTCAATAGAGAATAGCTGAGAGAGGAAATGGAAAAACAAAATACAAAATAACAGAGATGTAAAGAGTCTGTAAAATCAACAAGATTAAGATGGTATTACAGTGGATGTAATAAAAATATTGGAGAGAGAAATCAAGAAAAGAATTGCCTGCAAATGGGGAAAAAGAGTAAATAGAGGCTCAACGTATTTTTACTTGAAATCTAATTTCACATTAATATTTTAAACTTATATAACGGACTTAACTATGCTTACTATTTGACACAGACACTATATTGGTGTTGCAGATTCTTGAGAAACATTGGGGAACTGCATAGTAATAACCATTAGTTCGAAAGAAATTGACCTCACTTCTAATACGGACTGGCTTGCGTCCTCGCCTGCCGCGACTAGGTTTCCCGAATGGAGATTGGCACGCCTTGTTTTTGACACAATGAATGTAGATTAAAACAGCCAAGAAACCTTTACCATGAAATTTAATTTCATGCAATCAATTGGTTAATTCATCTTAACAAAGTTAACATAATAATAAAGTATTTAGTGAGATAAAAATTACTACATTGAAACTATAAATTTCACATACAAAATAATTAAAAATTTTATATTAATAACCTTTAGTTCGATAGAAATAGACTTTACTTCTGATACGGTCGAGCCTATGTCCTCGGCTGCTGCGACTAGGCCTCCCGAAAAGAGATTTGCACACGTTGTTTTTGAGATAAATGAACTAAGATTTTAAAAAGTTAAGAGTGCATTACCTCATACCTTTGCCGTGGAATTTAATTTTATCCAATAAATTGGAAAGCATTTAGCGAGATAAAAATGATTACATTATATTTCACATACAGAACAATACATAATTTTGATCAACTACACTATACAATTTCATGGTGAAGATTCGCTAAATAAATACAGAGCAAGTCCAACATGAAATGTTAGTAGAATCAATTAAACTGGGCAGTATAGATGGCACTAGTAGGTTGGGGTATATCATGTTAAGAATTAACAGATAAAATGGTTTCTGAGCTGGTTAAATCTTTTTAGAGGTTTATCTTGACTTTGAGATATGAAAACTGTTATCAGAGTGTGGAATACTTCAGCCTGGCAAAGATAAATGTTAAACAAGGTAGCATAGTATGTAAGAATTGTAACATTACACCAGATTATGGTTGGAGATACGTTAAGGGAAAGAATAAGAAATCAGAGATGATGATAGGTACTATTGGAAAGCACACAAGAATGTATATGATTATAACAAAATAACCGGGGAAAAATACATTCGTGGATTTGGTTGGTGGTACTAGAAAGTTTAATGACCTTTTAGCTATTTCAATGAGAAAATGAATGCAGCGATGATGATTTTACAGGTTAGACTTAATTGTTACTGCAATATATTAACATATTAACATGAGTTGTATTTTGTTTGCACAAGCTCAAAACAGAGCGCCTATTACACAGTCCGTCTCCATATGATCCGACACTGTTCAAAAGTTTAAGCTGTTATTAATTTTAGAACAGCAAAGTTGCTATACAGAGGAAAACATTAAGATAATGCTACTAAGCTATATAACAGATTCACAAGTGAAAATGGAGTATGCTGTTGGTGGTGACGGTAACTTTGCACTAGCATTCTATAGTCTACCACAAGAGCAGAATTTAATGCTACTTGATAAATTGTGATGCATTTAGTTTTAGTCAATATTTGTCAGCAAGTGAAAGCTATGCGACTTGTTAGACAGAAAAGGTAGACAAATTCATGTACGCGTTTACTCTGAGCGGCTGATATCTATGTGTAATGTTAAATATTCAATCATGTCAAAACATCCATCTTTTACTTTCGCTTATTTTCTGTCCAAATTTAGCGATACAATGGCAAATGACTGTTCAATGTCATTATCCATTTTACCTCTATTTGATATGTTTTAAGGCTTTTTTTGTTCTGTCGTAAAAGGTTATAGGCTCAACTTGTTCACTTTCTTGAATGGGTCTCGTCATAAGTGTGATTGTGAAGTCTAGTTGTACTCTCACGGAACAAATTGTGGAATTTTTTTTAATGAGGATTTCTACTACGAATATGGCTCAGTAAATGACTCAAACAAACAAAAAGAAAAAAGAAAAAAACCCCCATGAATTTTAATTTGTGCCTTGAATTAATTACAGTATCTGAACAATTGCACTTTCTTTATTGTTCCTTATTTGTCGAAAAAAAAGCTGGTCAAAGTTGTCCCTCTTTTTTGCAATAAACAGATTTTGCTATAAATAAAAATGACATACTGCTGGTATATGGATGCATTACTGATCTTCCAGTAGATAGGGTTTGCAGGGGTGTCTCAGAATAGTTTTATGCTGTGCTGACGTCACTATTGTTTCACCAATTCATAAAATATTGAATAATATAATGCTTTTATGTGATTCAATATTTATAGCGCCTTTTAGTGGATGAAAAACTTCTTATCTTTCTCAACTATTTTAATAAAGCTAAAAAAAAAAACTGCCTAATTGACAAAGGCGAGGTGGCGCAGATAAGAATTTATGCGCTTAAATTATACGGAATTCACAACAAATACGATCCTAATTTGTTAGAAATAAATTAAAAATTATTGTATTTTGTTGTACTAACAAATTTGAATGTATATTCCTGAAAAAAGAAAACATTCGTAACTTGACTGCCAATATGATTCCGTATTATAGACTGATACAAACGGCTGTCTATAATTGACCGAAGATTTCTGGGAATGACAAATTACTAATGGTTCAGACACAATGGATAGAAACCAGTGATAGCGCGCCACTGCGTTCGATGGATCTCGATATTCTTCCGCGGTCTATTGATTTTTAATTTGTAAAATAGCATCATCGAGTCTTGCTCGACCAGTAATCGTTTCATTTTGAATTTCAGTATTGTGATATCCCTACACGAGACGGTGATACAGAAAAATATGAGTGATCTAGTGAATTTATATATCAAAACATTCTCAAGTATTGCTGGTCGGTAATTTTTAATTTTGATTTTTAATGTTCTAATATCTTCATACGGAATCAACAAAACATAAATATGAGCGGCCCACCACTCTCATATTTCTTACTGCTCGTAATGTTTTACTTTATGGAAACCAGAATGATAGGAAATATTTAAATAGTGTCAGCAAACAAGCTTAGTTTTGTAAATTAGAATGTGCAAACCGTTCTGGAGGTGCAGCATGTTCATATCTCTCTTAGACGACTAATGTTGCAGATGATCGTCTTTATAAACGTGATCATAACATTTCATGTCATTTCTCTCTTTGCTTCACTTTTCTGATTTAATTTTTGACTTACATATTTCATACGCTTAGTTTTTTCTAAAGTTTATTAGCAACAATTTACAGACATATTGATGTGCCTTTATAGGAATATACATTTGACACAGATGAGTGGTTTTCCATGGTTAGCACATCGCTGAGTCCAGCTTATGCCCCATATATGACCATTTTTTAGTCATACTTAATGTCTTCTTTCTAATACCACGCAGGTTTCTTTCAATACCATGAAGATATTAAGTCACTTTTTATATATGCATGAAGCAAAAGTTGAAGTTTGGTGCAGTTTGAAGTCAGATGACTTGTGAGGATATGTAACATAGTGCTCATTTAAACCAAATTAAACAACTTTATTATTTCATTTGTTATTATTCTTTCAGAGGAATGTAAACAGGGTTGTGCAGGAGGTATCATCGTTGCGGCCGTTATCGTGTCTTTCCTTTTGGGAGCCATCACAGGAGTTTCCGTCTTATTCTTAGTATATATCCATAGGACAAAACAATTGTACGTATACCACTCCTATATTTATATAGCTGACGTGTTAATATTACATTTGTACGTATAGCACTCCTATATTTATATAGCTGACATGTTAATATTAGATTTCAATGATTTAAATTGGAATGGTATAAATAGATTGCTGCATCTGCCTGCATGTTTTAAAAGGCAATCTAATTTATTAACAACTGGATAAATTAAACGACGTCGAAATAGCTCGAGTAACATTCTAAAAAAGAGTTGTAAAAACTCCATTTCTTCTCGAAACTAAAGTAACTTATCATTAGCCATTTGATACTATTATCCGAAAATCCTTAAATCTTGAACTGCCAGAATCATATTTCATGAGTCTGAAATTCGATTTTAATTTCATTTTTTAGTTGTTTCCAAACAAGCGATCAAACAGAAAGTGTTGTGTCTAAAAAGGCGAAAACTGACATAAAGGTATTTCATAAGTTATCAACTTACATAGTAGCGATAATTTGTCGCTTCAAAATGAATGTCCTATTTCAATAATACTAAAATATTGCTACGTCTATTGTTTTGGATTAAAAATATTCCCTTGCACGCAGACACCAGTGGCAGTTTGAAACATTTTGTGCGTCGTTAGCTCAGCCATTTCGCTTTTGGAAATACTGCGGGAAATCTTTTCTCAAAGATCTACTTGATACACCATACACCAACAATGTTGGTATTATCTAAATTATCAATTGCTGCTTTTTATATTTAATATTTGATATTTATACATAGAATGTAGATCAATCATTGCATAATGCATACAGGTAAGATGGTTTTCCAAAACATGTTCCTTTACCCTGTTGCAAATTCTAATCATTCGAATATGTTAGATAACTGTAGTAACTGTTCTGAATATCGACTTTGTCTTTCTGTGTCCCAGTTGTGTCACCATTTTTTGCGACGACCAAAATTAAACACATTTTATGGCAAGCTAACAATTGTAGTACATCATAATGACATAAAGAAAACTCGAAAATAAGACACACACAAAAAAAACCTTTGTCATGATTTTCACGGACGGATGCATTTCTAGCTTGATCTTCTGTCCTGCTTGTTTTAGTTTATGGCCCAGAAAGTCCTGTCAAAGAGATGTGCTAAAAGCGAGAAAGGTGCTGAAAGTGGACCTGTGATTGGGGAGATCTCAACGGAGGGATGTCAATACGAGGACTTGTCCTCAGATGTAAAGGAAGCCAGAACTTATGACGTTTTGAAACATGAGAGAGTAGCAGAAGTCTGCCATGGAGTATCTGGAGATATTTCAACAGATGCTAAACATTTGAATGTGAATATATACGACAAACTACGAGAGAGTAATGTAAGCCATGCATACTTTGTGCTAGAAGATCAAAATTTCGGAAATAGTCACTCTATCACAAAAGCAGGTAACCCAACATCATACGAAACTGTTGAGACAGGAAATCTCACCAGTGGGTTTCCCATTTCTACAACGAAGTTTAAACCCAGAAATAGCTCCACACAAGAAATGTCTTTGTCCGGTGACAAATCTGCCGATGAATCTAAGTCCAACGAATATTTTATTCTGGAGGCAAAACCAGACGCTAAATGCACCAAGAATAACATGGATCTATGTAGTCGGAGAGAAACTGGCTATCGACCTGGTCCTGAGAGCTATCCGCTGGATTTCCCGAGCAAGGCTAAAAACTTGGTGAGTGAGCTGAAAGAGCCAGACTCACATGTCCCGCAGTGTCAAGTGTATCATATTCTAGAGGCCCAGAACAATCAGAGGGATGAAGCGGTTTCATCAACAGAGCGGAATAATTGTACTGATATGAATAACCAACCTGTGGAAAATCCAATAAACCATGATTATTTTATTTTGCAATCAACAGAAAATACCATATATGAAGTAAAGAAGGAATCACATGAAAGTTGTACACCATATGACTCGTCCATCGAACAGCCAAACCACGAGTATTTTGTACTGGAACCACAAGAGAGACAATAGTTTGTACAAAGAACTATTCATCAATGGATAATTGTACAAAACTGGCAACAAACAAAGCAAACCTTTTTTTTTTTTTTTTATAGCCTAAGCGCTTTCGACTCTTTGTGAAATACTCAACGAGTTTACAGTTATCTTAGTCAATCAGGACAGGCGATTCCTTACTGGATCCAGTGCACTAGAAAGGACTGTCATTCGCTATATGATTTGTATTCTTAATATATAAATATGTGTGCGTGCATGTGTGTGTTTCTTTGTTATGGTCCATGTTATTGGATAAACATTCTTTTCTCGGTTTTTTTGTAGTGCTTGTCTTGAATATTGCAAAGACGAAAGTGATGGATCCCTGTTACACAATTTAATGAAATTTCGATTCTTGGCATGGATACATCAGTTTTGTCAATTTGCCTTAAGATGAAAAACTGAAGAAAAGTAGTGAATATTTTCACCTTTCTATTGGTTTGTCTCAATATCATTATACTAATGTGTTAACATTCCCCATGATTACAATGAAACGGAGGAAGTTCTCAAGACTAGAACCTTCCTTTGTTTATCACAAATAGTACCATATTCCTCTTTGATGTAAACATATTCGTATTGTATGGTGCATTGACATACGGAAGTAGATATATATGGTCGATTCTGAAACACTTGAAAATTTTATTAAAACAATCCGATGGATCGGATTTCTGAAGCACTTGTAAAATGTCTTAAACGCCCTGGGATCAGACTTTGTACTTCTTAATCAGATTTCTGAAACACATATAAAATTTACTATGGGCCCATACTATCGTTCTACTGAAATTATTTTTATCAACATAAAACAAAATAAAATAAAATTTCTGCATAAAGGTAGATAATGACATAAAGCTAGATTGTTATGGATTCAACAGTTTTCGGAGAGGAGATAAAACTATTTAATGTGTTTAACATATTTTTAACAAGGTTGAATGAAATAAAAGTGTGGTCATCACTAGTTGCGTTAACAAATAACATAACAATTGTAAAAAAAAACTCTTTTTTTAAAGTATCAAAAAATATTATGCAATATTTTAGAAAAGATCAAGATTTACAGATTTATTAATGACAACATATAGATAAGTCACATCAATAGTGATAGCAAGAATGTTAAAACAGTAGGCAATGAAGAATTAATAAATGATGTATTTGATGTGAGTAAATATATAAATTTGTATGCAGCTAAATTTACAGAACATTTCGAAGATCTTTTAAACTTTACAAAGTGAATCTACAACGATTCAGAAAAGACAGAGGCAGAATTCACGCATAACAAAGTTCGATTTAAAGTCAGCATGGTGGATTAGTATATAAAGTAGCTGTTTTTGAATCAACGATATGAATGGCTACATTTGAGATGAATCTCAAATTATTCATACGTTTGAAAGCATTGAAGAAACTTTGCAAAATTTTTGAAAAAGTTCCAGTTGTCGATGGATTTCAGGTTGCTTTGTGGATTTGGCCTCAGGACAATTTGTCAAACATAACATACTCTATGTGTATTCACACAATGTTAAATGGTTGAAAAAGAACAATATTTAAGACACCATTACCACGATCCTGACAATACAGTTGTTTACAGAAATATGAATGAATTGTGAAAAAAAGACAAATTAAAATAAAATATGCTGAATTGAAAGAGTGGTTAATTGAACATTTTACCTCCACTTTACACAAGCAGGGTAAAAAAAGATTTTCATACAGAATGGTCTATGTAAGTCACATGGATGACCAAATGCCGACACACATTGTTGACATGCAAGTATATGAAAATATAATAATGGATACAAATATATTTTGACAGTGATATATGTATTCTCAAAATACGCTTGGGCCGAAAAAGTAAACACAAGAAAGGAGATGACATACAAGACGCTATTAAAGAGAGAAAGGATGAAAAGAATCAGTTTGATAAGGGAAAAGAGCTATACAAGAAGAAAGTGAAGGATTTGATGGTAAAGATAAATATTGAATGATTTTCAACTTACTAAGACAACTCCTAACTCAAACCCTAATAGAGAGATGAAATAGCACCCATCGTGCATCAGCTGACATGACTCAAGTTGAAGCCATCAATAATAATAATAATAATAATAATAATAATAATAATAATAATAATAATAATAATTATTTTTTTAAAAAAAATACTTGCAAAATGACGCCTACCTAACTTTATCGAGGAAATATTCAAAATGACACCAGTAATTTTAGGTGATCTGGATAGCAGTATAAAAAGAGCATGAAAACTTAGAATCTTAAAGACAACGATTTTATGTCCTGTAAGAAATATTTAAAAAAAAATTAAAAAAAAAAAAAAAAAAAAAAAACAACAACAGCGCATTAGAAAATGCAGCAATTAAAAATGCCCGTTATGTGAATTTAATTTCATCACAAAACTAGATGGAAAAAAGAAAGTACGTACAAAACACATCAGAGTTAAACAACAAAATGAAAAGATGAAATGAAAATATATAGCATACAAAAGTATGAAGCTGATTCTAACTCCATGTCGAAACGCTGAAAACATATACAGTGTTAAAGACTACAAGCTGGTCTACGTGGTTTTGAATAAAACAAAGGGTAATGCAGACCACATAAATGTTGATACAATCATGAGGACATTTGAACTTCTTTCAAATTTCATTAAAAATGCAGGTATTGTGGCTATTCAAACAAATACTCGATTTATTATGCATTGTGTCCTGGATAAATCTTTTATGATAAACAATTTTGACTCATCCATAAAACCTTCAATCATGAAGAATTACCAAAAATTAACCAAAATCAGTTGATATGGGTAGAATTTCTGCACCATCGTGATGAAGTAAAAACTACAGCTTTCATAGTGTGTTTATATTCAGGTTTTGAATGTTCAGTTTTCTGAAAAATTTAAGTTGATAGTAATTGAAATTAAACTACCGAAATAAATGGTACAATCATATTCAGAGGAGGCCTATCCTAAAGAAACAACACTATGTGTAAAATGTTACAAATGCAGAGAAAGAATGAGAGAGTAAATAAAACAAATAAATGCCAGTGATGTAAATATTGTGTAAAAGAAACGAGACTAATCTGGCATTACAATACTGGACATGAACAGACTATTGAGAAAATTCAAAACAGAATTCATGTGAATGTGGAAAAACAGTAAATTGAAGTTTAGGCAAACATTGTTCAACTCACAACAGTTTTAGTTAGCAAAGATACAATTTTATTGTAGATATAAAAAAAACTACAGATTCAAAAAGCTAATAAGATAACATCTAACCCTTGCTCCGACGCTCGGTTTAATGCATTACGCTGGTTAACTCACTTTAATAAAGTTAGCATATTAAATGAATTTAACAAGATACACATTTACTATACTGAAACTAAACTGTTTGCATAAAAACCATTAAACATTTTTGATAACTGCACTTTAAAATTTGACAGTGAAAACTACGAAAAGATACAGATCACAGTGTGATATGAAATATTTGACAGAATCAACTAAACTGGGTAGTGTGGATGGCAACATCTGGCTGTGGGATTTTCTTAATGCAATTGATAAGCAAAAACATAGCATAACTATTCAAATCAGTATATAAATTTCATGTTTATTTCCTGGGGTGAAAACTGCTATCTGAATGTAAACTAACTTTATCTGATAGCGATACATTGCAATCAAATGACAATAGCATATATATGAAACAATTTAATTTGATCTGCAACAGTTATAATTCCACCATATCATGACTGGAGATACATCAAATGAAAAGGCCAATACCTAATAGAAAATGGTCAGAAGAACGTAAAACTGTACACCAAGCTTTTGGAGAGCCAACATCTGCTATTATGTTACATGCTTAAAAACGTAAATATAACTATGAATCAGATGCTGTTCAAAACTGGAGAACATTGTCATCTGATGAAATCAATTATGTGGTAGACAAAGAAGAACACACAGGGTGGGGATAGTTCTTTCTGCAAGATAGTAATGTTATGCAAAATGAGAGACAAGCTAAACTGAGTCAAAGTATCCTATCAAAGGTAATCTGTATCTTGTGTGCACATGTACAAAACAGAATATTT
Organism: Margaritifera margaritifera; assembly: GCA_029931535.1. NCBI lineage: Eukaryota > Metazoa > Mollusca > Bivalvia > Unionida > Margaritiferidae > Margaritifera > Margaritifera margaritifera. The sequence goes on along the minus strand of JAQPZY010001333.1, from coordinate 1,449,157 downwards.
GTTACACAGCCTGTTGATACAATATCGGACACGGTTAAAAACCTAATGGAGCTATTAATATTAGGTCAGCAAGGTTGCGACACAGATGAAAACATAATAGTAAAATCCGAACAACACATATCAGAGTTTAAAGTAAAACTGGACTAAGTTGCTGGTGGTGACTGTATATTTTTGTTACCGAATGACGTGATGATGAAAATAGGTAGCAAAGATGGATGTAACAAAAAACTTTACAGAAATGAAGTAACTGTTTTAAACTGGGGTTAAACCCTAACATCAATAGAGAGGTAATAAAGAGAGGTATTCAAAAGGCTGATACAAAATCTGTGATAGTTCGACAAGAGATTGTACGGGACAAAAAAAAGACAGTGGGTAAAAATTATGTAGAGAAGATTGATTATGATGACGGTAGTCCTATTGTCAGTTCTAATAATGCGATCCAGTATTCAGACGTTCAAAGAACACATGACAATTCGACTAATGCGATCCAGCACTCAGACGTTCAAAGAACACATGACAATTCGACTAATGCGATCCAGTACTCAGACGTTCAAAGAACACATGATAATTTAGAAACGCCAAAAGAACATAATCAACCATGAAATAAACAAACATCATTTATTTGAATACTCGTGGTAGCTTGAGCTGATTTGGTTTACTTTTTAAATAGTTTATGCTTGTTAGATGAAAGACCTCAACTCGGTTGATTAAGCTCCTACTGTTCTAGATGCTTTGTTTCCACCTTTCAGCAGAAATACAAATAAGAAACCAACAAAAGCTAAAAGAGCTGAAATAATATGTTCAGCAAGGAAGGAAACAATATAACTAACAGTCCTAAAAGTCTAGGCTATCACAGTGTCAATCACTCTTTTTATGTATTGTTGCTACTGCTTTTTTGGCTAAATCAATCAAATAATTAGCTAAATATTTCAAGCCATTGTTAATTTTGTGACCAGGAGTAGAAATTTGAGGTGGACACCCACCACCAGTTACAGAATTACATCTATTGATATAGTAAGAGCTACGGAAACTATTATTACACCCTTTTTTGAAAAACAGTTTTAATCTTTCACTGAGAGAGAGAGAGAGAGAGAGAGAGAGAGAGAGAGAGAGAGAGAGAGTTTACGTCTTATCATTTATAGAATTTTCTCTATATTTACCTTGTAAATATTTTCAAAGTTTTCGATATTTGTAATCCATTTTTACCTCTTGTTTCAAACTATTATATTTTATTTTGTTATATATTGCTTTTCCTATCAGAATTTTCGATTTCTTACCTAGGTCTTTTAGCTGTTCATCAGTATATTTGGGTTATATTTTAAAAGATTCTGTTTGTTTTAAATCTGCAATTATACCATCATTTTTATATCCTTTAATCTCGGTTTCTTCTTGTGGCGCATGTGACCTTTAAACAACTGGGTACTCTTCATTTAGAATTAATTTTCCTTTGACAAGTTTTTTCTTCTCCTTCTTGTCGGATTAATTCACTTCACTTATAAAATTGTAATGGTTTGCTATGTGAAACTTTAGTTTAAGTTTAGGAAATGTTATATCGCTAAATGCATTTGCTATGTTAACTTCGTTACTGTGAGGTAGCAAGTTTATTATCTTAAGCAGAATTGCTGTAAGGTGCTACAGCATTTAAAAAATCTAAAGTCGATTATTTAGTTCGAAAGTTAATTTCAAATTTACCTTGCTTGTGCAGATACATCGAGCGGCTATTTCATGTTTTTAATGTTGACAAGTATTCAGTGTTTTCCTTATCCAGCAAATCCTTAACTTTCCTGTTGTAAATTATATGTCTTCATTAAACTATACTTTTGTAGGCTTTCATTCTTTAAAGACTTCACTGAAAGCATTGAGTTTGCCACCTTCCTTTTCTGTTTTCTATTTCTTAGCCCAAGAGTATTTTGAGAAAATTTCTATCACTGTTCAAATGTATCGGTATCCATTGGTGCCTTATTCATATGCTAGAATATCAACAATATCTGCCTCCACTGTTCAGACACGTGACTAACATAGATCCTTGCATATGGAAATCTATTTCTCCATTGTTTGTGTAATGTGTAGGTAGATGTAGATTGTAGATTGTTGGGTTGACTATTCCTTCCATTCAGTGTATTTTATTTTATTTTTGTTCAGTTTGATTTCTTGTTACAGTTGATAGATAGTTGTGTAAGTAACTACGCTTTCAAGGTTGTTGCAAATATATCTTAAATATAATTCTTTATTACTCATTTAAAACTGTTTAAAAACATCCAGAGATTACTCTATGCTTGACAAACTGTCTTTAGGTGTTATCAACAAGCCAACAGGGCGACGTCTAAAACGGGTGCTTTTATTATCCGAAGTTTGCAACATTTCTTCATTCCTGTGAAACGTAAGAATGATTTACGATTTATGTGAAATTTTGCCAATACTGTAGTTGATTCTAAGCAACTTTGCTAAATGCAAATAAAGATCATATACTGAATCACCATGCGTTGTTTCCAATCAAAATTTGCTATCCATAAATTCTATCTCTTGTTTGTTGTTGAATCGTTATCGATTGACTTTGTAGTATTTACTATATCGTCAATTTTGTCCTGTAAATTTAACTGTGTCTAAATTTGTATATTTCTCCACATCCAATACTTAATTTATTATTTCTTCGTACTGCACTGTTTTAACCATCTTGCTTCAGGGATAATGTTACCGTCATTAAATGTAATCTGCAAATCTGTATCTTCTGTGAAACATTGGAGTATATCTGTCGGATGTTTGATATCAACAGATCAACACTTTTATTCTGTTGAATGTTATTTTTCAACACAACTGGTTTAGTGCACAGTTTTATCTCGTTCAAACTTGTAAACAAAACGGCATTGCCTCTTGATGCCGACATTATTATTTTCACCTTAAAGTTGGAAAATATTTATATTACTTCTCTACAATAATTTGATTGCAGTACAAAGTAGCTTTGCAGCACTACTTGTGATGTGAAGAAAACAAAATGCAATTAGCCGTTGCTCATTGCCTTCATAGTCTAATTGGTCAAATAATTTTGTATTTTGATTTTTATCAGTAATGCACACAAATATGAGTGGTCTAGTAACTTTTAATGACTTCAAAATACCTGCTAGTCTTTCTAATTTAAATATTCTTTAAGTTTTAGTTTTAATGCTCTCGTATCTCTCTATACAGGATGTAAAAATACAAAAACATGTGTGGTCCAGTTCTCTCAATAATTTTACTACTAATATATGTTCGAAATTGTCATGAGTAGTTATGTTTAATGTATAGATGAATCCATCAATGTATGAACCGGTAATGATATACTGTTCGTTTTATTATCCATTATAGACAGATCCATTCGATCGCGATAACAGCTAGAATGCCTTTGGTGACATGAAATACGGAGCTAAGCGCACTTTTATCAGTTGATTACGCATCCGCCATTCCATTCTTCTTCGGTTTCATTAACTCTGCTCACGCTCGGTTCCGCCTGTAACGTGTATGTTAAAATTTTAAAACCATTGTGTGCTTAATCTATCAACTCAATCATATCCAAACGTCGAAAATTTATATCGTAAGTCGGTAATGATATCAAAGGAATTATGCGGGTTTACGCACTCTTGAATGCACACACTGATCCACTCAATTGCCAAGTCCCATCTTTTACACACAAACGTGCCGGAAAATATATGGTTACATATTGTGTATAGCGCATATTTTACCTGTAATATAATAAGGATACATCCAGGAAAACTTAACTACATGTAAATAACATTTGAATAGATCATATTTTCTACTATACGTGGCAAATACCTGGCAGTTTAAATCAAGCATAGAAATACAACACCTTTTGACTTCGTTGAATAGACCCCATTGGGACTCACTATATATGAAACATGAAAGCGTACACTATCGATTTCCAGGTATTTGTTTCCTCTTGTTGACTTTAAATGCGATATGTAGCATCTAAAACTTACCACACAGTCATATGAACAGGTGTATAGGAAATAAAATGCAGCCATAAAGCAATATTTCACTTTTACCAAGATTCTATAGGGGTAATACATTTTTAATTCATATAGTTTCATATTATGTTAAAAATATCTTTCCATACGTAACCAGACACTGATTTCCTTAGCAGAATATGATATACAGTAATACGTCGATTATCCTGACACCGATTGTCCAAATTATTCCCTCCTATGGATCTCTTCTGTGTCCAGCGAAACGTTTATTACAAATTACCTGTATCTTTAAAAGAAACTTATTTGAAGATTGCCACGTCAACACAGAACAGAGTAAATTAAACCCAAAACAAACTCTATGGAATATAATTTCATACATTTATATTTGCAAAAGGTATATGAATAACAAAATTATCTTATTAAAGTGAATATACATTTTTGGTGGTGATTTATGTGGATGAGTATGTCTATATAATCATTATCTAATACTTGTTTTGTATAAATACCAATATTTTCCGTGTATATTGGTATGCTACCTTTAAAAATATATATGTAATCTCTCTCTCTCTCTCTCTCTCTCTCTCTCTCTCTCTCTCTCTCTCTCTCTCTCTCTCTCTCTCTCTCTCTCTCTCTCCTTAGCTCCTTTTCTTTCATCTTACAGTGACACAAAATAATTGTCTAGATCTACCTATATTGTTGTCTTATTATTCCAATATTTTATGTATTGCATGCATGTGTCATCTATTTCTATATCAATACATGTTTTGTTTCATTCTAGATTTTTTATGTATGTCTTTTGTATAATTTGACAAGAAAAATAAAAGTGTCGTGCTTGAAATAGCAATTTTAAAATCACTGATAATTTTTACCTAGTGACAAACACTTTCTTACAAACAAACATTCGCACTTACAAACCAGTGTCTAGAGAGGGAAAGGGTATAATATCCTATGAAAACAAACACTCGTAATTACAAACTAACACATGCACCACTCTTACAAACACATATTCTTTCTTACAAACTAAAAAGTTGCATTGAACGGTTTAACCGACTTACGTCAGGTCTCCGTATATTGTTAGGGTACTAAAAAAAAACAAAAAAAAACAAACAAAAAAAACAAAAAACAAACAAGCAAACAATCAAACAACAAAAACAACATTATACCTTGAGCAAGTCAAATGACCCCACAACTGGAATGTGAAGCCATAAACAAAGTGTCAATGACAAGGTTATGTGACGTCTTACACAAGAAAAGAAGTGTAAGTTCAAGCACACCATATCCATTTTGATGATGAGATTAATTATCCCTATCATCATCACCGAAAGATTCAAGTTCGTTCAAGAGTGTTCTGTAGCATCTGAAGATTACTTCCCTATCCAACCTGTGAGCAAGGTGGCTTCCAGACGACGTGTTTAGCGCATGCCATCTTGGTAGTCAAAGCTCAAGCAGAGAACTCTGATACACCAGAACGGACGCGATTATGAGTAAGTATTAGAGAATCGCACGAATTCAAACAACGACGAGTAGCCGACACGCTTTTGGAACAAGCTGGGATTTCTAAAGAGACAGTGAGCACGCCCCATGAGATTTAGAAAATTCAAGAAGTGTTAGCCTCTTGCTATGCTTTGAAAGTACACCCACAAGTGATACGCGGAGATATGTTTCAAGGAAATAAATTTTCGGACGGAAAATACATCCAGGTGTATCATCACCAAAATCATTATCATTACCTGTGTCAAAAGATTTCCTGGAAACGGATACTACTGAGGAAAATGTGACAAAAGATTCAATAAAAATGGGGGAAAAAAGTTATAATTTGAAGAGAGATGTCGTTGCTTGAGACCCTGTGTTCCCGAGGGAAAAACAATGATTCCACATGCATACGCAAATTTGTTGGTGAATCTTGTTGCTCTCAATATAGAATGAAACAGCACGGACAATGGAAAAGTGCTTGTGAATAACTGAAAATGTGACAGATATGTGGAGATAATATTAGTTCCAATTCGAAAGACTGCGTAAGTTTGTCAAGGACAGAAATAATGTCATATTTGTCATCACGTCGTCGATTTAGGTCATCAGTGTTACATTCAACAATACATCAAAGAACAAGACAAAGGGATGATAACCAGAACATGACAATTAAATGGAACCATCAAGTAGTCTTTATCTTTCTATACTTTGAATGTTCACAAGAAACTGGCATTGACATAAGTAACTTATGTGTCTCACATTGAGCTTGTAGTGAATGTATTCAGGAACTTCTATTATGCTACTGTTTGAACATTAGCGCACTCGCGGGCGGACGGAAAAACCGATTTCATGGACCGAACACTCTTCCCGAATTCCCTAAGTGGGTCTTGGAGTCAACGAGGACTGGGACGAAGAAAAACTTAGATCACTACGGAACTGTCACAAATACACTACAGTGATCCCTTTCGATATGTCAGGGTACGACGGGCCATTTTCTTTTTCAACATTTTTCAGAAAAAGGAACCAAATAGCAGCAAGTGTTTCATATGGGAACCAGGTCAAACTAACAAGGACTTCTCATACGGAAACCAGGTCAACCTAACCAAGACTCTTCAAATGGAAACCAGATTAACCTAACCAAGACTCTTCATTTGGAAACCAGGTCAACCTAACCAAAAATCTTCACATGGAAACCAGGTCAACCTAACCAAGACTCTTACAATAAAATCCCCCATGATGTTACATAAACATGCAGTATATCATAATATTGCTCACAAAGAATGACCTGTCCAGCGGTCACTCGTTGGAATATTCACGAGGGCCTTGTTGACTCGTAAGCTAGAATACTGATGTGTATGCTAGAATACTGATGTGTATGCTAGAATACTGATGTGTATGCGTCTGGCCTGGAGGAACTATATCATACATATATCATAATAGATAAAGCATACTGCATAGTAAAGTCGAAGAAATATTTTACTCACTGTGCTTAGACCGACTGTCTTTAAACAAAAGAAATGCATGTATTTGAGATTTAATCAAACTTTCATTTTTTTAAATTACACGATTTTCCTTTCCTCAACATATAAAAAAATACATACATTGCAGTGTTAATTTGTGTTGTATAACACCGTTGTTCAGATCGCAACAGACGTCATGGGAAATAATAAGTCTATGACGCCTATTGGTGACAGGTTTTGACGTCTAATTAATTTCCAATGCCTTCTTTAACTTGTTCGTTCTCTTCTAAACAAAGTGCTATCACTACTACTCGTTTTCAAAATTTTTATTCAAACTTTTCTACATAGAGGAAATAAAATCACCTAAGCTGGAACCATCTTTCGCCACGGAATATAAGATAAGAGAAATTAAACAACGAATTTGTGCATATGCATGTAACCTTTTAAAAATAATGTATAAATAAAGCATTGCATTAGATTGGTACCACTTCGATCGTAGTTATACATTAGTTGACGCAAATCAGCTTGAAACCGTTGTAAAGCCCAAGAAGCATGTTCTTCGCCTCCTGGCAATTTTTTTTTTTTTTTTTTTTTGCGGGGAAATCTGATGAAACTGACCCATATACAGCGGCGCAAAGCATAGTATTGGCCTCCTTACTCCTCATGCCCCACCCCCTCGATAATTTTGCTCGAAAATCGATCTACGATGCTAACAGGGTGGGCTCAAATATAGTCGTACAAGTGGCATAAAGTTTAAAGGGGTGATTGACCCTTCGGAAACAGAGGTTAACCACGCCCCAATCATTTAACGTGATAGTTTGTCTATGGGAAATTAAGCATATTATTGGTCATTCCATTTTCATTCATTTAACTTAATGAAAGCGGCATCGGCTAATTTATAAAAGAGAGTACACACTTTTTTCAATTTTATTTGGAGACAAGAAACCCAACGACTACTAAATCTAACATTTAAGAAATTTATTGCGAACACCTTTCAAATTCAGCCAGCAACGAACAAGATAGATCATATTACTCACCTACTTTTCCCGTCAAATCGTAACTGTGCGAAGGACAAGGACTTGCTTTAAATCGAACTAACCATTTTCAACTGATAGAGTGTGTTTTAAATATACAGAATACGAAAGAAGCATTCAGAGTACATACTGATTCCATTAGTTAATCTCTTCACTAACACCTACTTGTTTGTATGTATAGCTCTCTTAGAATGAAATACTCTCGTTATTGTCTGATCTTGAAGCAAATAACCAATAATATCACTGCATGACTATAATAACATCCTCTCTCTCTCTCTCTCTCTCTCTCTCTCTCTCTCTCTCTCTCTCTCTCTCTCTCTCTCTCTCTCTCTCTCTCTCTCTCTCTTCTTTGAATATTTATATATAGATTATAAGATTGTATTCATGCCGCTTGCCTACTTTTTCGCATTTGTATAATTGGTGAAACAAGTAAGCTGGAGAACTTTCTCCAATCCTTTTGCCATGTATGAGTTGTGCCACATGCGGCATTAAAATATGCAATAACAAATTTTGTGCCATTTAAATAAAGTGTTTATTCATTAATAAAAGCAATACAATATTATAGTGTCATAGTCTGAATTCGCCCCCGTTTCTGCCCCAAATCGCGCCTTTCTGAGGATCTTAGCCTCAGTTCTCCAACTGGAGAATTTGTCCTGAGATACAAGTTCACCTCTTACGAGATTCGACCCCTTATGAATCACCTTGGTACTAGTCTCGCTGAAAAGATAGTTTGTACGTGATATGCTAAGCTACAGAGACCCTGGACGACACACTTCACGTTGTAAAAAAAATCCGAGATCTCGTAGGATCCAGATCTCGGATCAGTAAATCGAGATTTCCAATTAATAAACATAGATCTCGGATTACAAAAAGAAAAAAATGTGTAGTGTGTACCTTCAGAGCTTCCATACCACCCAGCTTAAAAAGAAATAAAGCAAAAATAACACCTTCCTTTTTTGTTGAATAGACGCCATTGTTACTAACAATATGTTAAGCATGAACGAGTTTAGGACTGGTTCCTGATCTACTTCCTCGTTCACACTAGAACAGGTCACTAAGAAATTTCCAACCAAAACAAAAGCGACAATACAGGAAACCAGACATATTTCAGTACTGTAAAGGCGGAAGTCAGGTAAGAAAATAATCGATTGCTTTCCGTCTCACCTTTTTTCGTTTTATTTCTTTTCTTACTTTTGTTAAATATTCATACTTTACATGATGTATTTCACCGAGACTTAATAATTGTGCTAAGTGTATATTGTTATAACTGTACGACATACTCAGTCAGGGGTCATGATTCTTTATCGTACGTCAGATGGAAGAATAATTACAAGTTCATGAAGGATTTTACTTTGAGCCAACACCTGGGGCTGTAAATGATAAGAGCGGGGAAATTAGAGACAGTATATTTTTCCATAAGTCATAGATACAAAAGTATGATATTCACTTACATGCATACTACAGTAATCTGCGTACTAGCTCTACTGAGTGAACACAGCCATGAGAGCTTATACTATTTATTGTCGTCCGTCATCTAACCTATTTTGTTCTTTACGTCTTCCGTCCAGCGTGTCAGATGTACGTGTGGCAGCAATGATTTGTTATGGTTACTCCTCCTGAATCACGAAACTTGACACACACAGATTCGTCCTGAGATCTTGTTAGTCCAGACGGAAATTGATGCCCACTCCATAAAAGATAATCGCCATTTTCAAAATATTTCCCATTACACTCACTATTAAGGAGGCTGCCATGAAGCTAGTCATATCTATTCACTTTTCTTGTGCATCCTGTATGAAAATGGTACTCTTCTGAGTTTCTATATGACCACAACGACGACCATTTTGAAAATGTTTTAATCTCGTTTCTTCTGAACATTTGGTCATATTTGACATATACTTTTCATCAAAACATTCCTTGCAACATGCTGTTGGTTATTAACGAAAATTGTACCCTTTAGGCAAAGCAGACATGGCAGCTATCTGGAAATATTTGTGATCATTACTTGAATTTCTCAAGTTTGTCACAATGCCTCGTTGAATGTTTGGTTCTACTGATATGGGATTTTTCAGCTGCGCATTGTTTATCACATGCATTTCGTCCCAAATTGAAATGGTGCCCCACCCACCCCCTCCTCTCCCCCACTCCCACTAGCATGGCTGCCATGGTGGCCATTTTAAAAATCTTGTCAGAACTACTCTATATGAATGCATAAGCTGCATCAAAACTAAGAGTTTTAAAGTGAAAATGGTATCAGAGATGAGACATTTCCAAAATTCTCTTTAAGACTCGCCCACCCACTTCCCATTAGGAAATATTGTGTAATGTATAAACAATTATGCAATTTAACAAACTTCTCAATGTAACTGAAAGTACGACAATTTCCAAATTTGTGCAAAATCAAAGCTACAGTTTCTGAGTTTATTCCAGCTCAAAGTTATTATACGTTTCATATATTCTAGTTCTGTTTGTGTAAATAATGTCCCATATTATGTAACACTATGTAACCACTCACACCAGACCTCAGCTGACAGATCTTCCATTGGCTGTATATAATTAGAAATAAAAGGGGTTCCTAGACGTGTCAGAAAGGTTCAAACTTCAACATCTGACTCCTCTATGGGCAGTATGAATCAAACACGCACCCTTTCTGACGCGAGTCCGGCACGCTGACCACTGAGCCACTGGAGCTTCCATCTCCAGTATTCGCCTCTTACGACATACAGTAGGGTGCATATGGCCTATTATACATATCCATATCCGAATCCAAAACGGGAAAGGGGATGGAGGGTGAATGTTGGATAAATAGAATAAGGTTAGTTATTTAGGTGCTTAGCATTCCTATCCATACTGTGGCAAACTTCGATTAATTAGACATGAAAAGGCATGAGCGATGAAATAGTTCCAATATAGAAAGAGAATTTGATCCACCACTATATCCTAAACGTGGATCAGCCGTTGTAGAACTTTGCAGCTATTTAATTTGTTGGTAGTGGTATACTATCACTGGTGGCTTTATTTTAAGAGATCCAAATTATTGGCAAAATCTGTATTTTAGTAATTTTCCCTGATAGAATGCTGACAAATGACAAAAATGTGCATCAGTCATGACTTAAAGCAACAACTGGCTATTTTCTTCTTAGAGCAAACAAGTTATGCTAGGCTATCTCCGGAATCCATGTTTTGTGCCGCTAGTCCATCTAACACAAAATGACTATATCAATACCATGTACGCTACATGTTCGCCCATATAATGAAGTTTTACAAACATCAATATAACCTGGAATCTTCATATGTTTCTTTCTTTTCTTTATTTTTTTTTTCTTTTTTAAAAAAAACAAAAACATTTTTTACAGCGGGTATTGTTGGGGGATGGGGAGGCTGTAGTTGGAGTGGGGGATTCCTGTGTTTTGAGATTAAACGCTTTGTTGTTGTTAATATTTTTCCATCGTAAACGGAGCAACGCTATCCTTGTAATGGCGAAAATCACTACTTCACGCTTGGAATGTGAAAAAAAAAAAATTAAATTTGTACAGTTGCCCTTTTTTGTTGTTAAGTAGATCTAAAGATCAATTCCTGTAGAGTAATATTGGAACTAGAGCTTTAATTGTGATGAACTTTCTTTGTTTTCCACTTAAAATAAAATCGGAAAACGTATGAAGCCCCCACCCCCACCAACCCTTTAATTCGACGATACGTGTATACAAATTCGTTTTCTGGATGAAAAGTATCTGCATGAGTGTGTGTTGGTGTGTGTGTGTGTGATCAACACATGTTGACTTTATCTTGTTTTGAAGCACTTCCCTCTTCTTTGTAAAGCGTAATTTGAACGGGTGCCACATAATTCCAACTTTAACATTCAAAGAAATCACGAAGTAGAAGGATCGATAATTTGTAAAGAATTAATTTCCGTTTATATTAGATATAATTTCGTGCAGGGTACGTGCGTGGCAAGAAATAGATTTTAGCTGGAAACTACGATTTTAATACTGGTTCCAAAAATTACAAAAGAACCTAGTACGTTTTTTTGAGAAAATGTCATCGATTAAGCATTTGTGCTTAAATGCTGACATAAGCTGAATCCAGGAAGACATGTGAACCTACGATAAAGCTACACATATTGTATTATCAGACAGCCACAAAAATACTGCTATATTGCAAATATATTTCTCTGTATATTTTTTAAACTTTAGAGAAACAATATACAGAAGAATCAAAAGTGATTTGTTTATGTAGATAAAAAAAAGTAAAAGGACCCACTTGTTTTTGACAGGTTAATAAGGTAGTGAAAGAGAAATATAATATCTTAGACATGATTCGAACTCGAGATCTCTGGCTTACACATCAATCACTCCACCAACAGAACAAAGCTTATTAGCTGCTCTTTTTGATCATAAGTATTTTAAACATGACAGTCGAATTTTCAAATATTACAATTATAGCGTTTTGTTTGAAGATTCTTTAGAGCATACTTTACGGAGTTACTCCCTTGAGCTCTAAGATAAATATTGTTTAAAAGTCAGGGAAACCCTTTATAACATTACAAAATTACACAAAATGTCTGTTTTAATTCTTTATATAAAACAAAAGTAAATCCATAATTTCACTTGTGGGTCAATTTCATGAAATTCGCAGTTGATTGGTGCAAAATATATTAGAATGTTCTGTCTTCTGAAAATTTAGTTTTGGGGTTTGAAAACCGGCCTCATTAGCATCAAACTCCAATACAAATGGGTCTTGTCCTTTCGTTTGATATGGTCGTTTTCTTAAGTTTCATAGTTCTCTATTACAGATATACAGTAACAACAAAGGAGAAATGTGAGTATGAATTTCATAATATTTTTATAGTAATGAGTTTGGATCCGATTTTAGGGATTCTTCTTCGGACTGAAATATACTCAACGCATGATTACTGTACAAGAAACAATTTGATAAAAATAGACCCACAATTATACATCAGGCCATAGAAGAGAAACAGAAAATTACTGGGACCAGTTACAAGTCAGAAAGCGCCCAAGGTTGCGACAGAAAAGAGTGGATTCGCATGTCTTTGTAAACTGTAAAAACTTTTTGAAGCCGAGAAATTCTTGAATACTTGATAACGATAGTCCATTATAACAATTAACTAACTACCAACCAAAATAACTGACTGACTGACCTATAAAATAACCCTATAGACTAAATCTTACAAACAGACTATGCTATTGCTGAGTTTAACCCAGATTCTTATGACTGGAATGTGTTCAACATACATTTATCAAGTATACCTATACATGTTTTTTTGTATATTCGTGCGCGACTCCATCTTCGTGTTTGCTTGGATTGAAATACTCTCCGCGCTCGTGTGGGTTATATTTCCGACCAATTCACAGTATGAGAACTCTGTACGGACACTTAAACTATTTGGTCACAGACAACTAATTTATGTTACTAGCTACTGAACCAGCCTCAGTCGGGACACCGTGGCGTTTCTCGTAAAATCTCCCTCGGAAATGCTTCAATGGAGTAATACAGAGTTAAAAGCGGAAATCACTGGAAAATGGAGGAGAACTTAGACTCACGCTGAAATACGCTAGGCCAAATATAACCATGTCAAGCATTATTATATCATTCTGGAAATATTTGCACAAGTTCAGTAAACAAAAGTTTTCATGTAAGCTCATAACTGAAAAAAGAAACTTGCGAAATTTTCGGCCAAGAGTAAGTCATCTCAATCGCCGTAATGAACGGTATGATGATTTGTGACATGTGCTTAAGACCATTTGGTAAACAAGGCACATTTATATACAATGGCGGCTACTATTGTATTTCAAAAGTGTTTTTCCAATCATTTGCGGAAGGACCCGAGGGTGTTCCGATTGAACAAGCCATGTGTGACGGTAAAATATCATAATTAATAGAATGGAGGTCACTGATTGGGCGAAAATAATTACCCGGAATTTTTAATTTTTTTTCAGAAGAAGCCTATGTATAGGTAAATTTAGGTGTCATTACACTAACTGATCCAATAAATTGTTTTATTGCCTCCTACTGGAGTCTGATAAAATCATTGATATCGTTTCTCTAATTTGTGTTCCTGGATATAACCAGTGAAAAGTGTTACTTGCATTCAATAGAAAGCAGCACTCAAGCCTAAACCGACCACAGATTGTTTCTTGAGTTCAGGCTCTTGCCTTTTGGGTAAGATGACAAAGCCAAACTGGTAGTGATTTTCGGTCGCTTCAGGAAATGTCACTTCCAACAAAAATTCCAGTCAATTCATTCAAATGAAACTAGTTTTAAAAAATGCCATATAACGTATGCTGAGTTTAATATGTTGTGTCCATGTTAGTGTCTAACATAAGTAAGATAGTCTTGATGAATCTGATTTATAACTAATGCCCTCAATTTCATCACAAATGTAGACAAATTATGGAAACATATAAGGAAATAAGTCAGTGCAGTAATTCCTTGAATACCATAACGGGAAAAATCCACGGTGAACACATATTTTTTATAAGTAAGCATCATAGATGTATTTATAAGTAATTATTCTATGCCTGTAAGTGAAATAAAGCAAAATAAGCAGATAAATATTTTATTTGTGCATATTTGAAGAAGGCAATGCTGAAAAGTATAGCTTTTTTTTCTTTAGAAATTTAGAAAAGATTTCTTTCTTACAAATATATCTACTATGCACATTAATTTCGTCACATGGTTGCATAGCTTTGAATTTATTAGAAACTTAATTTGGATGCAAACAAAACTGTTTTCTAATGTGTTTTCTTGGGTTACTGATACAGTGTGAATAGGATACATGCAGGTGGTTCGGATCCTCCAATTTGATGGGACCATGGTAATATGTTTCAAGCAATGGCACCTTATTTAGAGTAATGCTTAGTTCGTCAAGACAAAAATTATAAACTCAGACATTTCTTGACCATTTTCCATGGAAAATAATTTGATTTGTCCATTCAAGATGACACAGAGAGTCTAATTTGTTCATTCAAGATGACACAGGGAGTCTAATTTGTTCATTCAAGATGACACAGAGAGTCTAATTTGTCCATTCAAGATGACACAGAGAGCTATGATATGGATGACATCGGGTCTAATTTGTCCATTCAAGATGACACAGAGAGTCTAATTTGTCCATTAAAGATGAGAGAGAGAGAGAGAGTTTGATTTGTCCATTCAAGATGACACAAAGAGTTTGATTTGTGCATTCAAGATGCCACATAAAACTATGATAAGGATTACAGCGATGCTCCTGGTTTGATTAATTGTGAGACATATACAGAATGTTTGGTTCTGATGGCATCAAATTATAAAATTCACCATCCTCAACAATGTAAATATCTAATAACATTTGGAAATCAAGATACAAATGAGTTTATTACACTCTTTTTGGTTCCAAAGAGTGTATAGAAATTTGAAGACAACTAATATATATGCAGTTTTATATTTCCTGATATGACCCATGGATCGCAAAACCTATTATATTTCACCTTAGGTGTACACGTGTAATGTACTTTCTCGATATCCATTGATTGAGAGATTAGAGGTACTATTTTAAACTTTTGAGGGGGATTTTATATCCTAAAAAACAACTTTGCTGGAGATCATAGCCAAAACTGGTGACATTTTATCATTTTAAAAATACCAAAATTGAATAAATATTGGTTTTTAAAATTCAAATAATTATTAATTTGTGAACAAAAAACAGGTATGATTCCGCCGCTTTCGGAACTTTAACGTGCACTGCAAATTCCAGTTAGATATATGGACCGTCGTCTATTTTTCCGCCCGTCACCAGGCAGTACTCGCGTGCAGATTCGCTGAAGTCATCGTAAATCCTTTCGGCATTCTGTTCGTCGCGTAGCCCTTCATTGACGTAATCAAGAGGACCGTTCTCCTTACGTTGGTACAAAGCCTTCGCAGCGTGTAGTTCTTTCATAACCTTGTTGTGGTGGATGTGTTCAGTGTTGGCTGCATCTGGTTGGCCTGCAGAGAAAAGGAAGTTTGAGCCAGTGAATGCGAGGGTGTTAACAATTACTCGCCGATCATGAGAGCAATTGTGGCCATTAGACAAACTTGATGATATTAGCAGGAATGGTGTCTTGTTTAATTAGGATGTCCTGTGTCCAAAGACTCAGCGCTGTGATGGTTACTTCATTTGCTGAGTCTTCGAAGTCTAGGTGGGCAAGGTCGGCTGATTTCATTTTTAGCACGCGTTTGGCAATCATCGAATACCCAACTTTAAGCCCGCCGAGTACAGCTTCGTGGTAAGGAGATTTCCGAGGTCTCTCACCATTATTTTAGGGCCTCTTTTCACTGTTGGTATCTGGACTGCCCGATGGGATAGATCTGGTTTGGGATACCCTTGATCGTCACCGATATCTTGTTAATAAGGTGTTGTAGAAATTCTCTGCATCACGCTCAAATGCAGCGCACTTTGCCAAATCCTCGAAGTTTAAAATTCTCGACTTTATGCTTTTTGATGGCGTGTTTAGGTTGATGTTCCACGTATTGTCGCTCTTATTCACCACCATCCTGTGATGGCGCAGCACTCGGGCGTGAAAGTCCAGACTAGTAGTAAGGCATGTGTTCATTTAGCAGCTCGAAGTCGAGCGTCACAAATATGTTGTTGCCAAGTTCAGCTGAAACCTTGTACCATCATGGGCTGAACTAAATCTCTCGAAGCACTACGTGTGTACTTGTACTAGTGTAAATCACCGGTTCTAGAGCCAATGGTCCAACTAGAGGATTACTCTACATGCTGCCAAGCAACATGGAGCTTAATGTCGGCACAACTTCTTAAAACGGACGACGAAATGGGGCTAGGCACCAATGTTTATGTTCATTCGATAAGGGTTTGCACACTATGAGTCGACGTGGTCTGGGCTTCTCCAGAATATGAAACTCTCAGCCACGTGGCGGGTCAAGCCAGCACTAACGCATGCACTGGTGCTGCCTTGAAGGTCGTGTGCTTAACGGTCAACAATGTCACATCGTTCGGCGGGATTACAGCAATAAATGCGTCTGGGTACTATAGCTGAGATTCAACGCAAAACTTTCAGAACGTTGGTGGTTTTACCTCAGCAACAACAACGACACTATCACCGTCATGAGCGCCAGATTTTACTTCATTAACCTCTATTTAACCATGGTAAGGGGACGTGAGCAATGCTTTCAATCCGTGTAAACGGAGTCGTACGGGCACATAATGATAGCAGTAATCAGTCACTCTATAACGTCTCACTCGAAAGCTTTACTGCTAGCTTTGCATGTATGTTTGCCACTGGAGATATTATCTGGTGTGAGGGCCTAAATATCAACGCCATGCGTCGGGATTTTCAATCACTCTAACCATCTAGGCTTTCGCAATTAGAACTCGTGCCATACTGAGCTTAAAGGCGAAAAAAGAAATCCATGGGGGTGCCACTAGACATAGGCAAGGAAATGAATCTCTAGTGCCACCTACCAATCCTTAAATCGACAAGAAAGACTAAGCCAACCCGTGGACAGAACAACAGCGAATGATACAGCCTTCGGGGAGTCTTGAGCGTGATTGCAACAATAATGACAACGTGGTATTTGGCGATAACGTTTCCTTTGGGGTATGTGGGGCACTCTATTTCTCGTTTCACCGGCAGAAAACAATAAAAAAAAAACAACAAACAAACAAACAAACAAAAAACAAACAAAGAAACCCAGCTATATTCGAAAAAGACGCACAGAGGGTATGATATTTATGACTGTTGGCTAGCGTGTTGGCAGGCGTGTTGAAGACTTTTATTTCCAGATCACGCCTTCTTTGACATCCCCGCCGTCTTGCTAGTAAGCCACTGTGACAGGTTAGAGGTGCAAGTCCACAGCGGACCTAACCCACACCCCACCCCACCCCCACACCACCCATTCCGATCAATTAAACTTTCATATCACGCTGCTTATAAAGGAATTATAATCTCGACATAAAAAATCCAAGGCTCACAAGATTTTAGCCTGAAAAAGATGAACGATGCTGTACCATCTATACGGGTAGAGGCTGAACAGCGGCGCGCTCTATACAAAAAGTGCAAGCGCGAAGTAAACGCGGTGGATGGTGTGAACACCACACTGACGGATGTCTCTGTGCACCGGTGTGGCGGGGACTAAAATATTGTCAACAATCATTGCTGTCCCATTGCGATTTCACTTGAGATCACAGCTTTAAGCTGTGGTCTGGTTTCTGTAGCTGGGAATATTTTCAGTCGGCGACGATCCATGAAGGCAAAAAAGCACGACGAAATCCGCGTCCTGGACTAAACAAAATTCAACACAATCGCAGAACACATATCTAAGGCTGTACGCGACAACGCCATCTACGAAGAAGAGTTCAAGCTTATCCCAGATGAAGTGGACAAATACACAACCATGAAAAATGAAGTACGTGTTGCATCGCACAAGGCATACGCTTCGGTTGTAATAGACGAAGTGGCACAAAACAAGTTAACTCATTAACCCCTGGAGATTCTTTTCATTTTCGCCTGAAATGGGGGTAGGAAACACATTTTTGGGGTTACTTCTAAATGCAGCAAAACACATCTGCTTAAGAAAGTTTTTCGTTTAGCCGGATGCTTAGGTGTATCAGAAACATTGTTTTTGATTGGCTATTACGCTCGCGCATGTGCAGAAGGGTAAAAGTTGGACTTCTTTTTTTTTTTTTTTTTTCGTATTGGATCCCCGATTTTTGTGTCCTGGCCCCTTTTTACTCCAAATCTCAAACTTATCCTACTTTTTGCAAAGGTTCATCTGTCTGTGTGCAGTTCGGACCGGTCTGCTTTAAATCTAAGGCCAAAAAGTCTAAAATCCGGACACAAACTCCGGTTCCGAAACTGGCAATTTTTGACCTAAAAAAAATCGGGTCTCAAAAACTGCATTTTTTTCGCTGTATTTTTTAATGCGAGTAGAAAGTCGACATTATTTGGTATCATTGTAGAGCTACATCTGTCTACTTTCCTGAAATACCATCCACTTTAGTGTATCCTAAATAATGTTCACGTTACAGAGCTCGGAAGTAGGGTACAACCTCACGACGAGTAAACGTGGCGCCAGGGGTTAATGAGTTAATAGCTCGAGGAAGAACCGAAGGTTGCGATGAGCTCATGAAAATCTCGCTGGGAATTTATCATAAGCTGTGTGTCCTCCTATTCTTTGACTTTTGAACCGTATGAAAAACACAGCACAACTTGTGCTTCCAGTCGGAACGACATGCTAACACCAAATGCGCCGCCGCCGTATTGTTCCCACGTCTTTGACGTGGATGGTACTTATGGTACTCTAACCACGTGTTTTGCTTTTTTGTCTCTAACTACTCTCCATACGCGTTTGTTAACATTCATCGTGTTTACAAACTCTGATCTTACTACTATAGCATACAATATTACTGACTAAACGCCACATAAGCGGTATAATAGACCATTGCAAAATATTGATGTGGTATTGTGCAATGCTTCTGAACTTCCGTGACACTTGATATATAAGGAAAATGTGACCAATAAAATGTCAGTCAGGTTTATGATACTTTTATGTTTGTGTGGCAAAAATGGATTTCTGTTACGACAAAACTGCGTAAGGTAAGTAATAATCATTATATTTTGCACCCAAAAACACAAATGCCTGATGATCTGACGGACAAGTACAAACAAAACCCAGCGGCAAAAGGTTGTGTCGCTGCCTGAAATGCCAACACGGCATATTTGATGCATTTGTCCGTTGGAACGATAGACTGCTAGCTTTTTAGTGAATTTGAAAGCATTGAAGCCACCTCAAGTGCCGTCGCTCTAAATAGATATGACCTGCAGATCAGCAGCATAAAGTCGTGAACTACCAATGCTACTGCCAGCATCGCAGGCCTCCTTTTCTGCGTAAATGTGTCCGATCTAACAACCAAGCTTTTCCCCTCTTTGCTATTCGTTCCGACAGGGCTAACCGTTAGCTACAAAACCGCATAACGCCCCAACCGGCTGACCACTGACAAACCACCCTGGTTTCCTCCCAGACTCACCTAGGCTAACTGAAAACACTGGCCCCCTATCGGCTATCGGCATGCCCTCCAACCGGCTCCCCCGACTCCCACCCAGGCTCACCAGGGTGTAAGAAAACACCCCAGCCAATCTGAAACATGTGCTATAGGCTCGCCGGGTCTAAGCACGGCCCCGCAGACCCCAGCTCCCGGGGGTGTAAGCAAATCACCCATTGTACATCTAGTTATCAATGCATTCATTGAACATGCGCAATAAATGTTAAAAATCAATCAAAAGAAGTAAAAAATAGATCGAATATAAATGACATTTATTATATATAAATAACGCATTTTTAAGCAATTAAATGGAAATCATTGCATATAAATAGAATATTTATTATATATAAATACGAAATAGTGAATGTAACTGAATTGCATTCTATTTAAATATATTTAATCGGATATTGCAACCTTTGACATTCCATCAGTAAATCTATGTTTATAAATAGAATATTTATTACATATAAATACGAAATAGTGAATATAATTGAATTTTATTCCATTACAATATATTTAATCGGATATTGCAACCGTTGACACGCCGTAAGTAAATGTATGCTTTGAGCATTTCACATCATACATTCTTTATCACGCTGATTACATGTACAGATTGTTTACTTCCGGCTTCGAAGGTATATGAGAACCATGGGTTGTTCTTGCTGTTGTTTTTGTAAATCTTTGAATTCTTTTTTTCAATATAGGATGGGTGAAAAAGAGAATTGATGAGATAAAAATCGGAAAGAAAGTCGCCGTCATACAATAAAGCAGTTAGGCAATATCCTATCGTCTGATACCAGTGATATCTTAGGGTAGGGGACTCAAAAAGGGTATACTGGCAGAGAAAACTCGAGTGCTAAAGCGCCTTTGATTTATCTAGCAATACTCTTTTTGACGCCCCACCTTGCGATACCTTTGGTATCCAACTCGCACATATCGTCTAACAAAGACTAAATTTTTGGATCAATCCTTTAACCCACTCTTCAATCGACAATAACACCTTAGAGGGAAAAATGTACGCTACTATATAAGTGTTCATGGGTGCTGTAGTCTGTGCATTTATTACTCGTTCTGTATCATATGGATTTTTACATCATAGTAACTAATATAAGGACAGACACCACAACAGTGAGTATTTCTTTTTTGCACAATCGAAATTACATTGCTAAACTTACCATTTCTTCCAAATGTCTGCATTTAACGCTCATTTTTCTTTAAATATTCCACTTGTAAGTGAAAATATTGCAAGCTGAGAAATGTTTCCTATTTTTATTTCTACCGATTTCTTATTGATTTTATCTTAGACTAACACACACGTGTTACATGGTTTTATCTAAATGCGGACATTCTTTGTTTTGCCATTGTGGACTGGAAAAAAAAAGATTTGTTTTGCCAAGTCTGTGGTGTCAAGCATGTCTGATTTTGAATTTCCACATATTCAAGAGAGAGAGAGAGAGAGAGAGAGAGAGAGAGAGAGAGAGAGAGAGAGAGAGAGAGAGAGTGAGAAAGAGAGAGAGAGAGAGAGTTTAACCGCAGGTGTTTGTGAGTCATTTTGATAAAAGCATTTTCAGAACAATAAATTCTGATAAACTACCCGGAAATTACTAATATATGACCAGAATCATGGTTGTGGAATAAGTTTTATCAGCATAAACAATGTAGAGGGCTAAAAAAATCCCGGTACTTCTAGTTACGGAAACAACATATAATAGTACATATTAGGTTGAGTTTTCTTCTAAAGAAGGATGAAATGGATTTCAGGTTGTAAAAGCTGTTAAAATGTCATGTATTTCCATATGATGCATTTTATTAAATCAATTTCACAGTCAACGATTTTCTTTAATGCATTTCCTTCTTTGACTCTATCCCGGTTTAAAAAAGATATCTAACACTTTTATTAGTATTTCATTCCACCATGGAACCTTTTTTCTCATTACACAGATTATATGTGTCGCGTAGATATCTTGTAATACGTCCATACATTTGAAATTATCATATCGTCCATATGTCTACGTGAGCAAACACTCGTAAGAATAGGAAATTACGAGTATATTAAGCAGGGATATTCTCCGAATCACCTGTAATAAGAAAATCTTCATATTTACATTCGTCTCAGATTAATCATATTCAAGGTAAACATATGTGTGTGCATGAGAGAGAGAGAGAGAGAGAGAGAGAGAGAGAGAGAGAGAGGTACCATAACTTGGGGCTGGGTTCTCAGTTATATTCTCGGTGGGCGACAAATAATAACTCTCTAACATGTTTGTTATGGGTAATTAAATATCTCTTCATTTTATATTAACACGTTTTCTCCTGTTGAATCCATTGATACATCCCCTATGTTTGTATAACATCTGTAACTTACGACAATTATTCATGTTTAACTAAATCTTTTCCGAAAGGAATCATGAAAATCTGTGCATTTAGATGTCTGCATCATCGCTTATTGTGTAACTTTGCTATCAAGTTGCATCTTTTTTCAAAACCTTACCATGAATTATTTGCGATTGAGCAAGAGTGTTCTGGACTGTATAAGGATGCTAGTATGTTCATGACGAGAAAACGTATAAATTGCTAATGGCTAAATTACAAGTCTTATGAATCACGATCAGCGTTTTTTTTTTTTTTTTTTTTTTTTTTTTTTTTTTTTTTTTTTTTTTTTTTTTTTTTTTTTTTTTTTTTTTTTTTTTTTTTTTTTTTTTTTTTTTAGCTTGAAATATGTTGTTTTTTTGTTTGTTTTTTTTTTGGGGGGGGGGGGGCTTATTTTTACTAAAGCTTGGCCATTAGAAAAAACCGACTTTTTCAACTTTCATAATTCTTTTAACCTTTTTCCTATTTTGTAGAGTTTTTGACCACATTTTTGGCAGAGACATGTACCAATTTCCAGATATTTTTTTTACCTTTTACCTTCCACTTTATTCCTAAATATTTAAGAATGTTTTTATTTATTAAAATAAGTATAAAAATCTAACACTGAATATATTAGGTATTATTTACAAAATAATACTACTAGATTTGATAAAAAAAAATATATAAAAAAATGAATAAGATATACATACCATATAACTCCATAAACCAATAAACATTTATCTAAAACCATATAAAATAAATACTTTAAGAAATAAAAACTAATAAATTTTTGTTTACATAACTTTTGTTTCATATGACTTATATTCACATTCTACATAGATACAATGCGTAAATGGTATATGTTTATGTATTATATTCTGTCCATTAATAATTTCTTTTCGCTTTTCTAATATACATTGAAAATCTGCATAAAAAGTACAGATAGGCTCATTGATATTTTTATGGTTTTTAAATTGGATACATTTTTGGTTCTATTAGTAAAGTTTTATTTTTAAAACATAATCTTCTATGATTTTCTAATTTGTTATAGAATAGGTATGCAATGAACAATAATGATAAATATGAATCTTAGAATTATGCTTTTGTTAACGTCTATACTCTCTTATAACTCGAGTCCAACTGCAAACAAGGCAGACCCCGATCCGCCGTCGCTTAATGCGCCGGCAGATCTGGGTCTATCCAGTTTGTTAGGAGTAATCAGTAGAATAAACAACAGAGACCCTGATCTGCCGGCGCATTATGAGACGGCAGATCAGAGTCTATATTGTTTGCAGTTGGACTCGACCTATGAGCGAGCATAGATGGTATTTGATTTGGGGGGGGGGGGTAGTAATGCAGCCTACGTAAAAACTCCATTATAATGTGTGTTGTACAATAGTAAATTATAGTGATTCGATTCCTAATAATCCTCACTACTATATTATGAAGCAGTTTTCATGCAGAGGGAATAGAAGTTAAGTGCCTTTCCCAAGGACACACTGAGGTTGCCGACCTGTGCTAGCATGGCATACCTGACTCGTGAATAGTTAAGTGCCTTTCCCAAGGACACACTGAGGCAGCCGACCTGTGCTGGCATGGCATACCTGACTCGTGAATACCTACAGAAGAGTCAATCTACAGCAGAGTGCATACGCTGCCTGTGTCTACTGACAATGGGGCACATTTTGTTGTGTATATCGACTTCCACCCTGTGAGACCGAAGTATTTTGATGTGAACTCAATCAAGAAACTTTATGATGATGTACCACCAGAGAAAATACTGGACATTTTGAGAAAATGCTGTTTGTACAACAAATTTTGGCCCCATATTTTAAGGACTGTATATTATTTACCTTAAGCTTTTATTTGATATATCTTTAACAGATTTTTACATCTTTACCAATAATCTTTTATCTGGTACTACTACATGTTTACGTTTATTTGGAAGGGTCTATAATTCTAAAGTTAAGAACCTAACTTGTAATCTACACCATGTGTACAGTATTGGTTGACGTGACGTTAAACTCAGTAGATCGGTACATAAATATTCTTTACGGAGATCCAAATGCGCGCGCGCGCGCGCGTCTGTGTGTGTGTGTGTGTGTGTGTCAAAGTCAGAAATCTGGCCTTGGCATGTGTTATTTTCTTCAATTTTATTTTCCGATTGTGCATCTTGAAAATTTATAAGAGAATCAAAAATCAAAATTGATCATATCACAGAAGAAATATGTAAGGATTTTACTCCTTCAATATTGCTTAACTTATATATTTTGGAATAACTGACCTAATCACGTCTTTTGGGATACTGTTCCATGCGTTTCAGAGCAGAAAACAACTTTTCGTTGCGAGTTTCAAATAATTCGATGAATTAGATCTGTTACTCCTGTGTTAGGCTACAGCTTCTAGAAGAATCATAAATAACTTCTTTTTTGTGGAGAGCAAAGCTGTAATGCGAGTGCACGTTATATTTAAATGGGTGACTGGTATCTACTTTGTGGGGCGACTGTCTTACACCTTTTAGCGACTACGATGTGTGATTGTTATTTAATTGACGTGGTATTTACGGATGTATGGTTGTCGTACACTGTGATCACTACCAACATATTCAGGCGTTCACCTTCCGAGTGAGTGAGTAATTTCCGCTTTACAGTTATTACGTACTACTGAAACCGCAGCTGGGTATAAGGTGAAGTTGTGTGCATTTGCAACAAGCACAGTGGACAGAATGTTGGCATACCTCTATGCTACTTTCATGTACTGTGACTGAAATTTCTTAATATGCGGTATTAGGGAAACAACGCGCTGCCTAAAGCAGGCAGCTGATCGAAATGGTTGCTCCCATGTGATCGAGAAATGAACTTGAACTTTTCCAAAGTGCACTAACTTTAGCAGTTATTAAAAAAGGGAAAAATGAAGTTTGCCAAAGTAGACAATACTAACTTACTAACTTCTGAAATTGCAATAAATGAATTATGAAATATATATATATATATATATAAAAAAAAAAAAAAAATTATTGGATATTTTGTTTTCTTCCAATTTACCTCTGAAGTCCAGGAAATGAAAATGACCATGCGTAGCTAGGAGTCTTCTGATAGGTGCACATTTTGAAGTTAGGCCCAGCTACATACTCTAGAACCCAAATTACACCAATCACTCATACACCAAACAAAAGGGAATTAAAACTTATTTTAACAAAACCTAAGTTATACAATGTATTTTTAATAACCAGGAAAACCAGTGTAGAAAGCCAGGGAGATTCTTTATCGTTAAAAATGTGCAAAGAACTAAACTGTAAAGCGGAACCTTAATACACATAAATCCATGCAGAGTGCTGCAGATACTAAGAGAAATTTTAAGATCTTACATGAGTGATCATTTGATATGTTTATGAAATGGGTTGAATAATAAGATATTGTATTATTCAACGAGTTTCATAAATCTCGCGTTAAATGAACACGTGTTTAAGAGTGTAATTATGCCATAACGTTAAGAATTTTGTATTAGTCCATGACGTCGCTATGTAACGTTGCTATGTATTACGCCACAGTGGCGGATGAAATTTATTGAAATAATTTCTATTTTTTGCGAGGACTGGTGAGCAGAAGATTTAAATTATTTGACGAGTTTCATATATTTCATTTGGAATGAGCACATATGGAATATGTTATTTATCACATGACAAAAAATACTGATTTTATTTGACGAAAACGTACAAAGTGTAGAAAAATTACTTTAAAATATGTTCAAAATCCTCTGTCAATTTGCTGATGAACATCCTAGTCTCTTTTTGATTCAAGTCTATGAGTCGAATTCGACTCTCTGAAAGACACTCAGGTGTTATAGTAGTGATACTTCTCAAATTCGTACAATTTTGGCGGGCGAACATTGGGCTCGATACAAGACCTTCACAATAAAAGATAGGCATTGAAAACAACAATTCACGACGTTTCAACCATCACTGAATTACATGTACTTTTTTCATATATAATTAATGGAACTTCTGAATAAAAGAATGGAGAAATCATTCCGTTTCCATAGCCTCAAACTAGCCTCAAACTATTCCTTACATTGCAATTAGTGATGACATGTCATCGAATCGCTGTAACGTTAATGAGGTTGTTATTACATCATAACAACAATGGGCATGACAGCAGTTCAGAATAGCCACTATTTATAACCAAGGTTTTTAAAAGCATGCGACGTAAAAGGCCTAATACGTTCCGAGTGTTTGTCTTTGCGTTATATGACGTTATTACGTCATTTGTGACGTCATAATGTGTTATTATACGTGTTACATATAGAAACAGTATGATATAGGTATATTACCGTAAATAACACAGAAGTCATATGGTAAAATGAAATACTGCACTTGTGGAACAGCCATTTAACCCTACACAGTTAACTAACCAATATTCACCAAAACTAATGTGTTGGCTCTATGAGTAAAATGGGCAACGATCATCCCATTTTTCATCATCATCATCATCTCCGTCTTTTCCATGTTTAGATGGGAAGCCGCAGTGTCTTAGTGGTTAACGAATACAATTCGCGGTCAGAAGGGCTCGAATCAGGGCGGCCTCTGTGGCGTGTCTCCGGGCAAGGCACTTTATTTTCAAATGACTCTGAACGATACAAGATTTCCTGTGTTAAAGTGCCGTTAAACACCAAACTAAATCCAAGTGTAGAACCGGATTCCCTAATAAATGTAATTGCATCAGCTAGACTTTGTATGGCAAGAAACATGCATCGTCCATTACATAGTCCTACCTTGTACTTGGTGCTAGATTGTGGTTATAGATACATAGTATACGTTACTCATGAAAAATGTTCATATCAGGAAATTTTGAGACCCGTGTTTAAGCACACTACAGCCATACATAAGAAAACATTAATAACATGATGCTTCAGTAGTTTCATAGCAATTTTTGATACCGGATTTTAGGCTATTTGTTTAGTGCAGCGATTCTCTTATTTCAGGTTAAAACTTTCAGCATGAAATACGGAGGTACGTCCAACTTTTATAACTCTACCTAATTCCTGATGCAATTTTCGCATGAAATCAGTATTATTGGGTATTCCTTTTGATTAATGTCAAGAGCATATGTATCTATTTTCTTCAATGTACTTTATAAAGTGCATCTAGATAATTGTAGCATCATATCAGTTACAAGGAAGTGAGGTGCAATGAAATTTTGTGACTACAACTTTCCCTATAGCAGAAACTTTGACATGATTAAAAAAAAATTTTATATAAAAAAAAAATCGATAATTATTCATTGTCTTTGCTTATTAATTCATCTCGATGCAAGCGAAAATAACATTTAGACATTAGCACTGAATTTCTAAAAGAGACATGTCTGAACCTTTCATTAGAACGGCATCAATCTACTATAAAGCTAATATCTCTATTATTCTCATTTCTTTGTGTGCAAACAAACAAAATATCTTCGTGTTAGTGTGAAAAGTGACACACAAGTGTGAATTGGTATCCATATTTGTTTCTTTTTTATCTCGATTTGAAAGGGAAGAGAACCATGTTCTTTGTTACCATAAAGGTTCTACCCAGGAGCTGATTCCTTATTATGGTATTAGTGATATCACTTCCTGATAGAAAGGCTCCACTTGTTTGCTAAAATACAGCTCTCCTGTGTTCATCTTAGTATTACGACATTAATCTGCTAATCAGATTATTTTGCCCATTACTTTCGTTATCTGTGTACCTAAACAGTATTGCAAAGAAATTAAAAATGGATAAGTTCAATATAAAGAAATGTATATAAAAGTATCAAACATTGCTCAGAAATAATACTCATTACAAGCTAGTCTTTGAAAAATTGGACATAGTGGTTTTCGCAAAGGAACGTGTTCCTTATAAAGAGACCACATTGCATATGCACACAAATAAGTTTTGCTCTATTCTTTTAAAGAAATCAAATGTAAGGAACCTCCTAAAAAGCGTCCGACAATTAGATTAAATGATGAATTCACGTCCTCTATAGTCATCAAGCGGGACTGATATTTTTACTGGATAAGGGATCAAATACAGAATTTTTCTATTAAGACGTGGTATCACTAGTACATTTATAAGGAATCAACTCCTGGCTAGAACTTTGTGATAACAAAGGACATGGTTTTCGTTCCTTTCAACAATCGAGATAAAAGAAAAACAAATGAACTAAATAAATTCATTAGCAAACGTAAAAAGTAGAAAAGAACACTTATGTAAAGCACATTTGTTATACAATTAAACTGTATGTGTAAAGTAAGATCCTCGTCCTACATCTTAAAATGTCCGTTTTATTTATCTTCCAGTTATGTGGTATGATAATTTCCAGGTAGTGAGAAGCAAAATAAAGCATGGAATAATCAATACCAAGATTAGAATGTTCCAAATGTTACAATGTTACTTTTTTCCCTTTTCCCAGATTTCAAGGTTGCCGTCTTTGCTTTAATTTGTCTAAAGCATGTCGCTGATAGCCAATCTGGATTATTTTCGACCGGAAGAGGATATTTCAACATCAGCTCTGCAGATTTTGACTTGCGGTATGTCGTACTGTATTTAAGGGTTCTGTTGAATAACTAATGACTGTCATAATGAAAAGCCACAATTATACAATAATGGATAAAGCTCTAAAGAATGAACAAAGGGATTTGATTGTGATTAAATTGTGATTTGTAATAGTTTGCACGGGTTTTAAACGTATATGCTATAACAATTGACTTTTCAATCCCACTTAACTTGGTGAGAGAATTCAGCTTTGTTGGAAGTCTCAAAGGTCATTATCCATCATATTTAGAAGTTGCCGTACCTTTATGCAACGGCATAGAAAAAGTAATGAAGCCTAGGAAAACTTTATCCGATATATATATATATATATATATATATATATATATATATATATATATATATATATATATACCTTCGTGCTAGTCCATTTACCTCATTTTGACCCAATGATTACTTTTTGGTCGATTTTCTCAAACAGTTTCCTAACAGGACTGTTTAAAAACACGTTTCTACTAAAATTCAAGTTATTACTCAAAAATCTTAACTTTGTACCATGCTATCCAAAATTAATAACCAATTTTGTTTTTAATGTTACTAACAACTACATTTTCAAGCATTTGCACCCAATTTCTAACTTTTAGTGCTTAAACCTTAACTATAAATTTGAGTGTTAGTGGCCTCAGCTTTTATCAAAATTTTACTAAGAAAAACTGAGGCCACTGGTCGCCAAAACTTTACTAAGAAATATTTACTACTCCTCTGATATTTCAAAACCAATGACCCAGGCTACCAACCTTTTTAATAACAGGACCACCCAAAAATAATAGGATAAAACGCCAGCGCCTATCCCCAAATTTTATGTAAAGAAATCATGAAATCCAGATTTTAAAAAAGCAAAACAAAAATCAACACAATTAGCACACCTTACCCTTGTCTTTCAACCGATTTTAGTATACGGGCTGATAAAGGAATATGGCATATATTTAACGTGATGCAGATTCGTTATACAGAAAATGTCCATTTATATACAAGCCTTTAAACATATTTTATAAATACATTTTGATACCGATGACTCACTGAACATATATAGGACACGGTGTGAAATTACATTTTGGCAACATCAATTCAACTAGGCAGAATGGTGTGCAATAAGGTATAGGAATTATATGTAGGAGATGGATTAATAGCATCAATATATAAGTTTCAAATGTACTTTCAGATAAGAAAACTCTTGTCTGAATACTCAACACCATTATCATATGACCCGGCATGTAATCCAACTGACAATAACATAGATTTGAAACGATTTAACGTAATTTATAAAGTGGCAGAAGTTGATACACCACCTGTAATAATTAGTAAACAGACAGACAACACGTATGATAATTCTGATTAGAATTGTGTAGACAAATCAACGACTAATATGACTGATAATATAGATCAATCAATAAACATATATTTATTATTATATCTATGCTTGCTGGTGCAGGCCCAATTTACGTTTTGAATTTATCAATGAATCTGCTATCACTACTAACCCCAACTCCACCGCCGCCACCTACAAGCATCTCTAACGCCACAGGCACAGACTGTTAATCCTATTGCAAATTTTGCTATGGTTAGGCGAAGAATTGCTGCTATAACACTAATAGGTGTAGAAATAGTAGCAAATGCTACATCTGTTTCTTTAAACAACCGTTTTAGCCTTTCACCTAATGGCAACATTTCTTTACTTTTTGATTCAATGTTATTAATATTATCTCTACAGTTATAAATCGCAATTTATTTATATTCTTTCACTTTCCAAACTTCAAAATTCTAAAAACAATTTTTATTTAGTTTTGTTAATTGGATCGTGTTCTTCAACAATATCTTTTTTTAGTTTCTTGATATTGTTGTCAAGCAAGTCAATATATGTTTTCACTGATCATTTTTGTTTTAATGTACAGCATCGATAACAGTCATATATTCTCTTAATTTTCTTTCGTCTTGATCAGTATACAATCTACGAGCATTTCCTGCTCTAGCCAGATTTTTCTAGACCATTTTAAGTTTTTGAACTTGATTCGTAGAATCAATATTTCCCTTATTTAAATATCAAACTTGTTTCAGCAACATTATCTGTTTTCTGTTGTCTAATTGCATTATCTTTAACTGTAGTAATTTCTAATGGTTGAAATTTTTCTTCCGCCTTTACTAGCTATATATTTCAATGTTAACATTTTTGAGTGTTGCCAATCTTAGAAAGTTGAACATTACATTTACCAAGTTCTTCGTAATACAGTTTTGTATGTATAATTTTTAAATGAGGTTTATGTACATATACTCTTTCTCGTTTAACTTAAAATTATGTTTGATATATCCGTTGTATAGGTAATCAATAAGATATTGCTGACTTGTTGTGATAGGACCATTAGTAGGAAAAGGAGTAGGATCATCATCATGAATATATTTAGGTTATTTACAAGGTTCTTTAGGAGGTTTCTCAACCATGTAACGAGAACCACATGCCGCCATTATACACTATTTAAATGAATCAAAAATAATCAAATTGAAAAAGAATTAGGTTTTGTTTACAATATAAACAAAATATAACTAGACGGAACGGCTTCTTTGCATATGAAGGCGAAATAACAGAACATACAAACGGGAATTACAACTTATTACAGTAAATGGAACATAGTATTCAATAGCTGGTGAACACTAAACCAGTCAGGAGTTGGATAAAATGGATTAGAAACAAATCAAGCCAGAATATGAATTTTTTTTTTTGTAAATGCTAGATCAACTAAAATTTCAAAGTCATTGTCAGATGCAACATACTAGGAGTTAAATCTTTAATAAGTAAATTTCTTCCATTGACAACTTAAACAAATCACAGAATAAGTTGAAAGAAGACTACTCAGTAACAAATGGAATTAGACACTTAATGTTGTAAAATAAAAGTTAAATAATGTATCTTATTGAAAAATCAACTAGTATCTACCTTTGTTTTTTGGACAAATTATATATCTAGTATATCAAAAAGTTCTTCAACTTTCCTTTCATTTATGTTCGTTTTGTTTTTGCTTCTGTTCTACGATACCAATCTACATAACGATGGTAATATACTCCATTTTCATCTATTTCCGTTCTTACCAGCTGAATCGATATATCTAGCTGGATTTTTACTCAATCTAAATGCCTATTTTTTCTAGCTATTATTTCCATTAGTATGGCTCAACTTCTTTAAAAAATAAAAATTAAAAATCTTGTTAGTTTCTTCTCCAGTTTCAAATTTAAATTTCATTTTTTAAACGAGTCTTGAATTTTTCTTGCGACAGTGTCATTCACAATTCTTTTTTTTTTTCTTTTAGTTGTAAAACGAATTAGGGGGGCTGTAATTTCCTTCTTTCATATTTTGCCATTTTATATCAAGAAAATGTTGTGCCATTTACTACCATTTTATTTGAATGAAACATTTTGTGAAATGTTTTATGATTTTTCATTTATAAAATTACTGTGAAATCCACCTTGTTATTGCTAAACATTGAGCCTCTTGTTACAGGTTTTGCGCATTCACAAATAAGTTTGTGTTAGTTTTATTCTCTGATTTTCTTCTTTCCTCCAGTATAATACCTTGGAGTTTTCATTATATTTGCACTATGTTTATATCGTGTGTATTTGGTATTTCGGCGTTCCATTTCATCAATAGACTTCATTTGGCAACACACATCACATATAATTGACTCCATTTATATAATGTAAATAATCTACATAAAATACAACATTGACTTTAGAACTATTAATCAGGGTTTCTCCAATTAGTGTAAAATTTTCTTTTTCATGATACAACAATGAGCATTTGTTTTATAACGTTTCCACATTCACATGTACGTTTTAAAATTGTGATATCTAATTTTCTTGTCTCCTCCAGTGTAATACTATTGAGATTTCATTATATTTGCACAATCTTTATATCGATTGTACTGAGGATTTTGATGTTCCATTTCATCAATAGATTTAATTCGAAACATAACTTCAGTGAGAAAACATTTTCTTCCAGCTACCAACTATTACAAGATTCGTCATATTGTTTCCATGTTACCAGAATATATTTATTTGCCATTCATTCTTACTTTTTAACATTTTCTCAGTCTTGAAGATATCATTTTGGTTTTTCGTATAGAGATAACTCCTCGTAAAATATTCCCTCAATAGTCTCTCCCTTCAAGTTTTCTAATGTGTATACTACATGGTTTCCTAAAATTACTTCTCTGATTATACCAATCGCTAATGTAAAATTACAAAGATAGCCTTTAGGAAAAACAAACTTATACTTTAAGATCCTGACTTTCTCACCCATCTTATAGTTGGGCGTTCCGTAGGCATCTGTTGTAAGATAGCCAAATAAGATAATCCCTACTTTAGATCTATTTTATTCCTTGCTTGCTTGAATTTTCTTGCTTGCTTGAATCTGCGACATGCCTATAGATCGATGCTATAATCTATGGTATCCATCAATAAGGTTTTGTAATATATCTGCCCATTTTCTGTTTCATAGTCTTAAGGGTTTGATTAAATCTTTCTACAACAGAGTCCGTGACCTTTACATTATACAATTCCTTTTCTTCATAGATTTTCTCGGGTGGTACCTCATTATACAGTTTCTTCATGCAGTTTGCTTCAAAATAGTTCATGGATTATACGGTCTGATGTGAAACAAGTTAGTTTGTTTAGATGAAGAAATCGTCGTGAACATCAGAAGTTGCACTATTCAAATGTAAAAATTCAAGAGCTATCCATTAGAGAGAGATCTTTGCATTGTTAAGACTCTAGGTCTTAAAAAATATGTAACAGAAAGAAAGTGAAACAAACAATATAAGTAATATCAACAAGCAATTTATTTCCCTACACTACAAAGTGAAATTCAAGAGATACTTACAATATTGTGAATCAAATTCCAAATAATCCTAAATGTGCTAATCACAAGTCCAAAAATATAGAATATTCCGAATGAGTTCCAATAGTCTTGAATGTCCTGATATAACACAATGACACAATCCAGAATGTATTTGAATGAGTTCACAAAAGTTCAAAGTAATGTAATAATTCAAAAGTCAATGAGCACTTTATTAATTCCAACGAATATCTTAAATAAATAATTCCTCTCGAATTATATCTCATTTAAACGGCACAAACTGTAAAATCTGATCTCAAATGGATTTCCACAGACTGATTTAAAACAGGGAATAATTATTTGTTTACCAAATTTCTATTTATACACATTTGACTTGTGTACTACTGGCCTTGAACTCAAATGCTATGAAAACATTCTGTTTACAATTGACCAGAATCTAAAGAACAACTTACCATCATGGACAAGATTTAAACACACATTATAGATTAACTATATTTAACAGCATTCTATTTTTTCAGAGAGAGAGAGAGAATGAGTGAGAGCGAGTGGGGGTGTGGGTGCAATCAGTGTTGACCCCACTTACATTTCATCTATTCACGAAGTTCCATCCAGGAATAATTGCAAAATGAATGCCAGTGTCACACACACACACACACACACACACACACACACACACACACACACACACACACACACACAAACACACACATATATGTATTTATATATTAAAAACTACATGTTCTTGGAATCCTTGACACTGAATGATGTATCATATAAGAAAGGCTGTCCATAAGCGATTTTAAAACTCATCTGCCAATATACAGAGCCAGTATGTTCTGATCCCTCCTTTATTTCACTTATATGAAATTGACAGGGTCCACACATGTATGATTTCCTAACCGATGTATCGAATCGAAGCAGCTGAGAGCTGCAATCAGACAGAATAGTTGCTGCAAGAGTTTGGTTTGTAGTTATCATTTCATTCGATATGTTACATTTTTTTAATGAGTTATATCATTGGAATTATCCATGATACCCAAATATCGAATTTCTTCCTTTACTCACATAAACTCTTTTTCGTTGCAGATTCAACTTTTCTTCAAATTCCAGTTATACCCTCAACAGGACATATTCCAATTGTCTATCTGCATGTAAGTTGAACGGCTAGGGACTATGCAGCGTTATTACCGCTCAGAAATGTTGAGTGGATAACATAAAGCAACACTAAAGCAATAAAAACAATGCAAGATTTTGCGAATCAGATTTCGTTGCCATTGCTTTTATTTTTCACTATTGAGATAATATATGGATACACAAATTCATGTGATACCCTTTGCATAAACAATATTTTATTTCAGAAGGTTTTCATAAACTTAATAAATGTAAAAAGTACACAGAAAATCTTTATACAACAGTTTTAAAAATCCATTTCGCTTCCATCTCGTTTCAGTAAGGAGGCCAAACGGAATATCGTACGAAATGAGTGTAAACTGCGATGAATGTACCAAACTGTGTCTTCCTCTTTCAAATACAGGTAACACTTGTGTACCTTTGAACAATTACTTTGCTGTATAGGAAATAAAGCATGAATTGGAAATAGAGGTATGCACCAGGAAACAACCACTTGAATGATAAGAGAAAATACGAGCACTTTAATACCAATCAGGATGATTATATCGTCTGATCTGATTTAATGTGACATTCTACGTGATAAGTATTATATAATTCAAACCGGAGAGCCTGGGTTGTCTTATCTCCACTGACGATTGTGCGATTGTTTTCTTACCGACTGAAAACTGAATCCTACATATTAAAGAAGATAAAAGGAAACAAGTCGCACAAAATCGAAGGAAAAAACAAAACTCATTCGTACGGATTAACATACATAAGAAAAATCGCACCGGTTCTGACAGTGTGGGAATCCATGTAGCTCCTGAATTTTTTGTTTAAAAAAGTTTCTGAGACAAATTTCATTTAACAGTTTATGGTCACCATAAATATATTTTGCACACAATGTTTGTCTTTTTCTAAAAAACAATTCAACAAGTTAAATCCTTTTCGAAGAGGTTCCTGCTTTTTTTCTCAAGACAATATGTTTAACGGTAGGGGGATGGGGGTGCAGGTGGAGTTCCTTTGTAGGAGGCATAATACGTTCATATAAATGGGGAAAATAAATACGAATCCACTTTCAACATTAGTGACATCAAAGCGTCTTTGTCACTGGCGCTTAGAAGAAGTCTTGTCATTTACCACTTTAATTCAATAAAGCCATTCTCTCAAAACCGCTATGGTCGAAAGCCAGGAATAAAAAGCACGTTTACAAAATTTGTATTCTTTTTTTACGCTATATTTAAAGAGGCGTCACTTTCGGCAATAGTTCCATCTATGCCTAAACATATTTACGTGCAAAGTTAAATTGAATAAAGAACAAATTACAATTACATAATATGTACCATTAAATAAGAAACATTTAGGCATTTACATAATCTGGTTTCCTATCGTTTTGTGTCATGCATTCAAGGTGGAATGCAAGAAGAAATACAATGAATGATAGCAAGCAGAGACGATACAAGACAACTATTAAAAATTCTTCTCTGGATATGATATCGGGTGTGCATGGTCCAAATTCTTAACTGTTCAATTGCCTGACTATTATGTCAACTTTCACCCCCAAAATAGTTAGACATGTGTAAGACAACAACCTAACCCAGTCCAAATATCACCGAACGTTTCTCAAATTGTATGTCAAGACCTCAGTAGTTTGATGGGTCAAACTTGAGCCTAAAGTTAGTTTATTCAATCCAATTTCTGGATTGTAAATCTAAGTCTACAACCAAATTTGTTGATGTCGACATCCACAGCATATGCTATTGAACAAGCTACACTAGAATCCATACTTTCAATGAAAATTTCTTTTTTCAGCAATTTGTTGGAAGCTCATTACAACAACATTTGTCATCGGGAATATATTTTTCTATGGGTGAATAAGCTCAATCGAATCTTAGCTGATATATATATATATATATATATATATATATATACCGTCAGTGCAGATCACCAAAATGTGACACTATTTTCAAATAAAATTACAAAATGTGCATAGTAGACTCTTTGTGAATTAAAAAAATAATGATGCAGTTGTCTCAGGTTGAATACTACTATCTGCATTTTAAGTAAGAAAAGCTCACCAACATGTGACGATTCAAGTTTTATTTTTTTATAAACCTAGCTACGTACTGGCTTAAAGTACTAAAGATGACTGGTGATAGATTTCCAAAGCAAAGCTATAATCTACAGTTGACTTCAGGCAAACACTGTGAATGTTGGGCAAATCAAGTTAAAAATCTATTGTTTTCACAGAGAATGGGAGTAGTTTGAGTAAATCAAGGCGTGGGTGATAAGAACTTTTTCATTATATTTAAACAGCGATATAAAGCTATTTTGCTACAAGAAATTAATGGAGATTTCAATTCAACAGATAGACTATGATTTTATGATAAGATCAGAAACGAATTAAGTTTTTAATACTACATAGATTGTTTAAACTCTTCATATAGAGTTCGCTGACTATGTATGTTCAGAAATGGAAAACTTCCCTATAATGGTAAATGTAGGTAGACTTGACAATATATCCGCTATTATGAAAGGCAGTGCCCATAAGAAGATGAGTTTAACTTTGGTATTAAATTTTCCATATATAATAACTTGAGAAATGATACCTTAGTGCATTTATTGTAATGCAAATCACATTATGTTCCCTAACTTTATGCAGAGAATTAGTAATAATATTATCTCCAACATAATTTTGCCCTTGATCTAGACAAATCTTTAAAGTTAGAAAGTCAGTGTGTTAGCCCTGGAATTGTTATGTTTCATGGTTGAACCATATTTTTGGTACATGTGTGTAATTTGGGCCGATGGCCTATGTTACAAGAATAAAGATTATTATTATTAACAATAATATAGATTTAATGAAATTTTTATATAATTTGTAAAACTTTAATGTTTCTCCTTATCATAATTGGACACATATTAGTGAAGAAAAAGAAATATTTTATTGATAATGGCCCTGAAGAGCATAAAACTGTAAATCAAGGCTTTGGACACCCGCCACCAACTTATGTGGAAAGTACTTGCAAACAACAATAATTTGCAATGTACTTTGGTAAATGAAAGAGATGGATTTCAAAATATGTCAAAGTGTCAAGAAGAGAAAAACATAAGTGACTTTTACATAACTAGCGGTTACTGCAAACCTGGTCAGAAAGAATACTAGAAAAACTCGAATAGAGAAAAGAGATATTGAAAATGTAGAGAATAAAGATATGAAAACAGAAAGCACTGTGATAAGTTCAACAAACACATGAGAAAATGGGAAGCTAAGAACAGAGAGCAATTTGATGAGTACTATATATATATATATATATATATATATATATATATATATATATATATATATATATATGTATATATGTATAAGAAAATGGAGAGACAAAACAGAAAGCACTATCAGAGTACAGGAGTAAAAGGTACTACAAGAATGAAAGTCATAGGAAATCACATTTGGCAGGAATTATAATTTTATCATCTCTGACTCACAACGTCAAGCTATATTGAAGATACACAATTTCCATCAATTGATTTCTACCTTAAATTGCTAATTTTTACCGAATCTGAAGGCGTTATTAAAGATGACTTGCACATAAATTCTCTTATTCCTTGCGTATCTTTTGATTTGTCTGATCGTCAACAACAACGAAAATGTTTCCACTGGAAAAATACTCTATACATGAAAGCAAGGAAACAAAGTCACACCAAAAAAAAAAAAAAAAAAATTGCTATCGAGTAACAACATAGTAGATCACAGGAAAAAAGTTGAATAATTCAAGATTGTTATCTTCATGACTGAAGAAATATTGAACAATATTGTCAATATTGTCAATATTGTCTAATCTAGTTTCCTGCATTTGTAAGCAGTTACACCAGTAGTGGCAACTATTCTAACAACAACAAAGCAATCAGTACACGTTCTTCTTCGCTTTCGCCTCTACCTACAAGATGGACCAAAGGCGAATCAGAGATGCTACACTGTTTCATTTGTCAGTCATTTGTAAATATTGTGCCGTGCATCGTGAGGCATTCCCTTGACATAACAGTCTTCGACATTTCCTATTTTCTCGTTGCTTTCTGTTGTCTCGTTGAAATCAATGTGTGCGAAAGTTATCAAAGTGGCACTCAGTGCAGATAGAAGCAAACCTAGCTTAAATTACAAAAGTCTAGTGAAGTATATAATTCCGTTTAATATCATGTAGTCAACTTTGATTCAGTTTGTAAACTCTCCAAGTTGTCAAACGGAAGAAATTTGCTATTCAACGATGTCACACTGTAAATTTACTACATATGACAATGATTTGGAAATTTTAGCATCCCTAGCATTTATAAAGATTCCCTACGACTTTTGATTTGTTTCTGTTCCATTTTTCCAACTCTATATCTGTAAAGTTGTTGCCAGTTATTTCTTTGTAGGTTCTGTTTCCAACTGATATGTTTATTTCCTGATTATACTATTTAGTTTCTGGGTAAATGTGCGTGGGTTTTTTTTGTAGTTGTTTGGGGGAGGGGTTGAAGGGGAGGGAACGGGGTGGTTGTCATCGATAAAGTTCAATTCCTTTTTTACCCGTAACGTATCCATATCTTCGCTTTTGAAATAACAGAAAATGGCTGAATATGGTGAAGATTTTGAACATAAAGATATTGAAAATCTTGCAAATAAAGAAGATGATATGGTAAATGTACAAGTCGAAGCAGAAGTTTATAATACTGTAAACCTTGCTGGTGGTTTTCAAGAATAAAGCGCTGATGTTCAAGACATTAAACAAAATGAAATAAAATCAAAGGAACTATTTCGAAATTCTGGTGATCTTGTAGACACTAACTTAGTAAACCAATATGCAAGACGGATGCACAGTAATCGTGAAATATATATCAAATCCAGAGGGAGATACGGCAATGCAGCTAATGTAAGGGTCACTCAAAACGGTAGTAAAAATCTTGTATCCGCTAGTTCAATAGAGAGACAAACAGGAAGATTCTATTGAATGAAAGAATTAAGCTGTAAAGATTTATCACATAGAAAAGATATTAATACTTCCACCTTAATTCAACAATTTAGAAAAAAGCTTAAATTAAAAGACACAATGACAAAGAAGAAACGCAACTTTAATATCCGATTTATATCTGCCATAATATATCAATTTCTAGATAGTTTGAATAGACTTAGAGACTTAGAAGAAATACAATTTAAATATCCGATTGTACCTACTGTTGTTGTACTAAGGTATCCAATATAAGTACCTCAGAAATTATACATGACTTTAGTGTTGCAAATCCACAGTGTAGCAATAAATAAAGACTACTGGAAACTGAAATAGATGAATTATTTGATAAAATTCAAACAGGACAGCATTTACATGCAGATCAAGGACAAATTATTCGAAGTTCACCTACCCCACAAGACTACCAAAATTATCTGAAGGTTGTTTTCTACACAAGAAGGAAGAGATATGAATGGATATGAAGAATATGTTCTAATTGCAGGCTACAAAATATAAGCTTTTAACACAGAACTCGGACGTCGTGATGAACATATAAATTGACTCGAAGAAACAATAAAGGAAATTTTTTAAAATTATATTAGAAAATGAACTAGACAAAATTAAAATGATAAGGTCATAATTAATTGACAGTATAAAAAAAATTGAAAATATTTGCAAGTTCAACGTTGACAAATTAAATAAATTATCAGAAGGAAACGTCCTATAGGTAACAGACTAAAAGTAGGCAACGGTGTAAAAATAACTGATATCGCTATAGCAATAGCAATAACCATGTCAACATATACATAGGAAATGTTGTAAGGAGGGCTGTAACTTGTGAATATTTTTGACGAACTCAAGAGTTCTGGACAAATTGTTTCTTTCCTAGCTGAACATGATATTTTACTTGTTTTGACATTAGGAAGTTTGCTATCTGGGTTGTTGATCAAGGGTGTAAACAAAGCATATAGAAGATTAAGAGGTTTGTCAACGTAGCTGATCTACTGCGGCAGATTTCGCCTCTGGGAACGAGGTCTTTCTCTGATAGGACATAACCTATTCAAAAACAAAAAAAAGCACAGCAGCTCCAGAAACCATAAAAATAAAAATAAATGATTGTTTATTTCGTGATCGATATTGTTTTGTTTTTTTTACTGTTTCTAAATTGAACTTTGTCCACACGTACGCATCGTGTCGTTGTTTCAAAACTCTTTGTGATCAGACTTTGTCTGCGCTCTGTAATTGTCACGTGCCATCGTATCAGATGCAACTTGCACTGGAGGAATAATACAAATGGCAGAACTGACAGTAGGAAAGGCGTTGACACTCGAAGAGACGTCCGTGACAAGCCATCGTTATGATAGTCTCTCCTCTCTACATAATGTTTACCCACTTTGCCTTAGTGTTTGTCCTATAAATTGTCTTGTCTTACTGTCACATATTGTTTGTCAGCGTTAGAATACTGCTTTTAATACCTATTGACGTACCGCTTTGGCGAGAACATCACAGGCAGAGTTCTTTTATAACTATAGCGCAGGTGTTATGCAATACGGCATTTTAAACTAAAGCGCAGTTTTTAACTTTAACATAGTTCTTAACAATAGCGCAGTTGTAACGTACTAGTTCAAATGTACAAGTGCACCACAAATATTCTCGTATTCATGTAGGATACGGTCATAATAAGTAGATAGTAATTGCAGATTCTGGAATTTTTCATTTATTAGTGGTTATTTTGTTTTTATTTTGTTGGGCGTGAGTGACAACCTACGACACAATCCAAGAAGATCCTGCTAGTTCTTAAACTACAACTGCGTAGAAACCGCAATTATTATCTACTCACACATTCATTAAACTCCAATTTCACACCTGTATGTTTGTTTCTTACTTCGCATTGGTATGATTTATTAGTACACAACTCTAATCCGTAGATTGTTATTTCATGCCACATACCATAAAAGACCCCAAACACCTAATGCACAAAATTATTCCCAAACACATGTAGGTGAGAATATCCCAAGAAAGCTTTATTTTAAAAAATTAGAGCATTGGGCCATTTGACGAGACCAATCCATACTACCATAAAGTCCCCAGAAGACATACCGATTCACCATAATGAAACAAATAATCACTAAAATCTATCAAAACTGTCATCGGAGACTTAAATGCAAATAGTGCATATCTAAGAAGTGTTACATTAAGTTTCTGAGATTAATGGAATTTCTATAATTCTATATAGAATGTAGTATTTTTTCACGTCATTCAGACAACCACCAGAAACTCGTAAGAAACTGTTGTGGTCATCACCACCAGAAAGAGCAACATAAAAACAGACAAAAACGACTGACTGGCTAAGACATACATACATATACATACATACATACATACATACATACATACATACATACATACATACATACATACATACATACATACATACATACATAGAGAAACACACTTAGGGTATAATATATTTGTATTTACGTCTCCTTTTTAACTTTGTTAGATTTAGCGATTATTTATTTGAATATAGAGCGTCTGTGTTGGAAAGATATTTCTCAAACCGAGTAATTATCCAAGTACATGGAGTAGACGTCATAATATACAGTATTCACGAGGCTTTATTGTCCCATGGATTTGTCTCGTAAAATGGACCTTTCCTAATTTCCTAACAAGTGTTTTGTTACTTGAGATAGGAATAATTCTGTGTATTAGGTGTTTGGGTCATGTTTCATAGTATGTGGCATGAAATACCTGTCTGCGGAAAAGCGTAATGATAAGAGATACGAATGTGAAGAAAGTCCATGCAAGTGTGAAATTAGAATCTCGTGAATGTGTGGTCGTTAGTTGATTAGAAGAAAATGATTTGTGGTATTTACGCGTTTCAGAACACTTCAGTTGACAAAGACTGTTGTCTTGAGAAACTTGGAAATAGGGGAAACTTCGACCTGAAAAGCCAGCTTCACGCAGGTGTTGTTTTATTTGCTCCGTAGTAAGGTTCTCTTAGTCCCTTTGTGTGTTACATACATACATACATACA
This sequence comes from Margaritifera margaritifera, assembly GCA_029931535.1. Classification (NCBI taxonomy): domain Eukaryota; kingdom Metazoa; phylum Mollusca; class Bivalvia; order Unionida; family Margaritiferidae; genus Margaritifera; species Margaritifera margaritifera. The sequence continues at coordinate 1,406,299 of JAQPZY010001333.1, read as the reverse complement.
TACATACATACATACATACATACATACATACATAGGCATATAGGTGAAAAAATACAAATATCTAAAAGTTGGATAACTTCTCCAATTAGTCAAGACTTGGTGTTTGCTTAAAATAAACTACACGATAACAAATATGATAAAAACTGTGCATATACCAATTTATGAACCTGTAAACTTTTCGTACCTATTTGTCTTCATCTGTGTATGAGAGAAATCTTTGTTGATGATATCGATTCTTGACAAAGAGGTCTATATAGCTTGAGAAAATTCATAGGTTTTGTTAAATAGTCTCTCTCTCTCTCTCTCTCTCTCTCTCTCTCTCTCTATATATATATATATATATATATATATATATATATATATATATACACACATACATAATGATGATTTATACAACCTACTTTACGAAAATGTTTGATGCATAAAACTTATGATAGAAAAAGCTTGTGAGAGGGCTGAATAATCAGGCAAATATATGGCAATGTGCCAATTTTCAACTAATGCAGCTTAGAAACTAATGATGTCAAATCGATTATTGATAATCACTAAAGGAAAGAAACAATTTTTTTTATGAAGAACCATCCATTTAAAGTCTCATTTATATACTTGATTATAGATATGTGAACAAACGTTTTACGCATTTTAAAGCATAAGTCAAATACTAATGTGTCTTTTTTGCTTATTGTTGACTTATTATTTACTTATTTAATTTTTATTTATATATTTTTGTTTCAAAACCTTAAAAGCGTAAAATCGATCAAAAAGGTAAAGTAACATTTGCAACATTGACAAGTAATAAGTCATTTGTTATTATTATGTCTCTGAATAATGTTGCGTTATGATAAAATAACGTTAATTAATTTGTTAAAATTAGTAATCAAATAATGAAAGATTGTAATTATTAATTATCTCCAGTATAATTATAGGATGTGTTTCATTTCATACTCAGGTTGTTCAGAATGGTCTTCGTGGTCAAATTGTTCTGTAACCTGTGGTAATGGTACACAGACCAGAATGAAACTTTGCATGGGAACTAACTGTACAGCGAAAGTAGAATTTAACACAACGAAATGTAACGCAACGACGGTATGCCAAGGTAAATTAATCTGACGAATTTTTAAAAGTATTTTTCAACAACCACATATTCATGAATGAACTTAACTGTGCTTCAAAAACAGGATTGTCTATGCCTTGGGACTGTCTGGATCTTACACAAGCTCCTATTCTTCTTTGAGTTAGTTGCTCAAATGGGCTTCTTGATTGTTTGCGAGTGTACATAAAACTCTTCAGCTTAAGTAGATTCTTTACAAGTGGTTTTTAATTAACTACTTTCCTCTGGACTGTGTTTGACAATATTCTTTTCTCTGGAGTACTGCTTAAAATGTTATCCATCAGTCGACCACCTTTACGAGAATTATATATTTACCGCTTGACACTGCAACCTTTCAGAATACTTCCTTGTGATGCATGTGCAGATATATAGATGGATAGATAAATAATGTTTCGAAGTGCTCCAGATATTTGAGACTGTATTTGTCACCCCAAAATTATACAATTTTATCATGAAACAAACCACGGTTGAAAACAAATTTGAGAGAGAGAGAGAGAGAGAGAGAGAGAGAGAGAGAGAGAGAAAGGGAGATCAAAATGTTGCTTGAACTTTGATCTTTACCGCCTGTATCACGTGCTTGCCCACATAGATTATCCTTGTCATGTCTTTTTTGTTTTCGGGATATTGTGCATGTATATTTAAGTAAACGACACATGATAGTGACGCCAACAAGCTTATCCCTGTTCAAATACGGTTTTGCATATGTTTTTGGCAACAAATTCCTAATTTGGAAGGCTATAAAAAGAATTGGAAAGGACGAATACCGGCAACTGTACAAAAGGTTCTAACATGAAAGACTGTAATGAATATAAAGACGCAAATCAGATACATATTTTGACATTTTGTTGAAAACCTAACTCCGTTAACCACACTCAATACATGTGTCTATTTAGGTTTGAATACTTGTAAATTAATGCAACAAGAACGTGCTACATTCCTCCAAACTCCTTCAAAACGTATGTTTGACTCCCTCCACCCCACCTCCCATCCATCCTCTCGGTTAATACTGGGAAACGAATATAAAAAAGACCAGAGCTTTGTGTTATTTAAGCAGGTAAAGAGTTGCAACGTGATAATGTTCCCGCGTGCAATTTAATCACAACTGATATCATTCAATAAAAAGGATACAATTCTATTCATTAATTTCACATGACATGGGCATAGGGCGTTGTTTACGGGCTTAGCTTGTATGCGAAATTGTGAAAATGGCGAAACGTTTTATCTGATTAGCAATATTAGTGTACTTTCTGAAAAGATTGGACCTTTTTTAAAAATTGACCTTAGGCGACTTAGACATTGTCACTGACATTTTCCTCTCAGATTACAAAATATATATATATATATATAAAATTTGCTAAAGCAAAATAATAGATATAAGACGCATCTGATGTGAGTTTATTTCTCTACACATTTCTCTTTTCAATGAGTGTTGATGATAAACTATGTCAACCGCAATCACATATATCCATTTACATAAAATACTATTTGCCCTGCGTCTCACACTATGATTTCTTTTCATGTAATCGAAGCAAAGAATTAATCGAATGTTTAATGTAACCTAACCATGTCTCCATTATTTTACATTTCAGAACCGATTGTCTGGTCCGAATGGTCCCCTTGGTCAAATTGTTCTGTAACCTGTGGTAATGGTACACAAACCAGAGTGAAACTTTGCACGGGAACTAATTGTACAGTGAAAGTAGAATTTAACACAACGAAATGTAACGCAGCGTCGGAATGCCAAGGTAACTCGTTTAGAACGAATTTTGTATAACTACTTTTCAGCAACCACATATTCATGAATGAACTTAACAGTGCTCTAAAAATAGGATTGCCTTCGCCATGGGGCTGCCTGGATCTTACACAAGCTCCTATTCTTCTTAGAGTTACTTGCCCAAATGGGCTTCTTGACTTTGAGAATATACATAAAACTCGTCAGAGTAAGTAAATTCCCTACAAGTGATTTGTAATTAGCTACATTCCCCTGGACTATGTTTTACAATATTCTTTTCTCTGGAGTACCGCTTAAACAGTTATCCATCAGTCTACCACCTTCACGATAATTATAGTGTTACCGCTTGACACTGCAACGTTTCAGAATACTTCCTTGGGATGTATGAGCAGATATATAGATGGCTAGATAGATAGATAATGTTTCAAAGGGGACCGAATATGTTAGACTGTATGTGTTTCCCCCCCCCCCATATATATATATATATATATATATATATATATATATATATATATATATATATATATATATATATATATATATATATATATATATTTATATATATATATAAATTACAATGAAATGAACCACGGTGGAACATTTTTTCCGGAGAGAGACAGACAGAGAGACAGAGAGATCAAAATGTTGCTCGAAATTTGATCGTTGCTTCTTATGTCACGAGCTTGTACATATAGGTTATACTCATCGTGTCCTTTTTATCCAGATATTGTGCATAGATATTTAAGCAAACGACACATGATAATGAAGCAAAAAAAGATTATCCCTTTCCAAATACAGTTTTGCATATGTTTTTGGCATTTTATTTTTCTTCAATTTGGAAGCCTATGGAAATAATTGGTAAGGACGAGTACCAGGAACTGCTCAAAAGGTCCAAATATGAAAGACTGTAACGAATATAAAGACGCTAATCAGATACATATTTTGACATTTTGTTGAAAACCTAACTCAGTTAACCACACTCAATACATGTGTATATTTAGGTTTGAATACTTGAAAAAATATGCAACAAGAACTTGTTACATTCCTCCAAACTCCATTAAACCTAATATTTGACCCCCTCTACTCCACCCCCTTTATCCTCCCAGTTAATGTTGGAAAATGAATATAAAATAGACCATAACTTTTTACTATTGAAGCAGGCAAAGCGTCGCAACGTGATCATATTTCTACGTGCAATTTAATCACAACACTGATATAATTCAATAGAACATGATACAGTTGTATTCGTTTCACATGACAGGGGCATAGGGCGTTGTTTACAGGCTTAGCTTGTATGCGAAATTGTGAAAATGGCGAAAAGTTTTATCTGATTAGAAAATATTGTGTAATTATTGGAAATTCTACCTTTTTGAGAAATTGGGCGTTCTAAAGTAGAATAATATATATAGGATAATTTCTTGCGATGCATTAGCAGATATATAGATAATGCTTCAAAGAGCACTGGATATTTTGGAGACACTGCAGTTGTGCCCCCCCCCCACAAAAATATATATACAGTTTAAAATAAATCGAACCATGATTGAACAATTTACTTCCGAAGAGAGAGAGAGAGTTGCCTTGACTTTGATCTTTACCTTTTACTTCACGTGCTTGCACTCAAACAATATTATCATAGTATTTTGTTTTATTTCTTTTTATTCTTTTTTTATTTCAGCGATTGTGCGTGGACATGTACGCAAACGACACTTGTTAGTGACGCCGAACAAGCTTAAACCTGTCCAAATACGTTTTTGCATATGTTTTTCTTCAAGTTTTGTTTTCTTTCTTTTTTTGTTTTCTTTAAATAGGTAATCTTAGAAAACGATGTCACTAAAACCTTTGGTAGGGACGATTACCGGCAACTGCTCAAAAGGTCCTATCTTGAAAGAATGTAATGGATGTAACGTCGCTAATCAGATAAAGTTTTTTACGTTTTGTTGAAAACCTAACTCCGTTAAACACACTCAATACATATATCTATACAGGTTTAAATACTTGCAAATTAATGCAAAACGGACTTGGTAGATTCCTCATAAGCCCTGCAATCCTTACATTTGACACACACCCCTCCATCATCTGATGTGAGTTTCTTTCTCTCTACAGTTCTGTTCTTAATGAGTATTGCTGATAAATGATCAAATATTATTTTAGTTTAAATACCATTTGATTTGCGTCTCATACTACGAATTGTTTTCTTTTAAATGAACGAAAGCGTTCATCTGATGTTTCATGTAACATAACCATGTTTCGATGTGTTTCATTTCAGACCCGATTGTCTGGTCAGAATGGTATCCTTGGTCAAATTGTTCTGTAACCTGTGGTAATGGAACGCAAACCAGAGTGAAACTTTGCACGGGAACTAATTGTACAGTGAAAGTAGAATTTAACACAACGAAATGTAACGCAACGCCGGAATGCCAAGGTAACTCGTTCTGAACGATTTTTTTAAAACTACTTTTCAGCAACCACATATTCATGAATGAACTTAACAGTGCTCTAAAAATAAGATTGCCTTCGCCATGGGACTGTCTAGAGCTTTCACAAACTCCTATTCTTCTTAGAATTACTTGCTCAAATGGGCTTCTTGCCTGTTTGAGAGTGTACATAAAAGTCTTCAGGGTAAGTAGATTCTTTACAAGTGATTTTGTATTAACTACATTCCTCTGGACTGTGTTTGACAATATTCTTTTCTCTGGAGTACTGTTGAATCAGTTATCCATCAGTCTACCACCTTCGCGAGAACTACGGTTTTATCGCTTGACACTGCAACGTTTCAGAATACTTCCTTGGGATGCATGAGCAGATATATAGATGGGTAGATAGATAGATAATATTTCGAAGGGGACCAAATATGTGAGACTGTATTGGTCCCCTCACACATCTATATATATATATATATATATATATATATATATATATATATATATATATATATATATATATATATTGCACATAATGTCTTTTTTATTCGAAATATTGTGCATGTATATTTAAACAAAGGGCACATGAAAATGACGCCAAACATGCTTATCCCTGTCCAAATACAGTTTTGCATATGTTTTTGGCAATTTATTTTTCTTCAATTTGGAAGCCTATGGAAAGAATTGGTAAGGACAAATACCAGGACCTGCTCAAAAAGTCCTAATATGAAAGACTGTCATGAATATAAAGATGCTAATCAGGTACATATTTTGACATTTTGTTGAAAACTTAACTCCGTTAAACACACCCAATACTTGTGTCTATTTAGATTTGAAAACTTGTAGATTGATGCAACAAGAACTTGTTACACTCCTCCAAACTCCTTCAAAACGTATGTTTGGCTCCCTCCACCCCCACCCATCCTCTCTGTTAATGTTGCGAAACGAATACAAAAAGACCAGAGCTTTGTACTATTTAAGCATGTAAAGAGTTGCAACGTGATAAAGTTCCCGCGTGCAATTTAATCACAACTGATATAATTCAATAGAAAGGATACAATTCTATTCATTAATTTCACATGACAGGGGCATAGGGCGTTGTTTACGGGCTTAGCTTGTATGCGAAATTGTGAAAATGGCGAAACGTTTTATCTGATTAGCAAATATAGTGTACTTTCTGAAAAGGATGGACCATTTTTAAAAATTGACCTTAGGCGACTTAGACATTGTCACTGACATTTTCCTCTCAGATTACAAAATATATATATATATATATATATATATATATATATATATAAAATTTGCTAAAGCAAAATAATAGATATAAGACGCATCTGATGTGAGTTTATTTCTCTACACATTTCTCTTTTCAATGAGTGTTGATGATAAACTATGTCAACCGCAATCACATATATCCATTTACATAAAATACTATTTGCCCTGCGTCTCACACTATGATTTCTTTTCATGTAATCGAAGCAAAGAATTAATCGGATGTTTAATGTAACCTAACCATGTCTCCATTATTTTACATTTCAGAACCGATTGTCTGGTCCGAATGGTCCCCTTGGTCAAATTGTTCTGTAACCTGTGGTAATGGTACACAAACCAGAGTGAAACTTTGCACGGGAACTAATTGTACAGTGAAAGTAGAATTTAACACAACGAAATGTAACGCAGCGTCGGAATGCCAAGGTAACTCGTTCTGAACGAATTTTGTATAACTACTTTTCAGCAACCACATATTCATGAATGAACTTAACAGTGCTCTAAAAATAGGATTGCCTTCGCCATGGGGCTGCCTGGATCTTACACAAGCTCCTATTCTTCTTAGAGTTACTTGCCCAAATGGGCTTCTTGACTTTGAGAATATACATAAAACTCGTCAGAGTAAGTATTTTCTTTACAAGTGATTTGTAATTAGCTACATGCCCCTGGACTATGTTTTACAATATTCTTTTCTCTGGAGTACCGCTTAAACAGTTATCCATCAGTCTACCACCTTCACGATAATTATAGTGTTACCGCTTGACACTGCAACGTTTCAGAATACTTCCTTGGGATGTATGAGCAGATATACAGATGGCTAGATAGATAGATAATGTTTCGAAGGGGACCGAATATGTTAGACTGTATTTTTCCCCCACCCCCAAGGAGCTGCGGTGGTTCAGTGGTTAGCGTGCTGGACTCACGACCGAAAGGGTGCGGGTTCGAATCCTACCATCAGACCAGCCTGGGTTAGCTACTGTGGTGTGTCCTTGGGCAAGACTTTTCACTCCAATTGCCTCGGCACTAAATAACCTACTTGTGTTGCTGTGCGGTAAAGCACCAAACCAAACCTATCCCCCACCCCATATATACAAATTACAATGAAATGAACCACGGTGGAACATTTTTTTCCGGAGAAAGAGACAAACAGAGAGACAGAGAGATGAAAATGTTGATTGAACTTTGATCTTTACCGCTTATATCATACCTATTTTGACATTTTGTTGAAAACCTAACTCCGTTATCCACACTCAATACATGTGTCTATTTAGGTTTGAATACTTGTAAATTAATGCAACAAGAACTTGTTACATTCCTCTAAAACCCTCCCTTCACTCCACTCCCTTTATCCTCCCAGTTAATGTTGGAAAACGAATATAAAATAGACCAGAACTTTATACTACTGAAGCAGGCAAAGCGTCGCAACGTGATAATGTTTGTACGTGCAATTTAATCACAACTGATATATTTCAATAGAACATGATACAATTGTATTCATTTCACATGACAGGGGCATAGGACGTTGTTAACGGGCTTAGCTTGTATGCGAAATTGTGAAAATGGCGAAACGTTGTAACTGATTATCAAATATAGTGTACTTTCTGAAAATTGCTCCTTTTTGAGAAATTGGGCATTCCAAAGAAGAAGAATAATATATATAGGATAATGCCTTGCGATGCATCAGCAGATAGATAGATAATGCTTCAAAGATCAGCGAATATTTTGAAGAGGCTGTTGTGGTGCCCCCACCTTCCTCCCCCCCCCCCCCAAAAAAAAAAAAATGTATAAATAAATAAACAAATAATATACACAGTTTAAAATAAATTGAACCATGATGGAACAATTCATTTCCGAAGAGAGAGAGAGAGAGAGAGAGAGAGAGAGAGAGAGATCAAAGAGTTGCCTTGGAAACAGAGGTATCGCTGTCACCTATACTTTCTTTGTTTTTAATATAAAACTATTTTTCTGCCACACATTCTTTTTTGAATTCTGTAGCCTGCGACAATGGAACACAAACCAGGGTAAAACTTTGCACGGGATCTAACTCCACAGAAGAAGTTGAATTTGACGCTATTAAGTGCAAGATATAAGCTAAATGCAAAATCAAATCGTTCTTTAAACTTTAGTGTAAGTAGTTTAAAATTCGGGAACAAAGAAGGCGATGCTAATCGTGAGCAAATTAGACGAATTGATGATGATGTTGATAATGATGATGATGAATGATGGTTATTGTTGTTGTCATGTTACTCTCTGCTGAATTTTTGTTTCTCTTCTTGTTTTATAACTTCTCAGCTGCTACTTTTTGTCGTTTTAGCTTAAATTAATCACAGCAATTATTGTCATGGTTTTTTAAGTTTCTGGTAAAGACAGTGTAGAGTTTTAAGTTTTTGGTAAAGAACGTGCAGATTTAAATGAGATTTTCTATTGACAGTTTGGTTAAATTAGTTAAAGTCTCACACTTTGTCTTTGCTTTGTTTTGATATTCATCAACGTGTATGATGCAGATGAATCCACACAAACGAGCCGACAGGAGGCAGTCACTGATGATGCGCAGAACGTTACTAGAAGTCAGGTCATTATAGTGGCCATTGCTTGTTTCCTAATAGGCATTTTAGTCGCTGTACTTGTGATCATTTTCTACATGAAGAGGAAAAAGCAAGGATGGTAACAAAAATCAGTGATATTATGCTTTATTTGATACGGAAGCTAGACCTTATTTCATGTATCAAAAAACGAATAATATATACACAAAACTGAATGCGTGATTTGTTCTGAGTCGGCGGAAATAACGAGTTTGATATGGCGTAGGAGTACGTCGAGGCCGTTGATTGACTTGAATGTGTGATACTGTGAGAGAATGTATTCATGGTCATAATACACGCTTGGTTCTTTTTTAAAATAATAATATATGGAAATTACCAAAACTTACTTTCCACAACACAAGTTTTAAACAGGAAAAATACGATGAGCCGTGACGTAAAGTTTTCTTCTTTTTAATTTAGGTTGACTTTATAAATAAGAATCTGGATCGATATGAAAACAGTAGAAAATCTCTTAAGTTGGAGTAAAGAGTCAAGCAGTATATATATATATATATATATATATATATATATATATATATATATATATATATATATATATATATATAGTAAATGTGGAATTTATAGAACATAGATTTTTAAGATAGCAACTTTAACCTTCGTTGTGGTTATGTGTATTTGAATAGTATTCAGTACCCTACAGTAAAAAGGGATCATACATTAGAAACTTCAAACCTTTTATTTATGTAGAAGCAATCCAACACACAAGTAACTTGTATTACGGGTGCCATGTTATTTCTTCAAAATGTTAGCCACATGATTGACAAGGGTGAGAACAACAATTCAGAGCATTCGTATTTGACTCTAGAACTAAAGTCTACTTTGGTAAAAGTAAAAAAAAAAAACACGTCACGTCACTGACAAATGCAATTTAGGCTACATTGGCACAGATGATATCACGTTGTTTGACTAAGGAATTTCCATTTCTTCATGAAGTGTACTGGCCTTCGTGACCAAGTAATGTAGCTAGGCGAAGTGTAATGCCGTATTTCAGTTTCGTGCTGTAAGGTATATGCATTATTATGTACGTACAGCCTAAAAGCAGTACAATTTCGCCTGCATAACAGGAGGGACATACAATTACTTATTAAAATTCAGGTTTATTGGAAAATAGTTTCTCTTCATTAAAATTTGTTATAATGGATAGTTTTTGTTTTCTTTCAACAAAAAGTTTCTCCCACAATGACAAGAGGGTTCAAGCTGGTTCGAAGAAGCAATCAGGACCAGACTTACAGGTACGAATACTGTTCTTGCCTGGACACTATAATTATTATTATTATTAGTAGTAGTATGTTCACATACATTTTACATGGAAATCAATACTGACAGCCGGAATGAAAACTCTTGAAACGCTGCAAAAATATTCAAGTGACACCTTTTGCTTCAAAGGCAACAGTATTTATGGAGGAGTATATTCAAATTTCATATGCTTTTTCGTGATCTAATGTTTCTTGCTTGTTTCAAAGCTATTAAAAAGTTCTTTATTTCCAAAACAGACACATTGAACGAAAATAGCAACTTTGCGTGTAATTTGTTTAGTGACAGAGATAAAATTCTCGCCAGTGTAGAGTTTGATGCTGAATCTTTCTTATCAAAAATGTAAAAACGCTATTTTTAAACAAAAGTGATATTTTGTATCCTTCCAAAAGCGGTGCATAGTTTGGGCAAATACATCTTCATCCACGTTTCCTACTACAGATGTAAGATAGTTAAACCTAATGCGCTGTACTTTCCGTTTTCAGAGTCCAACCAAGAGAGCTATAGCGAAGAAATATGAATCCGAAGATAAAAAAAATGAAAATAAAGCAGTGGAAACTCGCTATCAATCGCTCGATCTAGACCAGACTGGTAAAGACCAGCAAACACATGACCAATATGAGCTGAAGCCGCCTTTTGATCACCATGGTAACAAACCTCTTTCTGATCACCAAAAGCAGACTGGTAACGAGGCTTATCAGAATCTCCTTGTGCACAATGGTAACTCCGCGAATATAACACCATCCGAAGCTAAAAACGTGTACCAATACGTACGTAACGGCGAAGATAACGAAAACGTTTCACGAGAAAGTAAAGCTGGCAGTCTGGGACAGTACGAAACTCATGCAGCGGTGGGTGACAAGGTCAGGGAAGTCCGGGGTGGACAATGGAACACAGATCATGAATACTTAGTTTTAGAGCCTGTTGACAAGGACAGGAAAGTGGTGGGTGGGCAGTCAGACCCAGATCATGAATACTTTGTTTTAGAACCCGTCGACAAGGTCAGGGAAGTGGGGGGGTGGACAGTCTGACGCAGATCATGAATACTTTGTTTTAGAGCCGGCGCAAATGCTGCAAGGAAATGTAAAAACTGAACTCAAAGAAAATGGGCGTAATCAGGATCGACATATCAATTAAAAGAACCCAGAACAATTTTACTTTGTTCTAGAACCCTCTGCAATTTTACATTTTGCTTCTTAATGGGACGTACCTTGATAATAACAGCAAGGATCTCATCATTGTAAAGGTTCTTAACATGGTAGACGCGCATATAAAAAATACATGGAACTATTGAAAAACCTTCGCATTACTAGTTAAGGAATAAAGTAGTCCTCACTTGCGGGGTTTTCAGGAAATTTCTGAGTTCTCGTTTATAGTGGGCTTAATGCGGAAAGACATAGATGCAAATAGCAATACTTAGGTTTGTTACAACATGTATATACACTCTGTGTGTGTGTGTGTGTGTGTGTGTGTGTGTGTGTGTGTGTTTGGCCAAATCAATTATCAGTGTGCATTTCTCGTATATTTTCCGCTGAACTACATTTAATTTTATACCATTCTAACTATATAGCTTAGATATCTGTTTTTCAAAATGTACATTACTTATATAATAAATAGTATATATTATGAATTTTATTCTTTATCCTTTTTTGAACTGAAAATTTGAAGGTATGATCTGATGTGACCTAGCAATGGCCTATTGATAAGTGATGATTACACTCTAGATAATTCGGTTTCCAACAGATCGAATACAACTCAGTACTATCACCAGATTGTTTGGAATTAACTGAAGAAATTAATTGGAATTTATTGTATTTAGTCAATGTACTAGTCGCCTGTAAAGAGCAGTTTTTGAGTTTAAAATGTCTCCTTGTATCAAAAGTATTTCTTCAATCCCCAATATTTTCTAAATGTTACTACTTGAAATATAAACATAAAAAATGACCGCCTCTTGTTACCGGAAAATATTAAACATTTTTTTAAAAATAAATATTTTCGATTCCTGAAGATGAATCTAGCAGCACAAAGAAATACTTAGGTTGTCATCCACGACTGCGCACTGGATTCAGTAAAATCTTTGTCCGAAAATAAAGCTATTGCATAGCAAAGTAGAAAGAAAAGAAAGAAAAAAACATGTGTTTGGGATTTAAACATATTTTCAGTTTTTTTAAGTTACATATTTTTCTTTTACTAAACATATATAAAAATGTTTGAATGGCAGTATAAACTTTTCTTCTATAACACTGTTATTTAGATCGCAATAGACGCTATGGGAAATTTTAAAAATCCATGAAGCCGATTGGTGACAGGTATTTATTTTTAATTAATTTCCAATAATTTCTTATACTTTCTCATTTTCTACGAAAGAAATATTATGACAACTATTCGTTTTTAAATTTTTATTTTTCGATGAATAATGAATATAGGCATGTACATTTTAATTGTTTTAATTCTTGTATCAATAAGACCATACATTAGTTTGTTACCATTTTGACAGCACTTACATTTCAAGACACGAATCTTTTGTAAATATTCAAGATTTTAATGCCATTGTTTTTTTATATAACTGTTTATAACAGTTTTCCATTATAAAGATGACGATACTGGGTCTAAACTTTTAGATAGTGTATATACAGTGGTTGATGCAAATCATCTTGGAAACGTTGTAGAACCCAACAAGTGTGTTCTTCCCACTGTTACAATTTTTTTAAGGCAAAATCTGACAAAAGTGACATATATACAGCGACACAAAGCCACAAAGTATACCACATGTTCCTCACTCCTCACCCCCCGCCCCCGTAATTTTGCTCGAAAATCGATCTTCGAAGCTCACAGTATGGGCTTACCATTAGTCGTACAATTGGGATATAAGTTAGACTATCAGAACATCGCTCGGTCATTTCCGTCAAGTCGAGAAATTACCTCAGATGTAGTTGTACGAATATACATAAATTTGCAATCGGAACATCGCTCGGCCATTTCCGTCAGGTCAATTGAGTGAAAGTAGTAAGTTGGAGAACTTTTTTCAAATATTTTTGCCATGCATGAGGTGTACAACATACAGCAATAAAAATATGTTTAAACGAATTTTGTGCCATTCAAGTAAAGTGTTTATTCATTAATAAAAACAATACAACATTCAAGTGTCATAGTCTGAAATCGCTGCCGTGTCTACCCCAAACCCTGCCTTTCCGACGATCTTAGCCTCAGTCAGTTCTCCTACTGGAGATTTTGTTCTGACATACAAGTTCACATCTTACGAGATTCGACCCCACATGAATCACCTTGGTACTCGTCACGTTGAAAAGATAGAATGGACACGCTTCACATTTTTTTAAAAAAAAGTGCAAGATCTCGATTAACTAATCCGAGTGCTAGATTTACTAATATCTAGCAATCCAAAAGCTCGATTTACTAATCTGTAGGATCCAGATCTCTGATCAGAAAATCGAAATCTCGGATTATTAAACCTAGACCTTGGATTACAGAAAATAAAATAAAAAATAAAACAAAATAAAACTGTGTATTGTGTTCCTTCAGAGCTTCCGTACCAGCCAGCTTAAAACAAATATTATTAAAGTTTTTTTCTTCATTACGATTTCCAGCAATCTGATTGGCCAGACGATTTTAAATTTATTTTGTTTATACCTGCATGAACCGAAAAAAATATTTAGTAATTTGTCCATGTCAACTGCCACTACTTCTTCCGACAATCGCATAGTATTATGTGTACAATATTTGTAAGTTACATAGACGTAATGTTGGTTTGCATCAACAAGGATTGCAATGTGATCTCATCATGTTTACAGTGTATACTAAATATGGCTGTGAATGGATAATTTGTTTCTTTGTTTTTTGGGTTTAACATCATTTTTTAGCACACGATACATGGCGGCCAGTATATCTGGTGGAGGAAGAACCCGTGAAATCCCTGGGAAGAACCACCGACCCACGGGAAGCTACTGGCAAGCGTTCTCACATACCCATGTTGGCCGAGCCGAGATTCCAACCCACGCAGACAGAGGTGATATGTCAGAGTCTATCATTCGGGCGGGACTGAATAGCTGATTTCGCCTCGCTATTAGACAAGCTTTGGATCACGGCATATAATCGTATTTTCACGTTTTGAATAAAATTGAGACCTGAAACTAAATAAAAGCTGAAAGAAGTTAACATTCTCTTCAGTTGTAATTTCAATTTAAATAAATAACTTGTTGCAGATTTTAGTAGTTATAATTTTAGCATACTCACACATGAAAACAGTGAAGAAATGAAACTGTCCTTGAATATGGTAGAAACGTTGGTGGGAAATAATCAGCCGAAACTAAAGCTAGTGTTGGGATTTATAAACATGGTAAGCGTGTTTCTCGAAGGAATTAAAAATGGATAGACACTGATACAGCAAAGAAATAAAGCATAAGCTGATGTTTTAAAAAGTAAGTGAAGTCATGGTATTTTAGAGTGTTCAGATATCAGAATCAACCCCCTCTCTTAACACACACACACGCGCACATCAGGTTAACATCCCCCCCCACACACACACACACACACGCACATTTCCATACATGCAGTTGATCGAAATACATAGGTCTAAATTGTATGTGACTTCTTCATTTGGCATTTGTCAGGATATTATTTTGAAGCAATAACCGCTTTGTTGTTTAATTTAAGAAACAATTCTTCATTGATAACAATCACAAGCAGACATTTTCTATCAGCTATTATCAACCTGAACTGATTATACTTTGAGTGTTTCCATCACTTCAATGGCATCTCTATCTCTCTGAAAAAAAGCATCCTGTTAAATAGACATATTTGTCAGTTCCAGTAAACTGTATACAACATTGCAAAATATAAGGATTAAAATTTCTTTTCTTTAATAGCGAATGTTCGAAACCTTCTTTTTTTGAATGGGGAATATTCTATACACGCTAGGACAAGTCGACGCTACTCTCTAATTTCGACATCGGGAAATAAGGGTAGAAGTAATTAAGCAAATCGAGAAAAAAAATGTTGCAGTTTAATCATATGTATATTTCTCCACCATGGATTTCACTTTGCTCATATAATGATCTAATGACTAAGGGTCAGGTTGCGCCATGTTATCAGGGAAATTAATTTCCAGGGAAAATGACTGTATACAAATTACAGATACTGATTGCTATTTTGCTTGTGTGCATGAACAACTAGATAAGGTTAGAATTACCTTTTTAATGCACCTTTTAAAAGAAGTTTTATTATTTTGTCATTATTAGATGTCAAATTTAATCAAAAGGTTTGACCAGTTGATTTTTTTACGATCACTGATCGTACAGTTTGCACAGCGGCTTTTCTGTTCATACTTCAATGAACGTAAAAATAAAAATGGTTAATCCTTAAAATGAAAAATAACACCTTCCTTGTTTGCTGAATAGGCACGACTGTTACTAATAATTTGTTACGCATGAATGGGTTTTGTATTAATTCCAGGTATTTTCTTCCTGTTTCACTCTTGAACAGCGGTTCACTAAAACATTTCCCCACATTTTTCAACCGAAACAAAAGCGACAATACAGGAAACCAGACATTTTTCAGTACTGTGTAAAGGTGTAAGTGAGGTAAGAAGATACTCGATTGCTTTCTGTCTCACCTTTTTCAGTTTTCTCTCTTTTCTCACTTTTCTTTGATGTTCGTACAGACATGCTCTATTTCACTGAGCCTTAAGAGTTGTGCTAAGTGTATATTATTAGAATTATACATAGATATAAAGATATACTCAGTCAGAAGTCATGATTCTCTATCGTATGTCAAATGGAAGAATAATTTCCAAGTTCATGAAAGATTTTACTTTGACCCAGCATGTGGCACTGTAAATGATAAAAGCGGGGAAATTAGAGACTGTATAAATATCGATAAGTCATAAATACACAAACATTATATTTACTTATATGCATACTACAGTAATCTGTGTACAAGCTCTACTGAATGAAGACATTCAAGAGGGCTTATATCATTGCATGTCGTCCGTACGGTTCCCGTCCACTGCGGCAGACGTCCGTCTGCAATCAGTGTTTTGTTATGGTTACTCCTCCATGTTGTCAAGAAACTTAATTCACACATTCAACCTGAAATATTGTTAGTCCTGAATGAAAGTGATGCCCCCTCCACTAAATATGGTCGCCATCTTAAAAATACTGCCCTTGTTAGTTACCATACACTCGTAAGAAGCTTGCCACGAAGCTAGTCGCATCTATTTACTTTTCTTGTTCATCTTGTATGAAATTGGAACTATTCAGAGTTTTTATATGATCAAAACGACGACTATTTTGAAAATCTTGTTATTCAATTTCTCCTGAGAACACTTGGTCATATTTGGCATATAACTTTCACAAAACACTCCTTGCAACATGATGCTGGCTATTGAAGAAAATGTACCATTTTACAAACCTTCTATGGCAGCCATCTTGAAATAACTGTGATCGTTACTTGAATTTCTCAAGTTGTCACACTCTCTTTGTGAATGTTTGGTTCTATTGATACATGATTTGTCAGCTACGCATCATTTGACACATGCCATTCGTCCCAAATGGAAATGTGCTTTCCCAGTCCCTTTTACAACCAGCATGGCTACCATGGTAGCCATTTTGAAAATCTTGTCATAGCTACTCTATCTGAATGCATGAGTTGTATCACAAATAGGTCTTTTCAAGTGAACAAGGTTGCTAAGACTTGCCCATGCTCATTGACATTAGAAAATCTTTCGTAATGTATAAACAATTATGCAATTTAAGAGACTTGTCACTGTGACTAAAAGTACGACAATTTCCAAACTTAAGCAAAATCAAAGCCAAAATTGTTGAGTTATTCCAGCTCAAAGTTAATATGTCTTTGATATATTCTAGTTCTGTTTGTGTCAATAATGCCCACATAATGTCACATATATTGTAACACTATGTTACTACTCACACCAGACCTCAGTTGACAGCTCTCCCATTGACCGCATATAATGAGATAAACGGGGTTTCTAGACGTGTCGGAAAGGCCAACACTTCGACTCAACATCTAAAGACTTATGGACAAGTTTGACTGAGATATTGAATTCTTTGTGTTAAAAAATATTCAAACATCATGCAGCTTATACCTCTTTACAGAAGGCACATTTATGGATTAATGTTGGTTTTGTTTGGATTGGTTTGGTGTTTGGTCGTTTGGTCTTTTACGGCACAGCAACACAGGTAGGTTATTTAGTGCCGAGCTAATTGGAGTAAAGTTTCTTGCCAAGTAGGATTCAAGCCCACACCCTTTCTATCACGAGTCCGGCACGCTGACCACTGAGCCATGCAGCTTCTGCCTCTATTGGTCTCCTCTTACGACATGCAGGAGGGTGCATCGGACCTATTTTACATCTTGGAGCCCGAAGGGGTGGGCGATGTATGAATCTTGGACAAATGGGATATGGTAATGTACGTAAGTGCTTAACGTTCCTATCCATACTGTGGCAAGCTCCAGTTGGACAGAAAAAAACATGAACAACGAAATAGGGTGTTGTATTTAGGTATTTAGTTGCTCCAAATTTAGAAAGAGAATTTAGATACACCACTATATCCTAAATGTGGATAAGCCCTTGTAGAAATTTGCAGCTATTTAATTTGTTGGTAGTGTTATACTATCATTGGTTGCTTTATTTTAAGAGATCTAGTTTATGGGCAAAATCTGTGTTTTAGTAATTTTCCCTAAATAGAATGCTGACAAATGACACAAACGTGCATCAGTCATGACTTAAAGCAACAACTAGCTCATACTGCCTGAGATTATGTAATTTATGCTACTCTGTCTCCGGTATTCATCTTTCGTGCTGCTAGTCCGTCTAACACAAAATGACCATATCAATAACATATACACTAAAAATACTCCCGTATTATGAAGTTTTACAAGCATCATTATCACCTGTAATCTTAACTGAAAGAATTAAAACAGTATTAGTCATTTGTAAAGCAAAATGAAAATAACTGTCACAATTCCTGTCCTGTAATCTTGGAACTGGGGTTTTAATTGTGAAAGAAACTTTTTTTCCGTTCTCCACATAAAATAAAATTGGAAAAAGTATGAGCTCCTCCTCCCCTCCCAAGTACCCCCCCCCCCGCCTTATTTGACGATACGTGTAGGAAAATTCGTTTTTTGGATGATAAGTATCTGTATGTATCTGGGGGGGGGGGGGAGGGGGAGGGGTGTGTGATGAACAGGTATTGGATTCATTTTCTTTTGAAAACTTTCCTTTTTGTAAAGTGTAATTTGAACGGGTGCCAAATAATTCCAACTTTAAAATTGAAAGAAAGCACGAGGTAGAGAGATTAAGAATTTGTAAAGAATACATCTCGGTGTATATATGATATAATTTCAAGCAGGCTACGTTCGTAACAAAAATAGATTCTAGCCGAAAGAGACAATTTTAACACTAGTTCTAAAATTACAAAAGAACAAAATACGTTTTGACTAGAAAATGTCCCCTTCGATTAAACATTTTGTTTAAATGCTGACAAAAATAAGCTGACGCATGTATCAGCTATTTATAGCTCTGATATCAAAAAACAGGAACACCTGTGAACCTACGATAAAGCTACACATTGTATTATCAGACAGGCACAACAATACTGCTGTATTGCAAATATATTTTTCTCTATATTTTAATACTTTAAATAAGTAATATACACAAGAATCAAAAGTAACTTGCTTATATAGAAAAAAGTAAAATGGTCACTTGTTTCTTACAGGATAATAAGGCAGTGCAAGAGAAAAATAATATCGTACACGGGATTCGAACTCGAGACCTCTGGCATACACATCAATCACTCCACCAACAAAGCTAAACTGATTACTCGTTTAGTCTTAGTGACTTTTTGTGACCATACGCATTAGAAGCATAAAAGTCGAATTTTAAAATATTTTCAAAACGTAGAGCGCAGTCGAGTACCTCTGTGATTTATCATTACAATTATAGCGTTTTTGTTACAAGATTCTTTGAAGCAAACATTTCGGAGGTACTCACTTGAGCTCTTCATTACAAAATTACACAAAATATCTTCTTTTTTTATCCTTTCTATAAGTTAAACATAGATCAATAGTTTCACTTGTGGAGCATTTTCAGGAAATTCGGAGTAGATTTTGTGCAAAATATATCAAATATTTTGTCGTCTTGAAAATTTAAGTTTTGGGTTTGAAAACCGGCCTCATTACGACAAAATCCAATACAAATAGGCATTGTCCTTTGTTTGATACGGTGTGTTTTCTTCAGTTTCATAGTTCTCTATTACAGGTATACAGTAACAACAATGGACGAATGTAAGTATGAATTTAATAAGTATGTTTATGATAATTACACCTTAACTATACAAAGAAATCGAATGACTTTGGATCCGATATTCATTGATGGTTATTCGGACTGAAATATTCTCAACGCATGATTATTGTACAAGAGACAATTTGATGAAAATAGACCCACATTTATACGTCAGGCCAGAGAAAAGAAGCAAGAAAATATTGGGACCAGTCACAAGTCAGAAGGCGTCTAAGGTTGCGACAGAAAAGAGTGGATTCGCAGATCTTTGTAAACTGTAAAAACTTTTCGAAACAGAGAGAATCTTGAATACCTGATATGAATAGTCCATTAAACAATTAACTAACTACTACCAAGATAACTGACAGACTGATCTAGAGACTAACATAAACTACATCTTACAAAGACACTATGCTATTGCTGAGTTTAACCCAGTTTTTCATGGCTGGAATGTGTTCAACATACATGTATATATACGTATAAATGTATTGTGTCTGTTCGTGCGCGTCTTCATCGTCGTGTTTGCTTTGATTGAAAATAGTATCCGCACTCGTATCAGGCTTATTTCTGTTTGTGTCCTAGTTTCCTTTCGTTTGCGATACGTCGACTCGAAAACTGCCCGGACACTTAAACTATTTGGTCACATACAATCCATTTATATTACTAGCTACGGATCCAGCCTCACCTCGTGGTGTTTCTCGTAAAATCTATCTCGGAAATACTTCGATTGAGTGATACAGAGTAAAATGGGGAAAGTCGCTGGAAAATGGAGAAGAACTCAGTCTTACGCTGAAGTACGCTAGGCGAAATAGAACCATGTCAAGCATTATGATACTTTTTTGGAATTATTTGCACAAGTTCATTAAAAGATCTCATCTAAGCTCATACTTGAAAAAAAAGAAACTTGCAAATGTTTCTGCCAAAAATACGTCTTCTCAACCGACAAGTCGCCGTAATGAACGTTATGATGATTTGTGACATACAAATGAGACCATTTGGTAAACAAGGTACATGTATATGTAATGGCTGCTACTGTAGTATTTCCGAGGTGTTTGACAGTCATTGGCGAAAAGACCTGAGGGTGTTCCGATTGAACCAGTCATGTGTGGTGGTAAATACCGTATTTAAAAGAATGAAGGTCACTAAAAATAATTACCCTGAATTTGTTTCTTTTTTATTTTATTTTTCTGAGAAGAAGCCTATGTATGGGTAAATTTTAAGTACACTGACTGTTTATTGCTTCCTATTGGAGTCACTAATAAAATCATTCATTTTATTTCTATGATTTATTCCTGCAAATTTGATAACCAGTCAAGAATGTTACTTCCATTCAATCCAAATCAGCATTCAAGCCGAGACCAAAAATAAAATATTTCCTGAGTTTATTCTCTTGCCTTTTGCGTAAGATGAAAAAGCAGAACATATGTGTTTCGGCAGCTTCCGAAAATGTCACTTCCACCAAAATTTATAGTGAGTTGATTCAAATGCAACTATTTTTAGAAATGCATCATAACCTATGCTGAGCTTTTAATATGTTGTGTCCATGTTAGTGCCTAACATAAGTAAGACCGTCTTGATGCATCTGATTTATAACTAATGCACTGAATTTCATCACAGATATAGAAAAATGAAGAAAATATACAAGGAACTAAATTAGTGCAGTAATGCTCTGAATACCATAAAGGGGAAAATCCATGTAAAACGCATCTTTTTGATAATCAAACATTATAGATGTATTCATAGGTAATTATTTTATGCTTGTACGTGAAATAAGCAAATAAATGTTATTTTGTGCATATTTAAAGAATGGAATGCTGAAAAATTTAGCTTTTTCCTTTTAAAAGGTAGGAAGCATAAGATTTAGGCAAGATTTCTTTCTTACATATGCACCAACAATACACATTAATTTTCCACATGGTTGCACAGCTTTGAATTTATTTGAACTTCATTTGGATGCAAACAAGACATGATTGCAGGGTTGTTAATTTAATGTGTCTTCTTAGGGTACTGATATAGTGTGAATAGGACACATGCAGGTGGTTCGGATCTTCCAATTTGATGGGACCATGGTGATTTTTTTCAGACACAATGCCTGGTCTGTCTTGACAATAATGATGAACTCTGACATTTCTTGGCCATTTTCTATAGAAAATAGTCTAATTTGTCCATTCAAGATGACACAGTGAGTTTGATTTGTCCATTCAAGATGACATAGATACACGTGAAACGGATTACTTTGAGGCTCCAGATATGCTAAAGTTTTGGCTCCGAAGGCATAAAATTATAATATTCACCATCTTCAACAGTGTAAATATCTTATGACAATTGAAAATTAACATACAAATAACTTTATGACACTCTTTTTCATATATTTCCGGATATGGGAAATGGATCGCAAAACCTATTATATTTCACCTTAGGTGCACACAAGTGATACACTTTCTCCAAATTCATTTATTGAGAGATTATAAGTATCATTTCAAAGTTTTGGGGTGAGGGTGGGGAGATCTTACTTCCAAAACAACAACCTTGTGGAGATTTTGGCAAAATAAATGCTGACATTTTATTATTTGTTAAAAATTTTAATATTTGAAACTATACCAAGACTGAATAGAATTGGTCTTCAAAACTGAAATAATGATATATTTGTAAACTGTATTCTAACTAGCTCAAACTTATCAAAGAAGCTTCATTCTATGATGAGTATGGCAAGTGAGTTCTTGTGTTTGGACCTTACGTTTGTAACCTATGGCATGACACGACCCTTCATTTAGACCACTGTCTTGTAAGATAAATTGAACTCTGGAGCAAACCACACTGGAGCAAATCCAACCACACTTCACAGATATGTTTAAACGTTCCTTGAGATAGAGAAAGAGCAAATTTATTAAATAGGTGCAACTTTTGTCCTCTTTTATAGGTGTCACTATACTAATTGAACCAATTGGCTGTTATAGCATTCTATTGTAATCTCTAAGAAAATCATTACTATTTTTTCTCTGATCTTTCCTGGAGATTTGCTAAAGGCGCAGAATGTTACTTGCATTCAATAGAAAGCATTCAAGTATAAACAGAGAATAACATGTTTATCGACTTCAGCCTCTAGGCTTTGTGTAGGATGACAAAGCAAACAGGTGTGATTCGGCTGCTTCCTGAATTGTCACTAATACTAAAATTTCCTGTTAGTTCATCAGTTGAAGCTACTTTTATAAAATACAACATAACCTATGCTGATTTTGTATATGTTGTGTCCAAGTTAGTGCTTAACATAAGTATGATAGTCTTGGTGCATTTGAACTCATGACTAATGCACTCGATTTGATAAACAAATGTAGAAATGAAGGAATATAAAATAAGCTAAATTAGTACATTATTACCTTTTACGGAATTGTAGGCTTGAACCTAAAACCATTGAATTAGTTGTTTGTGCCCTATAGCAACAATGCCCCCACTGGAAAATGACACAGATAAAATATGCCCAACAGCTTTCTCGGTTGTCTGATCGGCCAATTAGGGTGAATTTGTTTTTAATGTTTAAGAATAAGTGGTCTGTTGTGTACGTTTTAAACACTTTTACTTACAGCACCATTTTTTACTCACAAACAGGTATCCTACGATATTATAATGAAATGCTGCGTAAAGCATTTTGTCAGCATCGATCTTAAGAACGCTTGATCCCCAAAAATCTGTCACAAACTTGAGCACATGAATATATGATTAACAGTTATCTACTTTCAAAAATGAAATTATATGATTGCAATTATTAAAGGTTGGGGAAGAAAAAAGTATAGCTTTTAGGCTAAAGTTTGATACAGAATATTGCATGCTACCTATTTTGTCAAACTGGGTGCATGTATCTGAAAAAATGGACCTTAAAGATAGGCTACATGATCACTAACTGCTAAGTCTGGTATCTTGCTTCTGTATCAAAGCAATTAATTGATGATAATTTTGTCTGAATTTTACTAAGTTTTATGAACGTTCTTAAATGTATGCCTCATTTTATTACGGGTGGATCGCACTCCCCATTGGGTACAATGATGCAAATATTATGATAAAGTTGTTAACTTTATTATACTTGTATCTATCGCAAGAATAACATGTAGAATAAGAGCTGTAATCTACACGTACAAAAATTAAACTATTTATGATTAGAAATTGTTGTTTTAATAATCATGGTACCGATCTGGCTCTACTTGAACAAAGCGTCTCAACCCGAGTATTAACCATCTTACTGTTGATTGAGAAATCGTTATTGACGTTACGAAAATAGCAAATAGTTTCAATGATTTCTTTTGTGGTATTGGGTTAGATATTAGTAAGGACTTTGATTCATGAGACTTTCAAATAGTTCACTGAGGATTTTATTAGTAAAGAAATTGTAAAAATGTCTAATTCAAAGGCTACTAGTTTTGATGGCTTGTCACTGAAACTCCTAAAACTGTCAATAGACTGCATTGTCCAACCACTGACTTACATATTTAATATGTCATTAGTATGTATATTTCTGTACGTGATTGTAAGAATACTTAGAGTTACCCTCCTTTGTAAGTCAGAAAACAAATTGTGAGTCAATAATTATGGACCTTTATCTGTTCTACCTATTATTAGCCAAATTCTAGAAAGACATGTTTTCAATTCATTTTATGAATTTTTCTTTATCAGAAAATAGTTTGATTACCCCGTTTCCATCAGGCTTCCAGCCAAATCATTCCAGCCAGACAGCACTCACCGATTTTTGATTGATCACTAGTTAAAGGATATTGATGACGGGAAATTAACTGGAGTTTTTTCTTAGACCTACGTAAAGCTTTTGATACCGTGAAACATAAAGTTTTACTAAATAAATTATCAGCAGATAATATTGCAAAGCCCTAATTGCTATGGCTTTCATCCCATCTCAGAAGTAGATTACAGGCATGAATTGGATAGGTACTATCTCGTATTTTAAGGAAATAACAATTCTAGTAACCCGGATATCAATTTAAGCCCACTCGTTTTCATTTTATATTTAAATGATTTTTCACAATGTTTTAAGCATTTTAAAGTATCTATGCATGTAGATGACACAAGACAATATGTTAGCTATAAAAATGTTAGTGTTGTTAAACGAAGATATACAATGTGCTATGAACTGGAAGCTAGCCTAAATTTACAGACAATTCTGTCAATACTTCTCTGCTCGGCACAATGGGCAGCCAAAGGTAGAGAAGTGTGCTTAGAAGTAAATGATAAAAACATTGACACTGTTAAATGTGCCAAATTTGTATGTATCCCTATTAATAATGCTTTATCCTGGTCAAACTACTTTAAGACACTTTATTTTTAAAAAAATGAAAGTATATAAGAAAATAGGAATTACATTTTATCTACTGCTGCACGGTGTGTAGAGAGTTCCGTAATTCTTCTCACATTCAGCCGGTATACAGCTTCCAAAAAAGAGCAACCAGGATGATTTTAAATGCTAAAGATATTTTAACCACAACATCATTTATTTTCAACACTCTTAGATGGGTGCCAATTAAGGATTATATTATTTGTAGAAAAGATTCCCTTACCTTCATCTTAATGTTTTAAAATTCGTAAGGAACAATAGGACAACGAGTACTCGGTCGAGTGCAAACAGTGATTTATATATACCAAACGTTTGGACAGAGTATTTTTAAGAAATCTTTTGCTTCATCTGGTACAGTCTTATTGAACAGTTTACAACATGATATCAAACAAGTACTTAATGTTTGTGCTGTAAGTATTTTACCGAGCAATTCTGATTTTATGACCGCATAACATTTGTATGTGGTAGCTGTGATATATCAATCAGATAACAATATATTAACCTTGTATAGCTGTACTACCTTGAATAATATTTGTTTTATTGTATTGTTTTGCTTTTTGCTATTGTTTTTTGCTTTTTGTTTGCTTATGCAGAAGATGCTAATCTTGTAGACTTTTCGCCCATTACATGTATATTTGTTCTAATTTCTGGGTCATTATATAAACTAGATTCTAGCTAATTATGTCACGCTGGATAAGTAAAGATTAGTATTAGTAGCTTTATTTTATTACAGAAAACCGACACATGTATGTTAAGGTATTTGAGAATGAAAGTGATTAATGAAATTATATATATTTACAAACTACACTATACTGTACCGCACTATATTACACTACAGTACAATACTGTACTACACTTCACTTCGCTGTACCGCAATACAGTACAGTACAGTACACTTCACCAGTATTATTTATAGTCGGTACATTTTATCATTACGTTTGAACACAAGCTATTAAGAGCTTTTCAAGTGAGTAAGATAACCTCACAAAGAAAACAAGCAGGTGACAACACGGTTAAAAGCTGCACATACTATATATACAAACAGGTCCCCAACACACGTAATTTTGTGACAAAAGTTAGCAGTCGAGCAATTAATAAAGAGACATAAAAGTAGTATTCACATGTACAATTATTAATCCTTATTCTCACTCTCTTTTGATTGAATTTCCCTTACAAAAAGACGCCTCGTATACGCATGACGTAATCTTGTCAATACTGTAACATATTCAAATTATTATTATAATCCTTTTTAGCATACAACATTTATCATCTGCATTTATTGTAGTGGTAAGATTTCAAATCGAACAAGAATATGATATAGCTATGTAGTAGGTAAAAAGAGCACTGGAAATATGATTTTTCTAAAGTTCTCGATGCATTTATTTATTTAAGCGTGGGCGAGAAAAGATTGTATTAGTTTTAATTTAGGCGCCAGTCCTCTCTGTATTTACCTACCTTTTAATAATGAGAAAACAGCTATGAAACAGCTATGCGTTAACTTGTATCCAGGACTTGAGATGGCGCTGAAAATTAAAAATGTCATCTTTTTTTTACAAGGTTGCAAGTTCATCGCCTTTTTCTTGGTTTATCTGATGGCCAGTACAGATTGTCAGTCATCATCATTTGATTTCAAAGGCAAAGGAAGCATCACATACAGTGCAACAAACCTCGACCTTAGGTATTCTTGTATGATTGTCGATTAATATACTTTTAATTACTGAGAAACTAATTTATACCCTTATTTCAATAGCTGCAGACCTCAAATCGCTTGGACGACTAGTATGCTTAGTACAGTTGTCTCATTTGCATTTTCGTAACACAGATAGTTCAACTTAAACGTGTACTGCCATAACAGTAAGTATATTCAATCGCCTCGAATAAATCCTGCAGTCAAATTCTTGCTTGGTTTTTTTTTTTTTTTTTTTTTTTTTGGGAGGGGGTGTATTTCACATTATTCGAGTCAAGTTTATGAGTGTTTGTTTGATAGAGGGAATAACTGGTAAAAACAATGTATTTCTTATTCATTCAGAGTATAGATTATCATAATAAAACATCCCCACCCAACCCTTTCTTGTCATTAATTATACTACTTAAGTACAGCATTCAATATATATGAAGCAGAAAGAGTAAATTTCGGTTCATTCTAGCAAATGTTAGGAGCAGACATCTGTGTGCATTGGGTTACTAAATACCTACTAGTATATGTGGAAAATGGAGAAATGTATTAAGATACAAATGCATCAAATGGGTATTAATGAGATGAGAGAGAGAGAGAGGGAGAGACAGACTTTAAATCTGCCATCTTTTTCCAAAACATTCCGACAGGTAGAGGAATATTTTCAAACCAGTTGTCAAAGGTAACGACGACCGTGTTAGTGCCTTATGCCATTCAAGTTGTAAAGGAACTATAATGTTAGAACCAATTTTGGCCACATACTGGCGACATTTTTATTCTCAAGCTGTCCTGAAGTAAAGTTGCTCCATCTAATAACCCTAGTCTCCCATATCGTGCCAGTCTCGTCGAAATTTACTCTCTGATTTACAATATGTTTCATCTCCTTGATTCATGTTATTTCATTTCAGCCTGACGTTTTCAGATGCCCAAAATTTCGACAGTAGTGGGACTACGTATCAGTCATGTGACTTGGAACGTAAGTTGGCATACGACTGATGCAAGTATTGGGTTGCTTCGGAAACTGTTAGTCAATTTCATTTAAAAAGTTACATTGATTGTGCCTACCATTAAATAGAATTTTTAATTGCAATTGAAGATAGATCACGTGAGGAATATAGATGTAGCCAACAAGACCCGAATTCGTTCATTAAAAAAACTCATCCGGTTTTTTAATATTGAAATTTTAATGATGTGAGATCATTTAGTAGAACAAGAATTGTAATAATAATAGAAGAATGTGTTCGGTCATGCAGATGCAAATCTTTGGTTTTTCTTCTTTTAGTTTCAGTTAGACCTACCCGAATAACACTACGGTGCAATGAAAAGGATGTAACATGCCCGATTTCGTGCTCAGGTAACGTCAGAATACCTTTCAGAACTGTCTGCCAGACGGTCGTTATATGCAGATTACTGCAAGTTGCAGATGCATTAGGGTCTGGGGGTGGGGGCGATGAAGGACTTGTAATAAAAGCTAATTTGAAGTATTCCTTTAGAAATGGCACGTACGACGTGCTTTACGTGCTGTCACATGTTTAACTCCGTCGCCTTGGATACTTTATTTGAGATTCTTCATAAACTATAAGAATGTTTCATCTAAATATTGGTACAGTCGATAAAAAGAAAATGGTACAATTGAGTTCATACGTCATTTAAGGATTCACGCAGACGCTATTCTCCTACTGAACCTAATTTAAGATGTCTTTAAAATTTCATTTACTGCCAAAAAAGATAGTTACTTTCACTCGAAATCTCACATTTGAAGATATTTCCGAAATGCGAAAATGAATTGTTTACGCTTCTGTTCTTGAAAAGTCATTTTAAGGGTTTTTCAAATGTTCCAATTAAACACTCTCAAGGAGGCCTGCAAAGAAAAACGAATTAAACATGATTTGGTGTTTTACGGCACAGAGACACCAGTAGGTTATTTAGTGGCGAGGCAATTGGAGTAAAGTGCATTGCCCAAAGAGATACCACGTGAGCCGAATGATTGGATTCGCTTACCCCTAAGCCGCCATGGTTCCTTTGACACCACGTTATATGCGAAAGTTTGTTCGTATATTTAAATGTATATTTCCACATGAAGAGAAATGTCATAATGTTATGAATATATTTATTTGGAGATAATTGTAAAAATAAATCTACAATCCTGGTCTAATAAATACGTAGGTTTTCAGGCAGTTTTCCCCTTTCCCACATATTGAAACAATCTCTCTTTGAGAAAATAAGACAGTATAAGCCACTTTTCAGCAGTCGACCCCAAGCACGGTTCACGCTTTTAAATTTAAACGCAGAATAGTTTGTAGATGAAATCCTGTGAAACTCATCCATATGATGCAATTACATATACTTCTGCATTCTCTATTTATATTAAGTCACACGACTGAGTTGGCAAAGTGAGTTATTTAATATTCAACATATATCTTTGGCCAAACTTTTATTTTCAATATCTGTCAAGCCCTGTAGCTCTTTCTGTTCTAACACCGGAAACTAGGGCAGTAATATATATTTTATTAAAACACAGGAGACACGAGAGAGAGAGAGAGAGAGAGAGTGGTCCCAACACGTGTGTGTGTGTGGGGGGGGGGGGGGGCGGATGGTAGGTGTTGGAGGAATTGTTATTCAAAATACACAAACCTATTTAATTTGACATAGCTACATACTGCTACATATAAGGATGTAAGCTGTATGGAGTTTCTTTGATTTTTTAATCTCTCCTTTTTCCTAATTTTGACCTTGTAATTTTCAGGAGATTTTTCAATCAAATCCCACGCTGAATTGTTTGAATTTTTCTTCAGAATGGTCGACTTGGTCTACGTGCTCTGCAAGCTGTTTTACTGGCCAGAAGATCAGAAACAGGTTCTGCGATAGGGGTAACAGTCTGAGATCAGAGGAGATCGAGACCCTAGAGTGCTGCGCAGATGGTAAATGCTCAGGTTGTCATTTTCTTGAATATTTTGAGATCGTAATCTTATTGAGTTATTAGCAGTTTCTTTTGTTTCGCATAGTTCAGAGGCCTTATATCCATGTGAGACTTTTCTTTCCACATTTTTGGAACAATACTGAAGCACAGAGTCGCCTGACCCTCAGTCATGTGGTGGTACGAAGTCGTTACTTTACTGTGATTCGATATCGGATTCAAACGTTTTGCCCACCTTCCATGTGTGTAATAGATATTGCAAACGGGTTTTGACTGTATTTCAATCGATTGCAAATCGCGCTTTTCTGAATAAATTCCTCCTTTGGGATAGCTTATTTAGTTATGTAAATCTGTAAACAGGAAGTAAAGTCACAATTCTTAATGACATTGAAGAATCTAACCTTTGAAACAGGTTAACATTTGTTGATTTACAATGTTCAATTGCCCTGATAAATATTACTGTGCAAACTTTATTGTGCCTGGAAAAAGTTTTAGAAGGTGCATTTTAATGTATTTTAAAATCTTACATCTCCAGTATTAATGTGTCCGCGAACCATGAATGAGTGAACTCTTTGATCGAAAATATGAAATACTTCAAGTATGTATTACATCTGTCACGTCTAAGAAACTTGCTGATTAGGAGGTTAATTATTATTCTTAAAGACTGAGAACCTTGCCTGTCTATTGGTCTGTAACTTAAAATGACACAAATGTCAATACTTGTATGTTTTTTTTAAATAACCAAGACAAAGACAAACATTGAATTTGGACATATGTAAATATTTTGTTTTGCATTTAATAACCAATATTAAGACAAAACCAGATTTATTTATAAAGAAAGTATATACCACAAACACTGCAACCCTCTCGTGACATACAATATTAAACCAATAAACAACCATTCCTATTTTCAAGCTTACAGAAAATACTAAAATGTACCACTGTGTAACATTGCTAATTAATTCTCAATTGTCTTCTTATTTAATTTTCAACATGTTTGGTTTCATAGAAAATCTTCATCGTTCTCATTGCTAAGATTGTCAGGACGGCTCTTTCTCAAAAATTGTTTTAATTCAACTCTATGTTTATGATACAGCCCCAGAAAGTTTGTCCCAGTGGTCAAATTGGACCGATTGTGCGATGTCTAATGGAAGAGGAATCATGTACAGGTACAGAAATGTTACATGTGCTGATGATGGACCCACCTGTTGCCTGCCTACTAGCATCTCCTTAGTAGACAAACAAGTATGCGAACTTTACACAGGTAAGTTGGATTTGTAGAACGAGGATTTCTTCATGTCGAATAACGGTAGCTAAATATTCAACGATCTCATCTATTATGCCAAATTAAATGCAATCACAATTTGCAAAACTTATAACATTTTACAACGTAATCTCCCATAAATGAAAGATAAATAACAGAAAATAAACTACGTATCACCACATAATAAACTACATAAATCAAAGAGAGAGAGAGAGAGAGAGAGAGAGAGAGTTTATGTAGAATGTGGAGTGACTGGCCATATGAGAAATGAAAAGTAGTAACCGTTTTATCTTCAAGTGACACTGTTTAGATATTTGCAAGGATAGTAGGTTGTAAAGAGCATTGCAGTCATACTAATATTGCAATATTGAAGTATTGGAATTAATGCTATCAGGAAGTTGTTAATACCCTCTTAAGTATTAAAATATTTTTCAAAGTTCGTAAAGTGGATCAAATATGTATATTGTGCCTAATATTTACTTTTCCCAGGTAATGTTATAGAACCATAACGCTTTATAAGAAAAGGACTCGTTTGATAAGTATAAGTATGGATTGAGATGAAAGTCTTAAATACTAGTCATAATGTTATCACACGACACAGCCAATTATTTCCGGTAGCCCTAATAATGATTTTAAGTTCAAAGAAGATGCAGTGACTGGTAATGCTAGAGTGAGTGGAGAAGAAATTCCGGAGATGAAAGAGCACAATATAATCATCGGAATTTTAAGTGTCACCTTGGTCCCTATCCTCGCCTGTTTCCTTAGTTTGAAACCTTTTTCGACATTAAGAATTGCTCACTCATAATAGGTTTTCAAAATATAGACCTATGGAATTATTTGATGATTTATCTAATCAAATTGTGTTTGCTAAAACAGGTCAAATACCTCAGGGTGATAATTACATAAATAAGGAAGATGGCAAATGACATGACTACGTTATTATAATAGAAGTGCACCTACCTGTTCTCTCTCTCTCTCTCTCTCTCTCTCTCTCTCTCTCTCTCTCTCTCTCAACTTCCAAACTTAACGTTGCATTTCCTACCATAAATAGTCTTTAACTGATATAACCAATGTATTCTTTGTAGCTCCTAAATACTTAAAATGATTGTCTTATCCACAAAATTCAACCAGTTCAAACCATCTGGCCAGGTGTTTTTAAAAGAAAACAAATCTTTGTTGCGAACAAAAAATAATGTTGATTAAACATTGTGACATTAACAATTTGAAAGCGAGACTCGCTTTCACAGATTGCAAACACGCACAGTATTTACATGATTGTTTATACTTAATTGAGATGGAACAGGTTTTAGATGGAGCCGACATCGTCTGACAGGAACAATGGGACAGTGAGAGCACGTGCTCTACACTTTGCTTTGCTGACACTCGAGTGGACTGTGTACAGTTGCAGCTGCCACACTGAACCCTTTTTGCCGGTATATTTTCACATGTGTGATGAACAGCTTATTGGAAATCACCATAGCCTACTTACGTGCTATTCGTATGACCGACGTTATGGGTCCAACATCTAATCTCTCCCTCCCCACTTTTTTCTCAACTTTGTTTTTAAATTGTTGCAAAATAATTTTCATTATGTTTCGTCACGATAGCCTCAAATTCATGTTTTGTCATTGTCTCAGTTTACCAATTTATGTGGGCGAGTGCTGCTTTAACTCTTCCTTGCTGAGGTACCTGTTCTTTTTATATCACTTGTACAAAAAACTAGCTGTTGAATTGAACCCCTCCCCTAAATATGCCATCTCATTCTCTTACTTAACTCTTAAGAGGCACAAATCCCCAAAAATATGAGAGCCCGTTCTAAAATCCGAATGCAGCACCAGAAAGGAGAACGGCGTTTCTATAACACGGAGCTATGTTTCAGAATTTTTTTAAGGCAGCATTACAGACATATACATATAACAGTGGAAAATATAATTAGGCTACTGCGTATTTGCATTTATATTACGGAACAATACTTAAACTATCTAAGCTCTACGTGCATATACATGTGTTCAATCTAAATTTTTAAAATTTAATTGGTCAGACTTAACGTAAAGCATAATTTCATTCATCCAGATAGTATTACTCTAAACATTAAGCCCAGGCTCATATTATGTTTGTAAAATCCAGACCTTGCCTCATATTCTCCAAATTTGTTAAGCATTTAACTTAAGCTACAGTTAAAAAGTCCGAAAATTTAACTGTAAATAACTTTCATTAGAATAAAGTTACAATCGTAGAATTTTCAATATATATTTTTTTCTTTGGTTACTCTACTGTCAGATAATTGTTTTCAATGACGTATTTGTACTCAGATTATTCTATCAAACTCTGAGGTAGAGCTTGATTGCATGTCCAAAATATTCCGAGAATACGGAGCCTCACACTCAAGTCTAAATTCCGACGTCTGCTTCGTCAATGTTGGCACATCAGCCAGTCAGACGTTAGAATTTAGACTTTAGTCTGGGTTTGAGCATGAGAATGTTGTTATGACCTCCAGGCCAGGCCCTGCTCTGAAGAAATAGACTAAGCACAAAAATGCAACTCGTCCAAACTTAGCTTATCTTATTATAAGTGAGTCTATATACATGCCAAATTTAAAAGACTTTTAAAGACTAAATATCTTTTTGAATTTTAGATTTTGTGCCTTAGTTTAATTTATGTCCTCAACATTTTCGTGACTACAGGTCCAGGGCTTGTGTTCTTGAAATGTTTTGTGCAAAGAACTGCTGAAGATAACCTCAAAATCAGATGTAATGTTGAAGATATGCGTAAACAATTGATATTAAACATGCAAGAAGAGATACTAAAGTCAAGACGATACTATAAGTTTTATAATTATAAGATCTTTTTACTCAGTTACAAAAAGTTAGCCATTTCGGACTTTGAAATTGCGCGTGAGTTTCGTGCACATAAAGTTTTTCAAGAATACGGATCGAAGCTTATCATTGCGACCTAATCTCACTTCGTGCCTACAATCTTTACAAGTTTCGCATCCAGTTTGTGATCATCATTGGAAAAGTAGAGCTCCATACTTGTCTTTCGAAGACTCTCGTATATTAATAGATTAGCAATACCCGATATCTAATTTATTTTTAAACCAAACAAAATCCATACAAAACGTCTTTCTCGAATATGAATCATAACTTGGTATCACACAATCATCTTCCTCTCTACTGAAATCCGAGCTTAGAATAATGTAATATCTCAGAGTTATCACGACCAGCTTTCTGTAAAGAAATCTTAAAAGAGTTTGAAATAATTCCTCTCTGATGTTGAACCTATAGTTAACGTAGGGTAAGAGAAGCCCTAAAACGTAATGTTTCAAAGTTGAGCTGCGAAAGATTTCTTTTAAATCACTGTATGATCTCATTTTTTCTGATGATATATTTTGAGTCGGGTTTTAGTTTTGTACTTCTTATTATTTCTTTGAGACTAAGTTATAAGTACAAAGTTTCATACATACGGCTTTATGATAATTACCTTTTTTCTTCTTCTTCTGTTTTACGTGATTGCAACGCTTGGTCAAATTGGAGCGAATGTTTATCTTCTGGAGAACAGTATAGACACAGATCATGAATATGTCCCCAAAACCACTCTGAAAGTTTGCTACATTCTAATGGTTCGTCATTTGAAAGAAATAAATGCACGCCTGATGTCGGTGAGAACAAATTACATGTACTAACATACCCTTTTGAGGAAACAAGAGTCATTCTGTCCCAAAAACAGATAATACAAACGAAGAGTTGGTAATGCAACTATATAGCGAGAAACTGTATCTGCTTTGTTATCAGCGGATCGGTGAAGGTATCAATCGCAATACAATTTACCGGTATTTTCCTCCTCCGCCTTCTCTTCATTGTTGTTGTTGTTATTATTAATATTTTTTTTATTATTATTTCATCTCAGGTCTATCATTATATATCTATCTATCTATCTATCTATATATATATATATATATATATATATATATATATATATATATATATATATATATATAAAAAATTTGTAGATATTTGTGGCTAAAATAGAAAAGTGACCAACTGAAATCAGAAAGGCTTTGTTGCATGACAAAGAATTAAAAAAGATTTACGTACAAAACTGACTCGCCTTTATGGTCCTTCTCAGAGAAAATAAAGTAAAGTAAATAGATGGTGCTTATAAGAAAGGTACAAAACTGAGCGGCGATGATGATAATGACGATGGAAATTTCTATATTAGTAGTAGTAGCAGTATTAATAGTAGTATTCCCACTGTTGTTACTGCCGTAGATGCACTGATAATTATAGCGATAAGTTTATTCTGCAGTACATCAGACAATAATAATTAATTTCAGATGTATCATTTGAAATATTTCAGATTCATCTGCACAAGGAAGCCGAAAAGACAATAT
The DNA here is from genome assembly GCA_029931535.1 of Margaritifera margaritifera. NCBI lineage: Eukaryota > Metazoa > Mollusca > Bivalvia > Unionida > Margaritiferidae > Margaritifera > Margaritifera margaritifera. The sequence continues at coordinate 1,371,016 of JAQPZY010001333.1, read as the reverse complement.
CAAAGAGGATGAGAAGAGCTACACATTAAGTGAAATCATCTTGGTGGCCTTGTTATTTATTTTGTACATGAAGAGGACACAGCAAGGATGGTAGGATATTTAGTTTCATAGAACGTTCTCTTTAGGACCTAATTTGATGTTGAGCTAGACCTAGTTTTCATGCCATCTGTAACCTTTGATGTCTACTCAGCTCAAAGTTTCAAACTTCATTAACAGGAAAGACATTATATATTTATTTGCCTTAATTCTGAAAGAAACCTTTCATTCTGACCCATAACTTGAAGAGATCTTCAATATATCTTCTGAGAAAAAAAATCAGGAAGAAAATTTTAAGTTGAAAGGAAACCTATATTGATAGACATACATAAACCGATATTAAGATGTAAAAGACTCTTCTAAGCCGTGATAAAGAATATTATAGGATTAATGTCTCATTCGACTTACTGAACCGGAATCGGAAAGGTTCAACTTCACTTTTCAACATATTTTGACCAAGATTCCGCCGTCGTGCTTTTACCGTTTCATCGCCTTGCATTTTATATGCACGATTTGCGACTGTAACCCATAGCAATATGTGGATATGTTTATAGTTCATTTCCGAAAAATGATATGGCGCAAGTGTGTAGCATACTTACTGTTACTCAACGACCACTAAATTGACAATCTAAGATTGTATCTTTCTTCTTCCTATGGAGCAGTCACCATACTGTTTATACTTTAAAAATTTAACTTCAACTTGACAGCATTCATCAAATCATGAAGCTTGAAAATCGATTACACACTGCATGAACAACCTTCGCTGGAGCCGTTCTTTGTTTAATCCAACTTTAAACTTCATGACTTCATAAATTATGTAAAATATGAAGTTCAATTCTTATAATTACAAACATTACTAGAAATCATAACGAATCTCAAGAAATAAATTACAGAACTATTTTAACCATTGTTTACAATGTTTGTCTAAGCACATAAGAAGGGCCCATGAATACATAAGTAGTTCCTTGCTAGTGTTATGAATTAATAACTTCTAATTTTTCTGCATCACCTGATACGACTTTAACCAATCTAAATCATTGTTACAAAGGTTTGGTAAAGAATACATGGCAGTTATATTCAGACTTAATCTCGAATCCTCACCATTAACACAGCAGTGTACGTGGCGGGACAGTAAGGTCATATATTTAATAGTAAGTCCGAACTTACTGATCATTCTACACATCACAAGCATTTTCTTGATATATCCTTGAGTGACTTTGTATGCAAATGAATTGCGTGGGATGATTCGATATGTTTTTGTCTTATTAGTTCTTTTAAATATTGTATCATTTAACAACTGGTGGTATATAGTAAATAAATTATACAGTAGAGTTTGAAGCGTTGAATATTGTGGTCTCGCCCGAAGTAATTGAGGCTTGCATGCTAACTGCATCGTTATTCCGTCTTGCTTACGTTATACAACAGAACAAACACTATAATCAATAATTATTATAAATCCATTGAATCATACATGGTTGCTCTGGCGCTCGATACAGATGTTCAGTCCGTATTTCCATAGCACACACCCAGATTGGAACTACTTTTATGTCTTCTTTGACGTCCGCGCATTCATATTTTTAAGACACAGTGAATCGAACTTTTATAGATCCCAATTCGTTTTGAATTTCATTCTTACTGTAAAACTCGAAATATGTAAAAAGCGTACAAGAGGGGGTATGTTATATATACAAAACCGCATGAGTGTTTTGTTCTGAGTCGGGAGAAAGAGCTCGTATTATATGGCTTTTGAGTTGGACTTGGCCAAACGGCCTCGACGTATCCCTACGCCATATCAAACTCGTTCTTTCCGCAGACTCAGAACAAAACACGAATGTAGTTTTGTGTATGTATTGTTTGCAAATAGATTTATGCGAGTGAAAAGGCAATATCACAATGCCATAATTGATACTGTCAGGGTTTCGGAAAACGGACATATTGTATGTGTATATTCCGTAGTGGCCTTTCCAAATAAGAAGTAAATAAATAAATAAATAAATAATTGCAAAATCACGTGACACCCTGCATATTTAGTTATTCATTAAAATATTGATACGATTAGAAGTGAGTTTATGTCATCAAGAACTGTTAGATCTGTTCGATGTTAATGTAAGCAAGAGATGTCAGATCTCTTGAATTTTAATGCCATCAAGATCTGTCAGATCTTTTTGATGTTAATGGCATCAACAGCTGACAGATCTGTTTAAAGTTAATGTCATAAAGAATAATATTAATTTCATATTGAACCGTCAGATCTGTTTGATGTTAATGGCATCAACAGCTGACAGATCTGTTTTAATGTTAATGGTTTGACGCAGTTATTTTTGTTCTAGCAACGTCATTCAGATCAGTTGAAATAAATATATAGACTTGGCAGCTGTAACCTTAAATATGTATCTGAATAACAGTGAAGAAATATGATAAATCGTTTCTCTAGCCCAACAATTTTGGCTGTTATATATTTAGAGGTAATTTTAGTAATTAATATTTAAACGTTCTGAATGCATATTTGCGTGAAATGAATGTTGGGTAGATTATTTCATACAAGTAATAGAATCATAGATAAATACAAATAGCACTGTTTCTTGGCATATAGCAACTCAGTCAAAACTTACATTTCGTTTCTACAATTGATATTTGTATTTTAGTTTCTCAAAAATGAGTACGGATCCCAAGGTGATTCAAGAGAGCAGTGCGGTCCAGATTTGCAGGTAGAAGTACAGTAGTTTTCTTATTTGTTTCATAAAGAGTTAATAATAATAATAATAATAATAATAATAATAATAATAATAATAATAACAATAATAATAAAGATGATGATGTTGAAGAAGAAGATAATGATGATGATTTTACAATTCAAAATTTCTAGTACAATATCATTTTTAAAAAGTCAATCATTTATGACAACAAAAGTGTAAATTCTACAAATTTACCAAATAGAAAGAAGTTTATTTATTTCCATTTAAATGTTATTTTGAAGACAGGTGTACAGCGTAACCTTTACCACGAAAATGATATCTTGATTGATATTATGGTTATATACATATAGTTTACTGTTTGATAACATCAAAGGTAGTAATTAGCCATAGAGAGGATTCCCTCAAAGAGGATTCTTTTTGTCTCGATATCATATACCTGTATTTTTCTTACTTCATTTTCCATTCATGTGTTTGCCTGAGATAATGACAGTTCATCATATACAGAGTGTCCCTGCTTACATTTTCTAATATAATTTCTCTCATATTGTCGAACTTTGCTTGTTTCGTTCTTTTACCATTCATTATATGTTATGTCATGTAATATATTTCGAATAGTAAGGAATGTGTAAAATCCATTTAAATTAATTTTATAACGTACAGAAAAGTTTTCATGTTAGATGATTTCAAACTTTCGAAAAAATAATAGCGCCGGATCCACGCTCCCTTCTACATAATAAAAATTGTTAGCTTTTCTGTTTTTAACATTAGAAAATCTCTTTCCAACTAAATGAGCTGCAGATAAAATATATTTTAGCAGGTACATAAAATCAATTTTAATGTTAACATCTACGAAGCATATATAAAATACCCGCAATCAACAACTTTTCTAGAGAATGTGATTCATTGGAGCACTTGAAAATTATGTTATTGATAGCGTTTATTCTTAAGGGACGTTGTGTAACTTTGTCATCAAGAAGAAAATGTAAATTATATTCATGTATATCAGGTTTTGCAGAAAATTATATTTTCGTTAGTACTTAGATTCATGGATAGGGAAAGATATGTTATTATCTTTATAGACGAATCATTGTTCTTTGGTCTTTAAATCCGTACTTTATAGCAACAGCGAAATCCACAAGCACTGGTAACCAATAAATAATAGCGAAGTCGCTGCTGTCTACTTATTGGAATATAGAAAATAAATAAAAATAAAATTCAAGGCAAGAACAGCTTTCGTAAGGTTTTCATTATACGTATACTTTCTGCTTACAGTTCCTGACTAAGAAGGCCGTTGTAAAGAAATATGACCCCAAAATGCCAGAATCAGCGGACTACAAGTACGAAAATAAATCTGAGGAAACCCAGTACCAATCGCTCAATTCTAACCAGATCGATAATGATCAGCAAACATACGACAAACTTGAGCTGAAGGAGCTTCGATCTGATCACCATGGTAAAGAGCCTCGTTCTGGTCGTCTAAAGCAGACTGGTAACGATGAACAGACGGACCATATGACGAATAAAACTGAAGGAGTTAACGATAATGCTAATGACAGTGACGTTGGTGGACACAACTACTTCATCCTTGAGAACAAAAACATTTCACGGGAAAGTAAAACCAGCAATCTGGGACGTCCAAATTCCTACGCTGTAGTGGGTGATGAGGTCAGGGATTCTAACTTGGGAACACAGGATGAAGAATCTGATGCGGCCCATGAATATTTTGTTTTAGAACCCGTTGAAAATCGACATAATCAGGATTGAGGTAGCAACGAAAAGATCCAAGAACATGATTACTTTGTTCTTATAACTTCAGTAACTTGACATTTTCTCTTGAACAACAACAACAAAGGTTGACACTTGGAAAAGGGTCTTAAGGTGGTCCCCTTTTGTAAAATTAACGCTCACTCAAAATAACGTGATTTAACTAAGAGTAGCGCAAGTCAATGCACACCAACCAATGTTGTAGTGAGTTTGGATTACTTGGACTGTTGGCTATATAAAAGTACCATTTTGCTTTAAAACGTAAATATTCAACATTTTACAAGCCATCATCCTTAATAGGGATCCGCGGTAGCCTCGGTATGTCTTTGGGAAAGGCACTTAGCTCCAAGTTGCTCTGCATGATACAGACAATAATGTGTTAAAAGTGCCGTTAACACCAACAAGAAACGAAACGAAACAAATAAAAAATATTTAATATATTACATGGGTGTCGTAGATTTGGTGGTTTGTTGCTTTTTTTAACGGCACTTTAAACACATTATTGGCTATATTATGCTGTGGAAATGGGAGCTATGTGCCTTTCCCAAGAGAGCAATGAGGCAGCCGACCCTATCTGACCTGGCGGGTATTGAACCAGCCACCCTTAGATTTGAAGTCCGACGTTGTACTAACTGAGCTTCCGCGGATCCCTAGGTAGTATAGCATATATGATGAACACTGTATAGTGATTGACTCAGGACTTTTAAGTATATAGTGAAAGTTTCATTTCAGTTAGAGAAAGAATGTCAAAGTTATTAACATTTGACATATATGTCATACTCAGCTCTTCTCTGTCGGTTAAATGATTAAGGTCAGATTGACGTCTAACTGGTGATTGAATTGGTCATCGTTCCTTTACCAAGAGGTCAATTTAGATGAGATGAAAGGATCTCAGTAAATCTCTTCCAAGCTTTGGGTAGAATAGATATTTGATGAGGAACTTTTCATGTGCGGATTTTTCTGAACTATAGTCTGTTCGCCCTGAGTTATGAACATCAAACTCTTCCAAGATATATATATATATACATCGAACTCATCCAAGATATATCTATATATAGATATATGATATATATCGAACTCTACCAGATATATATACATATACATCGAACTTTTCCAAGATATATATATATATATACATATCGAATTCTTCCAAGATATATATATATATATATATATATATATATATATATATATATATATATATATATATATATATATATATATATATATATATATAAAAATATATATAAATCAGATTCAATATAACCAGGTTTCCAATATATTCTACTATGATTTTATGTAATTCTATATGTCATGCATTTCTGTCTGACCGGTCGTAATCCACAAAAACCTGAGGTTGCGACGTCAGTACTACTATTTAAAAACAAGCGAAAAAAAATTAAAAACAACAATAGCAAATGACTATAAGTTTCATTTATTATCCTGCTATTTATGTAAAAAAATAGGTCAGACAGACATTTTGTTTTTTAACAATGGTGTCATATTTGAGTGTACGATCACATTATTTCTAGGGTGTTCGATCACATTATTTCTAGGTTATATCCAACATGTATCCTTCACTTTGATAGTACTTGCCATGAACTACACATAGTTGCGAGCTACAGAAAGTATAACTTGCAGCTTGTCGTACTCTTGACCAATGCAAGCAGGAGACACCATTTAGTGCATGCTATAAACTTCCACTTCCTTCCACTGTTTGCAGACAATTGATTATATTTATGAGTATTATTATTTTATACTACAATCCAACATAATTGTATTGGTACTTGTTTGATTTATCTTAGAAGAATGTGATATTCTGTATGGAGGTTAAGGGATGGGGGTCTGTCGTCTTAATTTACATGCATAGTACAATCCGGAAATTAAGTATCATTTGATAGAAAACCTATGGTAATGACTGTCGGACTTCAAATTTCTTTTGTTGTAAGCATGCATGCATTTTAAACTGCATTTTAGATCTTGACTCCATTTCATAATATTCAATACTAATACATTATATTTATGTACAAGATAACAATTATATTCAAACCTCAGATAGCAAGAAGTGGATTTTTTTGTAGCAACTTTGGACTTATACAAAAGCTGATATAGTATTAGTTTGTTTCCACTGAGAGAAATTAACAATAATTCAAAATAAGTATAATTTATGTTCGCGATAGTGTGGTTTTCAGCCTATCCCTTCTACTCATGTAACTCAGGGGCGTATCCAGGAATATCGTTTAGGGGAGGCGTAAAGAAGTAGGCACGAGGTCTGTGAGATGGAACTCCTGGTAGGGGCCCACTGGGCGAAGCCCCCAGAAGTTCCTGCATTTTAAGTGCTTCCAGAGCATAGTTGTAATCATCTAACGGTTAACAATCTTACTCTAGGAAACGTTTTAGTTCTTCTGCACTCATTTTTAGGGAGAGGAACGGGAGGGGGTCGACATCTCCGCCCCCTCTCCCCCCTTATATTCACCCATGTGGCTGTATTCTCCTATGGATTTCTTTCACTGAAATCAATAGTGCTTTGAAGCAAGGTGTAACTGAGTAAATAATTGGTTTGTAATTGCTGTTTATAAGAAAATATATAGCTAGGCATTGGCTTTGTTCCCATGTAAAATTACTTACACCATTTTTTTACATGCATTCTTTTATCGATATCTGATCCATTTATCATTCACGTACACGTTTGTCATCAGAAAAATACGATATATAGATACTGATATCAATTCATATACAGTTGTGTGTGTGCATTCATGTGTGTTTGAGCACGTGTGTATTTGTGTGTGTGCGTCTGTGTGCGTCTGAGTGTATGTGGTGTATTTGCTGGTTCTTGGTTCATGGCAACACTGTCAACAATACTAAATAAAATATCAGTGTACATTTATCAAAACTCTTTCTATGAACAGCGTTTAATCTGTTATCAGTCTGACTATATAGCTTCCGATTTTTCATTTTTCATTTTTTTAAATGTGCGTCACTTATAATAAAAATAAATTTTATTCAATGCTTTTTCTTTTTTCTTTTCTATTGCCATTAACAATAATTGACAGTGTAGTACTATAGTAAGTTCGTCGAACATACTACTTGCTGATAGCTACGTTTGTTTAGTTGCAGTTGCCTCCCTTACACCATTCATCCACCCCCAATCCATTTCTGATCGATTGTTTGGCATAAGCAATCAGGAAGATGTAAAAGAAGTCAATGTGGCGTGTGTGTGCGTCTTTGTGTTTCTCAGAATGTGTGTGTGTGTGTCTGCGAGACAGAGAGAGATTAGGAAATTGTATGTTACAAACTCGACAAATAAGGACGATTGGACTTGCCGTTAGAAAGAAAAGGTTCTTGGGACTTGCATGTTACTGAAGTTGGTGCAGATTAATGCAAAGTAAACTATATATATATATATATATATATATATATATATATATATATATATATATATATATATATATATATAACGGCGTCATTTTGCTTACTCTACTATACATAATTATTTGCTTTGCAGCTTGAAATCCTCTTTTGACATTCAAATATATGTGTCAATAAGGACCGATAACAAGTTACTTTAACAATATTATGGGCTTGGCAGCTGTAAATAAAGAAAATTTGTATATCAGACAAATGAACAGCATCACTGATAGTGAAATGACGCATCCCTTTGCTACCATTCATCCACCCCCAAGTCAATCCATTTCTGGTTGATTGGTTGGCATAAGCAATCAGGAAGATGTAAAGGTCAGTGTGGCGTGTGTGTGCTTCTGTGTGTTTATGAGACTCTGTGTGTGTGTGTGTGTATCTGTGTGTGTGTGTGAGAGAGAGAGAGAGAGAGAGAGAGAGAGAGATTTGTATGCTACAAACTCGATAAATAAGACGATTGGACTTGCCGTTAGAAAGAAAAGGCTCAGTCAGATCCAAACTTCTGCATTTTGATGTATCAAGTTTAATTTACCATTTCTCTTCATAACAGAGAGTAAACCTTTATGTTCAACGGCTATCTTGGCAGTTTATATAGTGAATCAATGTGATGTATAACTCAAAATCTTAAATTTAGCAAAACTTTAATGGTAAACTTCGGCTAATTTTATTTGGAGAAAAGTAAAACCAATTACTACAAAATCCAATATGTAAGCATTTTATTGCTAACACCTTCCAAAGTCAACCAGCAACGTGCAAGATACGTGTCATATTACTCACCTACTTACTATGCAAAGGACAAGAACGGCAAGCCCGGCTTATTTTAACACGAACTAGCTATTTTCAACCGATGCAGTGTGTTTTAAATATATAGAATACGAAACAAGCATCCAGAGTACTTACTGATACCATTATATAATCTGTTCACTGACACCTGCTTGTTTTGTATATATAGTTTCTCTTAGATGCATTTACACTCGTCGTTGTCTAATCTTAAAGCAAATAAGCAGTAATAATACTGCCTGACCACAGTAACATCTCTCTCTCTCTCTCTCTCTCTCTCTCTCTCTCTCTCTCTCTCTCCTTCGAATATTTATATACGGATTATTGCCCTTGTTTTCGATATAACAGTTTGTAAACAGCATATCATTATAAAGATGACGATACTTTCTCTAAACTTTTAGATATTGCATATACAGTGGTTGACGCAAATTAGCTTGAAATCGTTGTAGAACCCAAGAAACGTGTTCTTCCCACTGTTACAATTTATTTACGGCAAAATCTGATGAAAGTGACACATATACAGCGACACAAAGCCACAAAGCATACCACTAGTTCTTCTATCTTCATCCCCCGCCCCCGTAATTTTCTTCGAAAATCAATCTACGAAGCTCAGAGTTGACCCATAGTCGTTCAAGTGGCATATAGATTAGACTATCAGAACATCGCTCGACCATTTTCCTTCAAGTCGAGAAATTACCTTGGATGTAGTTGTACGAATACACATAAATTTGCTATCAGAACATCGCTCGACCATTTCCGTCAGGTCGTGAGGTTACCTGCAAAGTAGGTGTAGGGAATACACATCAATTTGATGTTTGGTGATTCGCCTCTGGTAGAATGGATCACATATGTTATGACAGCAAAGGCCGAGAATGTTCCAATTTTAATTTTGTCGCCTTCCGCCGCCATATTGTTCCCTGTAAACGAAAGCAGTTCAGATTATAGTTCTCAATGGCGACGAATTATATCCTAGGTTTCATTGTATGAGTTGGACAGCATACAACAATTAAAATATGTTTAAACGAAATTTGTGCCATTCAAGTAAAATGTTTATTCATTAATAGAAACAATAAAACATTCAAGTGTCATAGTCTGAAATCGCTGCCGTTTCTGCCCCAAACCCTTCCTTTCCGACGATCTTAAGCCTCAGTACAGTCAGTTCTTCTACTGGAGAATTTGTTCTGACATACAAGTTCACATCTTACGAGATTCGACGCACATGAATCACCTTGGTACCCGTCCCGCTGAAAAGATAGGTTGTACGTGATATGCGAAGCTACAGAAGCCCCGAATGAACACACCTCATATTTTTATTTTTTAAATGCAAGATCTCGATTTACAAATCCGAGTGCTAGATTTACTAATCTGACTAATCTGTCGTAATCCAAGTGCTCTATTTACTAATTCAGTAGGATCCAGATCTCGGATCAGAAAATCTAGATCTGGGATTAATAAATCTAGATCTTGGATTACAAAAAAAAAAACAAAAAAAAAACAAAACAACAAAAGTGTAGAGTGTTCCTTCAGAGCTTCCATACCAGCCTGCTTAAAACAAATATAATTAAAGTTTTCTTTCTTCATTACGATTTCAAGCAATCTGATTGGCCAGGCCCTTGTTAATTTCTTTTGTTTATGTCTGCATGAACCGACAAAAAAAATATAATAATTTATCACCGTCCACTGGCACTACTTTTTCCGACAATCGCATAGTATTGTGTATAAAATATATTGTAAGTTACATAGACGTAATGTTGGTTTGCATCAACGAGGGCAATGTGATCCCATCATGTTTAATGTGTATAATAAATATGGCTGTGAATGGAGAATTTGTTCTTTGTTTTTTGGGTTTAACACCATTTTTCAGCACACGGTAAGCTATACATGGCGGCCAGTATATTTGGTGGAGGAAGAACCCGTGAAAACCCCCAGGAAGAACCGCCGACCCACGGGAAGCTACTGGCAATATTTCTCACATACCCACGTTGGCCGAGCCGAGACTCCAACAATATCAGACAGAGGTGATATTTCAGTGATCTTCTAAGGCCAAGATGAGTCTATTATTCGGGCGGGACTGAATAGCTGATTTCGCCTCGTGATTAGACAAGTTTTGGATCTTAACATATACTCGTATTTTAACGTTTTGAATAAAATTGAGATCTGAAACTAAATAAAAGCTGAAAGAAGTAACATTCTCTTCAGTTGTAATTTCAATTTAAATAAATAAGTTGTTGCAGATTTTAATAGTTAGAATTTTAGCATACTCACACATGAAAGCAGTGAAACAGTAAAGCTGTCCTTGAATGCGGTAAAAAAAAGTTGGGGGGAAATAATCAGTTGAAACTAAAGCTAGTGTTGGGATTTATAAAAATGGTAAGTGTGTTTCTCGAAGGAATTTAATATGGGCAGACACTGATACAGCAAAGAAATAAAACATAAGCTGGGTGAATAGAACGGATGAGTTCTAGACAAGATATTTCAAAAAGTAAGTGAAGTCATGCTATTAGAGTGTTCAGACTTGCCATCTCTCTCTCTCTCTCTCTCTCTCTCTCTCTCTCTCTCTCTCTCTCTCTCTCTCTCTCTTCAAACACACATGCGCACATTAGGTTCCACACACACAAACGCACATTTCCATACATGCTGTCTATCGAAATAAATAGGTCTAAATTGTATATGGCTCCTTCATTTGGCATTTGGCAGGATATTGTTTTGAAACAACGACTGCTTCGTTTTGTATTTAAGAAATAATTCTTCATTGATAATAATTACAAGCAGAGATTTTCTATCAGCTATTATCAACCTGAACTGATTAAACTTTGAGTGTTTTCATCGATTCTTGCATTGATGAGGTCCGTAAACAATGGCCTCTCTCTCTCTCTCTCTCTCTGAAAAAAGTGTCCTGTTAAATATGTATAATTGTCAGTTCCAGTAAACCGTATTCAATATTTTAAGAGCTAAGGAATAAAACTTCTTTTCTTTAATAGCGAATGTTCGAAACCTTTTCTTTAATGGGGAATATTCTATACAAGCTAGGACATGTCGACGCTAGTCTCTAATTTCGACATCGGGAAATAAGGGTAAAAGTAATTAAACAAATCGAGAAAAAAAATGTTGCAGTTTAATCATATGTATATTTCTCCACCATGGATTTTACTTTGCTAATATCATGATCTAATGACCAAGGGTCAGGTAGTGCTATGTTTTCAGGGAAATAAATTTAAGGGAACATTAATGTATACAAATTACAGATAATGACTTCTGTTTTGATTGTGTGCATGAACGACTCGATAAGGTTAGAATTGTCTTTTTAATACACCTTTTAAAAGAATTTTTATTATTTTGTCATTACAAGATGTCAAATTTAATCATAAGGTTTGACCAGTTGATTTTTTTACGATCACTGATCATACAGTTTGCACAGCGGTTTTTCTGTTCATACTTCAATGAACGTAAAAATAAAAATGGTTAATCCTTAAAATGAAAAATAACAACTTCCTTGTTTGTTGAATAGGCACCTCTGTTACTAACAATTTGTTACGCATGAATGGGTTTCGTATTGGTGTCAGGTATTTACTTCTCTTTCACACTTGAACAGCAGATCACTGCAAAAATTTCCTTATATTTTCTAACCGAAACAAAAGCGACAATACAGAAAACCATATTTCAGTACTGTAAAGGCTGAAGTCAGGTAAGAATATACTAGCTGCTTTCCGTCTCACCTTTTTCAGTTTTCTCTCTTTTCTCACTTTTCTTTGATGTTCGTACATACATGCTCTATTTCACTGAGCCTTAAGAGTTGTGCTAAGTGTATATTATTAGAATTATACATAGATATAACGACATACTCAATCAGAGGTCCTGATTCTTTACCGTACGTCAAATAAAAGCAGAATAATTACAAGTTCATGAAATATTTTACTTTAACCCGACATGTGGGACTGTAAAGGATAAGAACGGAGAAATTAGAGACTGTATAAATATCGATAAGTCATAAATACAAAAACATTATAGTTACTTATATGCATACTACAGTAAGCTGTGTACAAGCTCTACTGAATGAAGATATTTAAGAGGGCTTATGTCATTGCCTGTCGTCCGTCATCTAGCGCATGTCGTCCGTACGGCTTCCGTCCACTGCGCCTGACGTCCGTCTGCAATCAATGTTTTGTTATGGCTACTCCTCCACGTTGTCAAGAAACTTAACTCACACATTCAAACTGAAATATTGTTAGTCCTAAATGCAAGTGATGCCCCCTCCACTAAATATGGTCGCCATATTCAAAATATTACCCTTGTTAGTTACCATACACTCGTAAGAAGCTTGCCATGAAGCTAGTCGCATCTATTTACTTTTCTTGTTCATCTGGTATGAAATTGGTACTCTTCCGAGTTTCTGTATGATCAAAAGGACGACTATTTTGAAAATCTTGTTATTCAATTTCTCATGAAAACACTTGGTTAGATTTGAAATATAACTTTCACAAAACACCCCTTGCAACATGCTGCTGGCTATTAAAGAAACTTGTACCCTTTTACAAACCAGCCATGGCAGCCATCTTGAAATAACTGTGATCGTTACTTGAATTTCTCAAGTTGTCACACTCTCTTTGTGAATGTTTGGTTCTATTGATACATGATTTTTTCAGCTAATGTTCATTTGACACATTCAATTCGTCCTAAATCGAAATGTGCTTCCCCAGCCCCTTTTACAACCAGCATGGCTGCCATGGTAGCCATTTTGAAAATCTTGTCATAGACACTCTATATGAAAGCATGAATTGTATCAAAAATAGGTCTTTTCAAGTGAACATGGGCGCTAAGACTTGCCCACGCTCATTGACATTAGAAAATCTTTCGTAATGTATAAACAATTATGCAATTTAACAGGCTTCTCACTGTAACTAAAAGTACGACAATTTCCAAATTTAAGCAAAATCAAAGCCACAGTTGTTGAGTTATTCCAATTCAAAGTTATTATGTATTTGATATATTCTAGTTCTGTTTGTGTAAATAATGCCACCAGCTTTCACATATTTTGTAACACTATGTAACTACTTACAGTAGATCTCAGTTGACAGCTCTCCCATTGACCGTATATAATGAGATAAACGGGGTTCCTAGACGTGTCGAAAAGGCCAATACTTCGACTCAACATTAAAAGACTTATGGACAAGTTTGACTGAGATCTTGAATTCTTTGTATTAGAAAATATTCAAACATCATGCAGCTTATACCTCTTTACAGAAAGTACATTTATGGATTAATGTTGGTTTTGTTTGGATTGGTTTGGTGTTTGATCGTTTGGTCTTTTACGGCACAGCAACACAAGTAGGTTATTCAGTGCCAACGCAATTGGAGTAATGCGCATTGCCCAAGTAGGATTCAACCCCTCACCTTTTCTATCACGAGTCCGGCGCGCTAACCACTGAGCCAATACAGCTTCTGCCTCTGTTAGTCTCCTCTTACGACATGCAGAAGGGTGCATCGGACCTATTCTACATCTTGGAGCCCGAAGGGGTGGGGGTGGGCGGTATGTGAATCTTATACAAATGGGAAAAGATAATGCACTTAAGTGCTTAACATTGCTATTCATATTGTGGCGAACTTCAGTTAGACAGAAAAAAGCATGAACAACAAAGTAGGGTATTGTGTTTAGGTATTTAGTTGCTCCAAATATAGAAAGATAATTTAGATGCACCACTATATCCTAAACGTGGATAAGCCATTGTAGAAATTTGCAGCTATTTAATTTGCTGGTAGTGGTATACTATCATTGGTTGCTTTGTTTTAAGAGATCCAGTTTATGGGCAAAATCTGTGTTTGAGTAATTTTCCCTAAATGTAATGTTGACAAATGACACAAACGTACATCAGTCATGACTTAAAACAACAGCTGGCTCATACTACCTGAGATTAGGTAATTAATTTATGCTACTCTGCCTCCAGTTTTAATCTTTCGTGCCGCTAGTCTAACACAAAACGACCATATCAATAACATCTACACTAAAAGTACTCCTGTATTATGAAGTTTTACAAGCATCATTATCACCTGTAATCTTCATATTTTGATATTTTAATTTTATCTTATTTTGGAGGTTTAATGTGGTTTCATAGTAATGGCATTTGTTGTTGTTAATATTGTTCCACTGTAAACAAAGGAACGCCACCCTTTAAATGGCGAAAATCAATGCTTCCCATAAATGTAAATAAAAAATAAAATGTGTATGTTTCTCGGAACTAGGTCTTCAATTGTGACAAAAAAAATTTCTTCTGTTTTCCACATAAAATAAAATCGGAAAAAGTATGAGCTCCTCCTCGCCCACCCCAAGTCCCCTCCCCCCACCTTATTTGACGATACGTGTAGGAAAATTCGTCTTCTGGATGATACGTATTTGTGTGTATGTGGGGTGTGGGAGGGGGTGGAGGAGTGTGTGATGGGCAGGTATTGAATTCTTTTGAAAACTTTCCTTTTTTGTAAAGTGTAATTTGAACGAGTGCCAAATCATTCCAAGTTGAAATTTGAAATACAAAACACGAGGTAGAAAGATCAATAATATGTAAAGAATAAAGATAAAATTTCCGTTTAAATGGGATATAATTTCGATCAGGCTACGTGCGTGACTAAAATAGATTTTAGCCGTAAGATACAATTTTAATACTGGTTCTAAAATTACAAAAGAAAAAAACACTCTTTGTCGAGAAAATGTCCTCGATTAAGCATTTTCCTCAAATGCTGACATGATCTGACGCATGTATCAGCTATTTATAGCTCTGATATCAGAATCCAGGAACACATGTGAACCTACGATAAAGATACAGATATCGTATTATCAGACAGTCACAAACATAATGCTGTATTGCAAATATATTTTTCTATATATTTTAATACTTTAAATAAGTAATATACACAATAATCAAAGGGACTTGCTTATGCAGAATAAATTAAAATGGTCACTTGTTTCTGATAGGATAATGAGGCAGTGAAAGAGAAAAATATCTTACACGTTATTCGAACTCGAGACCCCTGACATACACATCAATCACTCCACCAACAAAGCTAAACTGATTATTCGTTTAATCTTACTGATTTTTGTGACCATAAGCATTATAAGCATAAAGTCGAATTTTAAAATATTTTCAAAAAGTCGAGTGCAGTCGAGTATCTCTGTGATTTATCATTACAATTATAGTGTTTTGATATAAGATTCTTTGAAGCAAACTTTTCGGAGGTACTCACTTGAACTCTACATTACAAAATTACACAAAATATCTGTTTTATTCTCTCTATAAGTTCAACATAAATCAATAGTTTCACTTGTGGAGCATTTTCAGGAAATTCGGAGTAGATTTTGTGCAAAATATATCAAAATATTTTGTCGTCTTGAAAATTTAATTTTTTGGGTTTGAAAACTGAACTAATAAGGAACAAAATCCAATACAAATAGGCGTTGTCCTTTGTTTGATACGGTGTGTTTATTCAGTTTCATAGTTCTCTATTACAGGTATACAGTAACAACAATGGACGAATGTAAGTATGAATTTAATCATTATTTTATAATAATTACACCTTAACTATACAAAGAAATCGAATGACTTTGGATCCGATATTTATGGATGGTTATTCGGACTGAAATATTCTCAACGCGTGATTATTGTACAAGAGACAATTTGATGAAAATAGACCCACATTTATACATCAGACAAGAGAAAAGAAGCAAGAAATTATTGTGGCCAATTACAAGTCTGAAAGCGCCCAAGGATGCGACAGAAAAGACTGGATTCACAGATAGATGTAAACTGTAAAAACCTTTCGAAACCGAGAAAATCTTGAATACCTGATAAAGAATAGTCCATTAAACAATTAACTAACTACCTACCAAAATAACTGACTGACTGACCTAGAGACTAAGATACAGACTACATATTACAAGGAGATTATGCTATTGCTGAGTTGAACCCAGTTTTTTATGGCTGGAATGTGTTCAACATGCATGTACCAGATATACGTATAAATGTCAGCCTTATTTTTGTTTGTGTTCCAGTTTCCTTTTGTTTGAGATACGTCGACCAATTCATGGTATCGAAAACTGTGCCGGCACTTAAACTATTTGGTCACAGACGACTAATTTATGTTACTAGTTACGGATCCAGCCTCAATCGGAGCACCTCGTATCGTTTCGCCTAAAATCTATCTCGGAAATACTTCGATTGAGTGATATAGAGTAAAAAGGGAAAAGTCGCTGGAAAATGGAGGAGAGCTCAGTCTCACGCTGAAGTATGCTCGGCCAAGTATAACCATATCAAGCATTATGATATCATTTTGGAATTATTTGAACAAGTTCAGAAAAAGAAAGTTCTCATATAAGTTCATACTTGAAAAAAAAAAAAAAAAATCTTGCGAATGTTTATCAGCTTTTATTTCTGTTTGTGTCACAATTTCCAATCGTTTACGATACTTCGACCAATTCATGGTATCAGAACACTCTTCGGGCACTTAAACTATTTGGTCACATACAACTAATTTATATTACTAGCTACGGAACCAGCATAAAATTGGAACACCTCGTGGCGTTTCTCGTAATATCCACCTCGGAAATACTTCGATTGAGTGATACAGAGTAAAAAGGGGAAAGTCGCTGGAAAATAGAAAAGAACTAGGTCTCACGCTTGTCAAACATTGTCAAACATTATAATACCGTTTTGGAATTATTTGTACAAGTTCATGAAAACATCTCATCTAAGTTCATACTTGAAAAAAGAAACTTCCGAATCTTTCGGAGAAATTGGTCATCTCAATCGTTAAGTCGCCGTAATGAACTTTACGATGATTTATAACATATAAATGAACCATTTGGTAAACAAGGTCAGGTATATGCAACGGCTGCTACTGTAGTATTTCCG
The DNA here is from genome assembly GCA_029931535.1 of Margaritifera margaritifera. Classification (NCBI taxonomy): domain Eukaryota; kingdom Metazoa; phylum Mollusca; class Bivalvia; order Unionida; family Margaritiferidae; genus Margaritifera; species Margaritifera margaritifera. The sequence goes on along the minus strand of JAQPZY010001333.1, from coordinate 1,353,426 downwards.
AGGTGTGTTTCCAATCACTGGCGGAAAGACCCGAGAGTCTTCTGATTGAACCAGTCATGTGTGGTGATAAATACCGTATTTAAAAGATTGAGTGAAAATAATTTCCCGTTATTTTTTTTTTTTTTTTTTTTCTCAGAAGAAAACTAAATATGGGTAAATTTTAGATGCATGGACTGTTTATTGCATCCTATTGGAGTCCCTAATAAATTCATTCATTTTTTTCTTCTCTGATTTATTCCTGGAAGTTTGCCAACCAGTGAAGAATGTTACTTGCATTCAATAGAAAGCAGCATTCAAGTCCAAACCGAAAAAGCACGTTTTCTTGAGTTCATTCTTTTGCTTTTGTGTAAGATGATAATTCTGATTTCATTCTTTTGCTTTTGCGTAAGATGACAAAGCATAACTCGTGTGATTCTGCCGCTTCCGAAAATGTTTACTACCACTAAAAATTCCAGTAAGTTGATTCAGATGCAGCTATTTTTAGAAAACGCAACATAACCTATAATAAGTTTTTGATATATTGTGCCCATATTAGTGTCTAACATAAGTAAGATAGTCGTGATGAAGTAAATTAGTGCAGTAATACCTTGAATACCATAAAGGGAACAATCCAGTGTAAACACTTCTTTTGATAATTAAGCATCATAGTGCAGTCATAGCTAATTATTTTATACCTGTAAGTAAAATAAGGAAATAAATATTATTATGTGCATATTTTAAGAATGCAATGCTGAAAACAATTCCTTTTAAAAGTTAGGAAGCATCATTTTTAGACAATATTCCTTTCTTAGAAATGCACGTACAGGACACATTAATTTGTCACATGGTCGCATAGCTTGAATTTATTTCAAAATTCGTTTGGATGCAAACAAACGTTGATTGCATAATTGTTAATGTAATGTGTTTTCTTCACCTTTGGGGTACTGCTACAGTGTGAATAGGACACATGCAGTTGGTTCAGATCCTTCAATTTAATGGGACCATGGTGACTTTTTTCAACCACAATATCTAGAGTAATTCTTGGTTTGTCTTGATAAAAAATATTTATCCGGCAACATTCCGTGAAAAATTAAATAATCTTTGGTAAATGCTAACATAGATAAAGGCAATAGCAATTCAAACAAATCGAAAGAGAAATTAGAGGTGGCTCTATTTTATAGCCAACCAATTTCTGTATAAAAATGCAATAACTGTTAAAACTGTGTTTCATGATGGATAGTAAATGAATGTTACCATGTTCTTTTTTTCCCCTCCGCCATTTAAACGACATATTTATTTACCTGTAAAATACTAGAGGACGACATTTTCTAGTCTCCATTTATTGTTAATTGTAATATTTCAGAACGAACGAGAGTTGGGTATAGCTGTATGGTAGGTAAACAGAGAGGGTTACAATTTCTCGAAATTTCTCGATGCATTTATTTATTTAAGCGTGTCTCAAGAAAAGATCGTTCTAATTTAAATATATTAGCCAGTATTCTCTCTATTTATCTTTTAAATATTTTCTGAAATAGCTATGCGTTAACTTGTATCATGGACTTTAGATGTACCCGAAAATGAAAATATCATCTTCTTTTACAAGGTTACAAGTTCACCACTCTTTTCCTGCTTTATCTGATGGCCGTTATAGATTGTCAGTCATCATTAACCATTTCAGGAGGTGAAGGAAGCATCACGCACAATGTAACAAACCTTGACCTTGACCTTAGGTATAATTGCATGTTAATCATTGTTGATGAATATGCCTTTTATGGCTGAGAATATACTTTATATACTTTTTTTCAATAGTAATAGACCTAAAATAGTTTGGACACCTAGTATGTTTAACACAGTTGTTTTATCTGTACTTTCGTAACAGAGATGGTTCATCTTAAACAAGTATATTCGAATTATTGCGTTGTTTCTTTTTTATTGTATTCTCGAATTCCACATTTTCGTTCTTAAATTAATGCATGCGACTAAATTTTCATGAACAAAATTAGAGTCAAGTGTGTAAATGTTTATTTAATTGCGGTAAATCATTTTATTTTTATCTATTCAGATTATACGTTATCAATCGAACTCCCACCCCCTGGCACGCTTGTCATTGATTATTTTACCTAAGTACAAAATTCAATGTATTTTAAGCAGAAAGAATAAATTTCGGTTCACTTTAGCAAATGCTAGAAGTTTACTTCTGTGTGCATTGGGTCAGGTTGTAGATCAGGTCCTGAAGATCAATGTAGCTTTAAAATCAAGAAATATATATATAAGTATATGTGAAAAGTGTGAAATGTATCACAATACCCATACTTAAAATGGGCATTAATGCAAAAGAGATAGAGAGATAGATCTGCCATCTTTCTTAAAAGTTTACGTCCTGTAAAGGAATAGTTTTATAGTAGTGGTCAAAGATAAGGACGATCATGTTAGCGTCCGCTACCGATCAAGTTGTAAAGGAAGTAAAATTTTAGGATGACTTTTAGCCCAAAAATGGCAAGGTTTTTACTATCAGGTTGTCGTAAATTGAATTTTTCACCATCTAATAACCCAGTCTGATCGAAATTTACTCTCTGCCAAGGAAGTTCACTTAATCACCTTTATTCGCTGTATTTCATTTCAGCATGAAGTTCACAAGTGACGAAATATCATTCAGTGGCGGCACAACGTATGCATCGTGTACTTTTAAATGTAAGTTGGCATATTGCTTATGTGATGCAAGTATTGGTTTTCTTCGGAAATTGTCAGTCACTGAAAAACTTAAATAGGTTGTGCCTATGTCGAATATGTCAATGCAATTAAGGCAGATCACTCGCGGAATATTATCATAGACAACAATACCTGAAGTTGTCCATTGAAATAATTCATCTGAATTTTAATACTTACTTTTTATAATATGAGATCATTTAGCAGAAAAAGAATTGTAATAATGATAGAAGAATTTGCTCGGTCATGCAGATATAAAATTTGCTTTTTTTTTCTTTTCTTTTCAGTTTGGACTGTTGATAATAATAGAAGCATTTTCAAAATAGCACTAAGGTGCACTGCAAATGATGTATCATGTCCGATTTTATGCTCAGGTAAGGTCACAATACCTTTCGGAACTTTCTGCCAGGCAGTCATTATATGTTGATTTCTGCAAGTTGCAGAGTTTTCAGGGCCTATCTGTAGGGGTGACGAGAGACTCGGAGAAAGTTAATTTATAGGTATTTATTTAGAAATGTAACGTGTTTTAAGTGCTTTCACATGTTAAACTCCATCGCCTTGGATGCCTTACGTGGATTATTCATTAACCATAAGAATTGTTTCCTGTAAATATTAGTACAATCGATAAAATCAAGATCTATAAAAAAAAAATGGTCAGTTGAGTTAATAAATGAGGTATCGAGCTCACGCAAACACCTCTCTCGTGGTGAACCTACCTTGCGGTGTCTTTAAACTTTCATTCACTACCCAAATGATGGTTGGACACAATAGTAAAAACGATATCTCCAATCCTGGACCAATAAATACCTAGGCTTTTAAGCAGCAAGGGCCTTTCACACGAGTTGAAACAAAGTCTCATTGGGAAAAAAAAAAACAAAACGGAATAAGCCCATTTTTAGTAGCCGATCCAAGCACGTATTACCACTTTTCAATTTAAATGCAGAATTATTTTGTACACGACATCCGTTGAAAGACATTAATATGATGCATTTATGTATTTTCTATTTCCATGAAGACACAATATTATGTGGCAAAAGTGGGTTATATTAATATTCAATGCATATCTTTGGCCATACCTTTATCTTCAATAATTGTCGAGTTATGTCTGCTCTAAAACCGGGAACTATGGCCGTAATAGCTATATTGGTAAAAAAACAATCCAAAACAAAACACAGCAAATAGTTTCATTTCTCGTAGTGATAAAGGAAGAAGGTGGAGAGGAAAAGAATGGATAGATGGATAGACGCGATATAATATATCCAATATATCCATCTCACTGATTCCGCAAAGTGATATATATATATATATATATATATATATATATATATATATATATATAGAGAGAGAGAGAGAGAGAGAGAGAGAGAGAGAGAGAGAGAGAGAGAGAGAGAGAGAGAGAGGAGTTCCGTCATGGTTGCATGTTCGAGGGGTAGAGGGATGGCGTGGCGGGTTTCTCTTTATACCTAGTTTTGATCTCGTAATTATTGTGTAATTTTTAATTCCAGTTACTTACATCTTATTTGAATCTTTCTTCAAAATAATAAATAGCCTTTTTCGTCTACGTCGTCAGCAAACTCTTGTACTGGCCAGCAGATCAGAAACAGATTATGCGGTGGTGTTAACTGTTCGAGATCAAAGAAGATCGATATCCTATATTGCCTCTCATATGTCGAATGCTCAGGTGTTATTTTCTTCAATATTTTGGCAATCGTAATCTTACTGAATTATTAGCTGTTTCTTATTTTTCATATAATTCAGATGCCATACAGTCGTAAGCGGTTTTTCTTCAGAAAATGTGGAACATTAATGAGTACAGCGTCTGCTGACTCTCCCTTCATGTGATGGTACGAAGTCGGTACTGTTTTGTAGTTCAGATTCAAACGTTTTGGGAAGTTTCCATGTGCGCAATAAATATTACACGAAGATTCTAATTACATTTCAAATCGTTAACAAATAGCATTTTTCTGAATAAACTCCTCTTTTGTCATAGGACTTGTTTTGCTCCTTTACTTCATTAAGTCTGTTCACGGGATGGGTGATCATAATTCTCAATGACGTTCTAATAAATATTATTGTGTGCAAACTTGATTGTGCCTGTAAACAGTTTTAGAAAGTGTATTTTAAACTATTTTAAAATCTTACATCTCCAGTATCATTGTCTCCGCAAGTCATAAATGAGTAAACTATTTGATTGAAAATATGAATACTTCATGTAGGTATTACATCTGTCTAGGAAACTTACGGATAAGGAGGGGAATTAGTATTCTTAAAGGCGAAGAACCTTGCCTATGTCTCGGTCTGTAGATTAAATTGCAACATCTGTCAAAACATGCATATTAAGAAAAAAATAAACAAGACACAAACAAAATTTTAATTTACACATATGTCAATTTTTGTTTGTATTTAATAACTGATATAAAGACAAAAACATATTTACACAGAAAGTACACACCACAAACATTACCAACTTCTCATGACAAAACAATACTAAACCACCAAACAAAACCATGCCTACTTTCAAAATCATAGCAAACTTTAAAATGTTCCACCATGTAACGTTGCTGATTATTTCTCAATTGTCTTCTTAATTTATTTTTGACATGTTTAGAAATAACGATTCATTCTCTTTAAGAGGATTGTCATGACGGCTCCTTATCAAGACTTATCTTAATTCAACCCTATTTTTGCGATCCAGCCCCAAAGATTTTATCCGAGTGGTCAAATTGGACCGATTGTGAGATGTCTAATGGAATGGGAATGATGTACAGGTTCAAAAATATTACATGTGCCAATGATGGACGCACCTGTTGCTTACCTATAAACATATCCTTAGTTGACAAACAAGAATGCAGACCTTATACAGGTAAGTTGGATTCGTAGAACGAGGATTTATTTATGTCGAATGCGTTAAGTTTAAAACACCACAAGGGTAGCTAAATATCCAACGATCTCATCTATTAAAAAATAAACTGCAACGAAATTGATCAAAACTTCTAACACCTTAAAATGTCTTCTCCCACAGATGAAATACAAATAAAAGAAAAAACTACGTGTCAACATATAATAAACTAAATGCATCAGAGAGAGAGAGAGAGAGAGAGTTTGTGTTGAGTGACTGGCCATACTATGAGTAATCAAAAGTAGTAACATTTGCATTGTATAATGTGCCTGATTTGATATTTTCGTGGATAGTATTTTGTAAATAACATTGTAGTATGATCACTATTACAGTATTGAAGTATAAGAATTCTAACCGTCAGACATTTGTTAATAGCCTCTTAAATACTTTAACACTTTTATAAGTTTGTAAAGTGCATCTAATATTATATTGTGCCTAATAGTTACTTTCCCCATGTAATGCTAAGGAACCACCAAGGCTTCAAAGTAAATGAATCGTTTAATCATGCTGATATCACAAGACATAGCCAATTATCTCGGGTAACCCTAATAATGCTTTAAAATTCGAGGAAGCTGGAGTGACTGGTCAACCTGGAGTGAGTGCAGAAGAAATTTGGGAGATGAAAGAGTACAGTATAAACATCGTAATTGTACATGTCACCCTGGTTCTTATTCTTTTCTGTTTCCTCAGTTTGAAAATTTGTCAGTATGAAGAAGTTTTCACTCATAATAGGGTTTTAAAATATAGACCTATGAATTGTTTGATCCAAGACATTTCTTTGGGGGGGGGGGCTAAAAAGAGGCCAAATAATTTACAATTAATGCTTCTTCGGATACCTCATGATGATAAGTGCTTAGATAAGTTAGCTGGTAAATGACATAACTATGTATGTTATTATAATAGAAGCGCGCCTACCAACCCACTTGAGAGTCTCTTCCATGCTCCAAGCTGCATTCCACACCAAAACTTGTTATTAAATGATATATCGAATGTATTCTTTGTAGCTCCTAAATACTTAAAATGATTGTCTTATCCCAGAAATGCACCCAGATCAACCGGTTTGGCCGGGTGCTTGAAAAAAAAATATTGATTACAACAGGTTTTAGATGGGGCAAAAATCGTCTGACAGGAACACTGGGAGAGTAAGAACACGAACTCTACACTTTGCTTTGCCGACACTCGAGTGTACGTGTACAGTTGCATGTGACACACTAAACCCTTTTTATAGATTTATTTGCACACGTGTGACGAACAGCATATTGGAAATCACCATAACCTATTTACATGCTATCGTCTACCCGATTTTCGGATCCAATCTCAGATCCCCGCTCCCCATTTTTTGAAATACATTGTTGTACATTTTTGAAAAATATTTTGTATTGTTATTAATTGTGCTAGCCTCAATATCATGTTATGTATTTATCTTAGTTTAAACATTTGTGGCGATGGATCGCTGCTTTAACTCTTTCTAGTTGATGTACATGTGCCCTTTATATTACTGTACAAAACACAAGCTGCTCAATTGAACCCCTCCCATAAATTTGGCATTTTATTATCAAACGGCACTTACTCTACTACTAAGACGCAGAAACACATGTAATTGTGAGAGTCTGTTCTAAAATCATAATACAACAACACAGAGGAGAAGTGCGTTTCTATCAGAAAGTTCTATGTTTCAGAATGTGTCATTTTTGCGCAAAACCATCGCGGAATTTTACTTGTTCTAGCTGTGCGTGATAATATCCTTAACTTTAACAACTTCAGGGATTATTAAAGACATACACATATAATAGTGGAAAAATATAATTAGGCTACTGAGTGGTTTTTATTTTCATCACAGTATTATGGAACGATACTAACATTGTTTAAACTCAAAATTCACATACATGTATATAATCTAGATTTCGAAAATTTGTTTAGTCAAATGTGACATAAACCTAAATTTAGTTCATCCAGATAATGTAATCCTACACATTATGACCTGACTCATATTTTGGTGAGAAATCCAGACCCGTCCCATATTATCGAAATTGTTTGAGCATTTAAGTCGAGCTGAAGTTAAAAGTCGGAAAATTTTATCTATAAATAGCTTAAATCAGAATGAAGTTTCAATCGTAGAACTTTCAATATCTTTCTTTCTTTGGTTGTTCTACTGTCCGATAAATTTCAAATGATATATTTGTATTGCAAAAATCCTATCTGAATCTTGGCTATAGCTTGAGTTCATGTTCAAAATGTTTTGAGAATGCGGTGACTCACACTCAACTCTAACTTCTGACGTCTGGTTGGTCAGTGTTGGTAGATTATCTAAGCAGAAGTTAGAATTTAGAGTTTATTTAGAGCTTGAGCACGAGAATACTATGCCCTCCAGGTCAGGCACCGCAGTCACGAAACAGTCACGAAAATTCAACTCGTGCTCATATTTAACAAATCTTGATTTTCAATAACTTCGCTGCAGAGTGAGGTGTGAAACACGAAATATATGTGGTTATCTTATTATAAATATCTCAAAGATCTTTAAAGACTCTAAGTATGTTTTTGAATTTTGAAGTTTGAGTCTGGGTTAAATTCTTCTGCTCAACTGTTCAGTGACTATGAGGCCATGTCTTGTGTTCTTAGACTTTCCATATCTTGTTCTCTCAGACTGAACGAGACTATTCGCCATATTGTATGGAATTCATCATAAAATTGCTACCCTGCCTTCTTTGATACTTTTATAACGGTGTGAAGAAGGCAAGGTACCAGACTACTGATACATAGTTACATAACTGACATGCTGGGTCTACCCAGTTGTCCGTACACATGCTATTGTGTTTTTTAAACATTTTCAGCAAGAAACTTGGGATCAATCTATCAGCCTCACAATCAGATGCAGTATCTGAGATATTACTTAGCAATTCACATTGGGTATGTTTGAAGAGACACCAAAGTTAAGAAGATCCTAAAGGTTTATAATTCCAGCATCTCTCTAGTCAAAGTTACAAAGTTACAAAAAGTCAATGATTTTGTACTTTCAGCTTAGGAGTTAGTTTCGTGCACAAAAAGAATCACGAATACGGAATCTGAACTTCTCGTTGTGTCCTAATCGCACCGACTACCTACAATCTTTACAATTCACGAATCCATTTTGTGATCATCATTGAAAAAGTAGATTTCAGGACTTGTCTTTCAAAGAATCTCTTCAATAAACACATTAGCAATACCCGATATCTACATTTGTGCAACCAAGCATAATAAGATGTTTTTCTCTAATTTGAACAAAAGGCCTTGCTATTATACAGCCATCTTCCTCTCATACACAAACTGGAGCTCAGATTCGTGTAATATCACACAGTTACCACGACGATAACGCTGTTTCTGGGACACTCATAAAAGAGTTTGAAAGAGTTTCTTTATGATGGTGAACCTTTAGTATGCGTAAGCTAGGAGAAGCTCTAAAATGTAAAGTTTCAAAGTTGGGCTGTGAAAGATTTCTTTTAAATCACTGTCTTATCTTATTCTTGTGATGATATATTTTGGGCTGTGAAAGATTTCTTTTAAATCACTGTCTTATCTTATTCTTGTGCTGGTATATTTTGAGCCGTTTTCTCATTATTTCTTTGAAGCTACAACATAAGTACACTGTTTCGTTCATACGGGGTTTTGATAATTATGTTTTCTATTTCTTCTCCATTTTAGGCAACTGGAGCGCTTGGTCAAACTGGAGCGAGTGTTCATCTTCTGGAGAACAGTATAGAAACAGATCATTAATATGGTCCCAAAATCAACCACAGTGCTTGTTACCTTCAAATGATTCACCATTTGAAAGAAAGAACTGCACGTTTAATCCAGGTGAGAACAAAATACAATGTGCAAATTACAATCTTTTCCATTCTATATTTGGGTTGCCCATAAAAAGAAGGTCAAGCTTATGCATGAGCTCCTGATTTGATATTTGGGATCCGACATCATCACCACTATTATGCTGGGCATGCTTTGATTGAGAATACTCACTGTGTAACTTATATTCGTCATGTAAACCACCATTTCACTGTCCATCACCTCAGATTAATAATAACCGATCTTCATCTTAGAAAGAGAATTGGAAGATCCGTCTCACCATCTTGATGTAGACCACTTGATAGCCTAAAGGTTGTGTATCGATTGTACATGGAGAATTAAAGGAACCTTTCTTAGAGAACATATATCTCATGTAGGATACGTCCGTCATTCTGTCAGCCAATCAAAACATTCTGAGCACAAAATTCAACCTATAATCAAATGTAGAACATTTTCAACTTCAATAACTTCGCTACGAGTGATTTTTGAAACACGAAAACTATGGAGTAACCTTACTATAAATATCTCTACATAAAGGACACATTGAAACATCCTTAGAGATTTTAAGGATATTTTTGAAACTTGGAGTTTTTAGTCTAAGTTCAATATTTGTTCTCAACATTTTCGTGACTACGGGTCCAGACTATCTGTTACTCAAGCATTTTGAGCAAGGGACTTGAGCCCAAGCTAGAAACCCCAAATTCAGATGTCATACTCGAGATATACCTACATAATTGACATTAAACATGCTTGTAGAGACAACAAAGTTAACAAGCTTGTCAAAAAGTTTTACAATTCCAACATATCCCTAATCAAGTTTACAAAACTTTCATGTTGCGGGACTTTGAACTTGCGCCTTATTTTAGTGTTCAAAATATTTGAAGACACTGAATCTGAACTTTTCATTATGTCCTAATATCACGGCGTGCCTACAATCATTACATTTGTCGAATTCAGTTTGTGATCATTGAAAAAGTACATCTCATGACTTGTCTTTCAAAGAATCTCTTCAATAAACTAATTAGCAATACCCAATATCTACATTTGTGAAACCAAGCATACTAAGATGTTTTTTTCTCAAATCTGAACGAAGGCCTCGCCATTATACAGCCATCTTCCTCTCATACACAAACTCGAGCTTATATTCCTATAATAACACACAGTTACCACGACGAGAACGCTCTAAGACTTTGAAAGAGTTTCTTTATGATGGTGAACCATTAGTATGCGTAAGCTAAGAGAAGCTCTAAAATGTAAAGTTTCGAAGTTGGGCTGTGAAAGATTACTTTTAAATCACTGTCTTATCTAATTCTTCTGACGGTATATTTTCATAAATTTTTTCATTATTTCCTTGAGGCTACGTGGTGAGCACAATGTTTAATTCATACAGGGTTTTGTATAATTATGTTTTCTATTTATTCTCCTTTTTAGGCAACTGGAGCGCTTGGTCAAACTGGAGCGAGTGTTTATCTTCTGGAATACAGTTTAGACACAGATCATTAATATGTTCCCAAAACCAACCACAGTGCTTGTTACCTTCCAATAAGGCATCACTAGAAAGAAACAACTGCACGTCTAATCTCGGTGAGGATATAATACAATGATCAAGTTACAACCTTTTACAGTCCGAACAGCTATAGTGCTTGGTTTCCGCATTCTTTTGATCCCCCATTTTCCTCGGGATTTGAAATGTTTAACCATTGGGCATGACATAATAGTGATTTTCTTTTGTATTCTGAAGTTATTTCTTTCCAAATTATAATGTAATTTACTCTTTCCAAAATAATTCTTTATGTCATCCTTGAACAAGTCGAGAACTGTGCGTGAAATGTTAAAACCTTTACTTGTAGCATTAACGTTCTATACCAAGCACTGAAAAACAACTAGCAAGACTTCCAGAATCATCGCATTTTTTAGGGTGTTTGTCTCGCTATTCTAATCAAGAATAGCCGAACGTGTGTCTGCCTGTTTGATGCGATTCAAGGTGTCAGAAAACAGGTCACTTGCACTGTTTTGAACTTTGGCGAGTAGTTCTACCAGTAAGCATTTCTTCAACATTTGTAGTATTATTGCCGTGCAATAATGTTTTTAAGGGTATGGCAATCTTTGGCATTTTGATACGCTCAACCGTATCTATTAGTTGTATTCTTACTAATGTAGCCCCACTGGGACAATCAGGCAGTAACTTGTCTCTCTAATGAACACTGTTCGATAAAAACTGAGCAGATCATCTATTTGACTGTTTCTTGCAATAAATTATATATATATATATATATATATATATATATATATATATATACATATATATATATGTATATATATATATATATATATATATATATATATATATATATATATATATATATATATATATATATGGGTTGCACATCTAAAAGAAGGTCAAGCTTATGTATGAGCTCCTGACATGATATTTGGAACACAACGTCATCACCACTATTATACTGAGTATGCTTTGATTGAGAATACTCACTGTGTAACTTATATTCGTCATGAAAACCACAATTCCACACTCCATCACCTCTGGTTAGTACACACCGATTTCCATCATAGAAAGATAACTGGAAGATCAGTCCCACCATCTTAATGCAGGTCACTAGATAGCATAAAGGTTATATAGGTCTTGTCAATACTATCGATTGTCCATGAAGAATGTAAAGAGTTCTAAGAAAACATATATCTCATGTAGGATATGTCTGTCATTCTGTCAACCAAACAAATCATTCTGAGTACACTCAAAATTCAGCCTATGAACAAATTTCGAACATTTTCATCTTTAATAACTTCGCTACGAATGATTTTTGAAACATGATCATTATCGAGTTACCTTACTATATGTCACGGAATTGTATAAATCCCTTATATTAGCAATACATGTACTCGGGTTTCGTTTTTCAGTATAACAACGATGCTTGAGAGTGAGTTATGTATATTGTACAATATTTCGAAACAGTGAGTTCGGTTCACCCCATGCCGCACGTGCGAAGTGCTTTCGATGGGGAAAACCGAATACACCAAGCGTACGGACGATGTAGAGCTGCATCGTCCGTGTATAAATGCCTCACCGTAAGACTAAATCTTTACATTACGGAACGTCTTGTCAGTGAGCAGTCTACTTAAGGACTTGCACGTCTTCAGCTGTAGAGGTACGTAAATCGTTTATCAATTTATAGCGTATATTTTTTATGTAGCTTCGGCTTGCGTAGTACAATGCAAATATTTTCTATTCTTGTTTGTATATTTTCTATTCTTGTTTGTTCTTAATAAGAGCTTTATATTAGCAATATAAAGTGGCGTTTTTAGGAAACGTTTAGTACCATAAGATTCTTATCGGACACGTGTAGGTTCACTTTTGAACTTGTTCATTGCTTTGTAATGTTTGCCGATAATATAATTTGTATAACTTACCGTATATAACGTCATTACGTGTTATCGTATATGCCCGTGTCAATCATACTACACGGTGTTAGATTTATTTTCAGCTGTAGAGATCAGAGTCGACGAGGTCCCAGCTATAGAGGGGACAATAGAAGTTGACTATAGCAGCTGTAAAGCTAACCATAGCAGCCGTGGAGCTGAATAAACAGTGTGTTGCTTGGATACCAGGTGATCGGGAGTTGTTGACCCATTGGTGGGCGTGGATCGCTTGATTGACCAGTGCGACTAGCAGCCAAGTATGCTAGTGACGGAGTGTTCGGGAGTCGCTCCATATATGTAATCTTTTAGCCGTGGGCTAATTTCGGGTTTTTGTGACACCCAGTGGTTTGGGAATGTAAGATATATCGCATGATATCTATCCCATTTCGTTTGCACCACATTTTATTATTTGAATAAAGTGCCTCATGTTTCATTATTTGAGGGTAGACATTTTTGCTATATGAGTAAAAACACGTCATTTTTGCTATCTGAGTAAAACACATCATTCCTTTCATCGTGTGAGATAAATCATTAGCCTTTATCATTGCACTGTGTATTTATTTATTTGTGTTCATATTTGGGTTACCGTATTAGGTTCGTGCGGATTATGTTAATTAGTCCAATATTTGGACCCTACACACGCACGTATTAATCATAACCTTTCTTCCCATTCAAGTCATTCATCAATAAACATTGCATTTTTATCACCATCAACAGTGTTCTGTTATAAATCCGAAATCCAACCCGGTTATCTTGTTACACTATAAATAGTTCAACATCAAGGCCACATTTTAAAGATCCTTGCAGATTTTTAAGTATGTTTCTTGAAACTTGGAGTCTTGAGTCTGAGTTCAATTTTGTACTCGATATTTACGTGACTATTGGTCCAAGTTTTGTGTTCTTCAAGTATTTTGAGCAAGGAACTTGAGCTCAAGCAGCTAGAAACCATAGTTTTTGATGTAATACTCGAGATATACCTAAACAATTAACATTGAACATGCTTGAAGAGACATCTCAATGCAGATCACTTGAGGACAGATAGGTTTTGTCAATAACATTGGTTTTCATTAAGGAATTTACAGAATTTTAAGAGAACTTATGACTCGTATAGGGTACGTCCGCATCATGTCCGCCAAAAGAAACATTCTGAGCACAACAAATTAAACCTATAACCATATTTCAAACATTTTCATCTTCAATAACGTGGCTTCGAGTGAGGTTTAAAACACGAACATTCTGGAGTAACCTTACTATCAACTTACTGTGCTCAACATTAACGTAACAACAGATGCGCGCTTCAGGCTTTCCGAGCAAGAAACTTGAGTTCAGGCTAGAGACCCAAAATTCAGATGTAATACTCATGATATGCCTAAACAATTTATATTAAGCATATTTGAAGAAACAACTTGTAAAGAACATCATAAAAGTTTTATATTTCCAACATCTTACTCAAAGTTACGAAACGTTAATGATTTTTGGAATTTAAGCTTGCGCGTTAGTTTCGTGCTGAAAACGTTTGAAGAATACTGAATCTGAACGTCTCATTGTGTCCTACTCTCACCGAGTGCCTACAATCTTTACAATTGTCCATTCCAGTTTGTGATCATCATTGAAAAGTAGATCTCAAGACTTGTCTTCGAAAGATTCTTTGTAATAAAACGGATAGTAATAACTGATATCTAAATTTGTGAAAACAAGAATAATAAGATGTTTTTCTCAAATCTCAATTAAGGCCCTACAATCATACGGCCATCTTCCTCTCCTACACAAACCCGATCTTACATTTATTTAATATCATGCAATCACTACCACGATGAAACTTTTTTCTACGGAACTCATGAAAGAGTTGAAAGAGTTTCTTTATGATGTTGAACCTTTAGTAGGCGTCGGCTACGAGACGCCCTAAAATGTAATGTTTCAAAGTTGGCATGTTAAGGACTGCTTTCAAATTACTGTCTTATCTCATTCTTCTGATGAAATATTTTCAGTTGTTTTTTAATTTTGATTTTGTCTGTTTGTTTGTTTGTTTTGTGTTATTTTTTAAAAAATTATTTTTTGGATAATTAGTTATAAGAACGAGGTTTCATATGTACGGTTTTTTATAATTATCTTTTTACTTCTTCTTCATTTTTAGGCAACTGGAGCGCTTGGTCAAACTGGAGCGAATGTTCATCTTCTGGAGAACAGTATAGACACAGATCATTAATATGTTCCCAAAACCAACCCCAGTGTGTGTTACCTTCTAATGATTCACCATTTGAAAGAAAGAACTGCACGTTTAATCCAGGTGAGAACAAAATACAATTTGCAAATTACAATCTTTTCCACTCTGGACTGCTACTGTGCTTGGTACTAGTACTGCTTTCATGCTTAATTTTCTGTGGAGTTGAACTCTTTTACCATCGGTCTTTACAGAATAGCGTATTTGAGATTTTATTCTGAAGTTATTTCTTTCCAAGTTATATTGAAATCACTCTTTTCAAGGCTGTCTTTCTGTCATCCTTCAACAAGTCAAGAACTTTGCATGACAGGCTAACACCTTCACTTAGAAGATTATCTCATAACGTTCATTTTGAAATGCTCAACTGTAACTATTGCCTTTTCTTCTTAATACTGTATTATTATTATTATTATTATTATTATTATTATTATTTAATCGCAGTTCTATATTTTGTTTCACCATGAACTCATGATTTATAGATCCAGTAATTACCTGCTTGAAATTACCTGATAAACTTCATTCATTCCAACAATTTTCCTAATTTGACAAAATTTTTATTTTCAAATAAATATCCACCCTTTTCAAAACTTTTAATATACCATAATTGTCATATTTGGTCAAGGTCGAGCTTATACATATTGTAATTTTTTTAAACATGTATTCCTATTTTTCACACAGTAGTTTTAATCCAATGATAATATTGTTATTTTATCAAGGTGTACTAGCATTTGAAAATAGTCATTAAATAAGATAATTAAATATGACATATATGATATGACATATGTATGTGAAAATTAAAAATAATATTTGGTCAAGGTCGAGCTTATACATATTGTAATTTTTTTAAACATGTATTCCTATTTTTCACACAGTAATTTTAATCCAATGATAATATTGTTATTCTATTAAGGTGTGCTAGCATTTGAAAATAGTCATTAAATAAGATAATTAAATATGACATATATAATATGACATATGTATGTGAAAATTAAAAATAATATTGTATATATATATATATATATATATATATATATATATATATATATATATATATATATATAATTTGTTGATATTTGTGGAAAAAATGGAAAAGTGACCAGGAGAAAACAAGAATTTGTTGCATGGTAAAATATTGTATGAGATGTACATGAAAAACTGACTCGTCATTATATGGTCCTTCTCAGTGAGAATAGTAAAGTAGATAGATCCTGCTCATAAAAAAGGTCCAAAAACTGAGCGACGATGGTGATGATGACGATGGTAATTTCTATATTCTTCTTCTTTATCTTTTTCTTATTATTATTATTATTATTATTATTATTATTATTATTATTATTATTCCCACTGTTGCTGCTTCTGCTGAAGTTGATGCAATTGTAATTATGGCGATCACTTGCTTCTACGGTACATCAGACAGTAACAATTTATTTTCCAAATTATCTTTTGAAATATTTTAGATGCATCTGCACAAGGAAACAGAAAAGAGAATATCAAAGAAGATGAGAAGCGCTACACATTAAGTGAAATCATCTTGGTGGCTTTTGGTTGCTTGCTAATGGGCGTTATCCTAACTGCCTTGTTATTTACTCTGTACATGAAGAGGACACAGCAAGGATGGTAGGATATTTAGTTTCATAGAACGTTCTCTTTAGGACTTAATTTGATGTTGAGCTCGACCTAGTTTTCATGCCATCTGTAACCTTTGATGTCTACTCAGCTCGAAGTTTCAAACTTCATTACCAGGAAAGAAAATTATACATTTATTTGCCTAAATTCTGAAACAGACCTTTTATTCTGAACCATAACCTGAAGAGATCGTCAATATTTCTTTCAGAAAAAAAAATCAGGAAGAAAATTTTAAGTTGAAAGAAAACATATGTTGATAGACATATATAAACCGATATTAAGATGTAAAAGACTCTTCTAAGCCGTGATAAAGAATATTATAGGATGAATGTCTCATTCGACTTACTGAACCTGAATCATAAAGGTTCAACTGTACTTTTCAACATATTTTGACCAAGATTCCGCCGTCGCCCTTTTACCGTTTCATCGCCTAGCTTTTTATATGAGAAATTTGCGACCGTAACTCATTTCGATACGCTTATACTTCGTTTCCAAAAATGATATGGCGGTAGTATGTAACATACTTACTCTTACTCAACGACCACTAAAATGACAATCTAAAATTGTATTTTTCTTCTTCCTATGAAGCAGTCACCATACTGATTATACTTTAAAGATTTAACTTCATACTTGACAGTATTCATCAAATCATGAAGCTTGAAAATCGATTAGACACTGTATGAACAACCTTTGCTGGGGCCGTTCGTTGTTTAATCCGACTTCAAGCTTCATGGCTTCATAAATTATGTAAAATATGAAGTTCAATTCTTATAATTACAAACATTTATAGAAATCATAACTAATCTCAAGAAATAAATAACATACCTATTTTCAACCATTGTTTACAATTTTTGTCCAAGCACACAAGAAGGGCCCATGAATACATAAGTAGTTCCTTGCTACTGTTATGAATTGATAACTTCTAATTTTCTGCGTCACCTGATACGACTTTAACCAATTTAAATGCTTGTTACAAAGGCTTGGTAAAGGAAACATGCCAGATATATTCAAAATTAATCTCGAATCCTTGCCATTAACACAGCAGGGTACGTGGCGGGACAGTAAGGTCATATATTTAACAGTAGGTCCGAACTTACTGATCATTCTATACATCACAAGCCTTTCATTATATATCCTTGCGTGACTTTTTGTATGCAAATGCATTGCGTGGGATGATTCGGTATGTTTTTCTCTTATTAGTTCTGTTAAATATTGTATCATAAATTATACAGTAGTGTTTGAAGAATATTGGGGCTTGCAAGCTTGCTGCGTCGTTATTCGGTCTTGCTTACGGTATACAACAGAACAAACACTACAATCTATAATTATTACAAATCCATTTAATCTTATATGGTTGATCTGGCGTTCGATACAGATGTTCAGTCCGTATTTCCATATCACACACCCAGATTGGAACTACTTTGTTGTCTTTTTTGACGTCCGCTGGTCCAAATTTTTAAGACACAGTGAATCGAACTTTTATACATCCCAATTCGTTTTTACTTTCATTCGTACTATAAAACTCGAAATATTTAAAAAGCGTAAACGAGGGGGTATGTTATAAATACAAAACCGCATTCGTGTTTTATTCTGAGTCGGGAGAAAGAACTCGTATTATAAGGCTTGTGAGTACGACTCGGCCAAACGGCCTCGACGTATCCCTACGCCATATCAACCTCGTTCCTTCCGCAGACTCAGAACAAAAAACGAATGTAGTTTTGTGTATGTAATGTTTTGCAAATAGATTTATGGGAGTGAACAGGCACATATCGCTGCTATAATTGATACGGTCCGGGTTTCGGAAAACGGACATATTTTGTGTATATTCCGTAGTTTACTTTTCAAATAAGAAGCAAAAAAATAAATAATGCCAATATCACGTGACACCCTGCATATTTAGGTATCCCTTAAAATAGTGATACGATTAGAAGTGAGTTTATGCCGTCAAGAACTGTCAGATCTGTTTGATGTTAATGTAATCTAGTGCTGTCAGAATTCTTGGATTTTCATGTCATCAAGAGCTGTCGGATCTTTTGGATGTTAATGACATCAAGAGCTGCCAAGAGCTGTCGGATGTTAATGTCATCAAGAGTGATGCTAATGCCATCTAAAACTGTCAGATCTGTTTTATGTTAATGGCATTAACAGCTGACAGATCTGTTTAAATAATATCATAAAGAATGATGTTAATATCATATAGAACCATCATATCTGTTTGATGTTAATGGCATCAAGAGCTGACAGATCTGTTTTCATGTTAATGGTTTGGCTGAGTTATTTTTGTTCTAGCAGCGTCATTTAGATCACATGAAATAAATATATAGACTTAGCAGCTGTAACCTTAAATATATATCTTAATAACAGTGAAGAAATATGATCAATCGTTTCTCCAGCCCAACAGTTGTGGCTGTTATATATTTAGAGGTAATTTTAGTAATTAACATTTAAACGTTCTGTATGCATATTTGCATGAAATGAATGTTGGGTAGATTATTTCATACAAGTAATAGAATCACAGATAAATATAAATAGCACTGTTTCAGTCAAAACTTACATTTCGTTTCTACAATTGATATTTGTATTTTAGTTTCTCAAATATTATCATGGAACCCCAAGGTGATTCAAGAGAGCAGTGCGGTCCAGATTTGCGGGTAGAAGTATAGTAGTTTTCTTATTTGTATCGTAAAGAGTTAATAATAATAATAATAATAATAATAATAATAAAGATGATAATGTTAAAGAAGAAGATAATGATGATGATGATGATCTTGCATATCAAAATTTCTAGTACAATTTCATTTTTTAAAATCAATCACTTATGACAACAAAAGTGTAAATTCTACAAATTTACCAAATAGAAAGAAGTTTATTTATTTCCATTTAAATGCTATTTGAAGACAGGTGTACAGCGCAACCTTTACCACGAAAATGATATCTTGATTGATATTATGGTTATATACATATAGTTTACTGTTTGATAACATCAAAGGTAACAATTAGCCATTGCCAGGATTCCCTCAAAGAGGTTTTTTTTTCTTTCTCAATATCATATACCTGTATTTTTCTTACCTCATTTTCCATTCGTATGTTTGCCTGAGATATTAAAAGTTCATCATTTAGAGAGTGCCCCTGCGTACAGTTTCTAATATAAGTTATCTCACTCATATTGTCGAACTTTAATTGTCTCGTTCTTTACCATTCGTTATATATTATGTTATGTACAATATTTCGAATAGTAAGGAATGTGCAAATACAACATGTCTTTAATTCAATAGCCTTACTTTACATTTTATAAGCTTCTGTTTAACATGAAAACAAACTAAATAATATCTGTACAAAATCAGATAGCAGAAATATTTTTGACGTTAATATTTATAATGTTTACGAACTCTACAAAATCCATTTAAATTAATTTTATAACGTACAGCAAAGTTTTCATGTTAAATGATTGCAAACTTTCGAAAAATAATAGTGCCGGATTCACTTCTCCCTTCTTCGTAATAAAAATTGTTAGCTTTTCTGTTTTTAACATTAGAAAATTCCTCTCCTACAAAATGACTTGCAGATAAAGTATATTTTAGCAGGTACATAAAATCAGTTTTAATTTTAACATCTACGAAGCATGTATAAAATACCCGCAATCAACACGTATTCTGAGGAATGTGATTCATTGGAGCACTTGAAAATTATGTTATTGATAACGTCTATTCTTAAGGAACGTTGTGTAACTTCGTCATCAAAAAGAAAATGTAAATTTATATTCATGTATATCGAGGTTTTGCAGAAATTGACATTTTCGTTAGTACTTAGATTCATGGATAGGGAAAGATGTGGTATTATCTTTACAGACGAATCATTATTCTTTTGGTCTTTAAATCCGTGCTTTTAACAACAGAGAAATCCACAAAACCTGGTAACTTACAAATAGTAGCAAATATGCTGGTGCCTACTTAGTGAAATATAGAAAATAAATAAAAATAAAATTCAAGGCAAGAACAGTTTCGTAAGGTTTTCATTATACGTATACTTTCTGCCTGCAGTTCCAGACTAAGAAGGGCGTCGTAAAGAAATATAACCCCAAAATGCCAGAATCAGCGGACTCCAAGTACGAAAATAAATCTGAGGAAACCCAGTACCAATCGCTCAATTCTAACCAGATCGATAATGATCAGCAAACATACGACAAACTTGAGCTGAAGGAGCATCTATCTGATCACCATGGTAACGAACCTCGTTCTGGTCGTCTAAAGCCGAATGGTAACGATGAACAGACGGACCATATGACGAATAAAACTGAAGGAATTAACGATAATACTCGTGCCAGTGACCTTGGTGGACACAACTACTTCATCCTTGAGAACAAAAACATTTCACGGGAAAGTAAAACCAGCAATCTGGGACGTCCAAATTCCTACGCTGTAGTGGGTGACGAGGTCAGGGACTCGAACTTGGGAACACGGGATGAAGAATCTGATGCGGCCCATGAATATTTTGTTTTAGAACCTATTGAAAATCGACATAATCAGGATTGAGGTAGCAACAAAAAGATCCAAGAACATGATTACTTTGTTCTTATAACTTCAGTAACTTGACATTTTCTCTTGAATTCGATGTATCTTGATAAAAAAACCCCACAAAAAAACAAAGGTTGACATTTGGAAAAGGGTCTTAATGTTGTGCCCATTTGTAAAATTAACGCTCACTGTGTAGTTCAAAATAACGTGATTTAACTAAGAGTAGCTCAAGTCAATGCACACAAACCTATAAATGTTGTAGTGACTTTGGATTACTTGGACTGTTGGCTATATAAAAGTACCATTTTGCTTTAAAACGTAAATATTCAACATTTTACAAGCGATCATCCTTAATAGGGATCCACGGTAGCCTCGGTATGTCTTTGGGAAAGGCACTTAGCTCCCATTTCATCTGCATGATACAGCCAATATTGTGTTGAAAGTGCCGTTAACACCAACAAGAAACGAAACGAAACAATCTTTAATATATAACATGGGTGCCGTAGGTTTGGTGGTTTGTTCCTTTTTAACAGCACTTTTAACACATTATTGGCTATATTATGCTGTGGAAATGGGAGCTATGTGCCTTTCCCAAGAGCGCAAGGCGGTAGCCAACCCTACCTGACCTGTCGGGTACTGAACCAGCCACCCTTGGATTTGAAGTCCGACGTTATACTGAGCTTCCTCGGGTACCTAGGTAGTATAGCATATATGATGAGCACTGTACAGTGATTGACTCAGGACTTTTAAGTATATGGTGAAAGTTTCATTTCAGTTAGAGAAAGAATGTCAAGGTTATTAACATTTGACATAAAATGTGTTGTATAGGAAAAACTACATATATGTCCCACTCAGCTCTTCTGTCTGTTAAATGATTCCGGTCATTTATGCCTAACTGGTGATTAAACTGGTCATCGATCCTTTACTGAGAGGTCAATTTAGATGAGATGAAAGGATCTCAGTAAATCTCTTCCAAGCTTTGGGTAGAATAGAACTTTTATCCGGAACTTTCCATGTGCGGATTTTTCTGGATTATTGTGTGTACTCCCTGAGGTAAGAATATATATATATATATATATATATATATATATATATATATATATATATATATATATATATATATATATATATATATATATATCAGATTCAATCAACCTGGTTTCCGATATAATTTTCTATGATTTTATGCAATTCCATATGTCATGCATTTTTGTCTGACCGGTCGTAATCCACAAAAACCTGAGGTTGCGACGTCATTACTACTATTTAAAAACAAACGCAAAAAAAATGACTGAGTTTCATTTTGGATCCTTGCTATTTGTGTAAAAAATAGGTCGGACAGACATTTTGTTTCCTAACAGTAGGGTCATATTAAAAATAATTCTGCTTTTCAGAGTGTTCGATCACATTATTTCTAGGTTATATCCGACATGTATCCTTCACTTTAATAGTTCTTCCCATGAACTACACATAGTTGCGAGCTATAGAAAGTATAACTTGCAGCTTGTCATACTCTCGACCAATGCAAGCGGAGACTCCATTTAGCGCATGCTATAAACTTCCACTTCCTTCCACTGTTTGCAGACAATACATTATATTCATGATTATTATTTTATAATACAATTCAACATAATTGTCTGATGCATGACAAGAGCTATTACATGGAACCAAACTTGGTTGATTTATCTTAGAAGAATGTGATATTCTGTATGGAGGTTAAGGGATGGGGGGGGGTCTGTCGTCTTTATTTACATACATAGTACAATTCTGAAATTAAGTATCATTTGATAGAAAACCTATGGTAATGACTGTCGGACTTCATATTTCGTTTGTTTTAAGCATGCGTGTATTTTAAACTGCATTTTAGATCTTATTTCCATTTCATAATATTCAATACTAATACATTATATTTATGTACATGATAACAATTATATTCAAACCTCAGACAGCAAGAAGTGGATTTTTTGTAGCAACTTTGGACTTATACAAAAGTTGATACATTATTATTTTATTTCCACTTAGAGAAATTAACAATAATTCAAAATAAGTATAATTTATGTTCGCGATAGTGTGGTTTTCAGCCTATCCCTTCTACTCATGTAACTCAGGGACTTATCCAGGAATATCGTTTAGGGGAGGCGTAAAGTTGTAGGCACGAGGTCTGTGGGATGGAACTCCTGGTAGGAGCCCAATGGGCGAAGCCCCCAGAAGTTCCTGCATTTTAAGTGCTTCCAAAGCATAGTTGTAACCATCTAACGGTTAAAATCATTCTCTAGGAAACGTTTTGGTTCTTCTGCACTCATTTTTAGAGAGAGGAACGGGAGGGGTCGCCATATTTGCCGTCTCTCCCCCCCCCCCCGGCGCATTCCACCCATGTAGCTCTATTCTCCTATGGATTTCATTCACTGAAATCAATAGTGCTTCGCAGCATGGTGTAACTGAGTGAATAATTGGTTTGTATTTGCTGTTCATAACAATATATATAGCGAGGCATTGGCTTAGTTCCCATGTAAAATCACTAACACCATTTTTTTTTACATGCATTCTGTATCGATATCTGATCCATTTGTCATTCATGTACATGTTTGTCATCAGAAAAATACGATATATAGATACTGATACCAATTCATATACAGTTGTGTGTGCATGCGTGTGTGTGAGAGTATGGTCCATGGCAACACTGTTAACAATACTAAATAAAATATCAGTGTACATTTAACATAACTCTTTCTGTGAACAGCGTTTAATCTGTTATCAGTTTGACTATATAGCTTCCAATTTTTTTATTTTTCATTTTTTCAATGTACGTCACTTATAATAAATATATTTTATTCAATGCTTTTTATTTTTCTTTTCTATCGCCATTAAAAGTGATTGACAGTGTATTTCTAAAAGAAGTTCTTCGAACATACTGCTTGCTGATAGCTGCGTTTGTTTAGTTGCAGTTGCCTCCCTTACACCATAAGTATTTCCTCTTTCTCCGTGTTTTGTGTGTACTGCCGCCTGAAATTCACTTATCGCCAGAGAAACAGCAAAGTTTTAAACCTTCTGAGAAACGATATTATGTATCGTCATACATGACAAAATAACAACGAACAATACATACATATATATATATATATATATACATATATATATATATATATATATATATATATATATATATATATATATATATATATATATATATATATATATATATAGTGTTTACTTTGCATTAATCTGCACCAAGTTCAGTAAGATGCTAGTCCCAGGAGCCTTTTCTTTCCAACGGCAAGTCCAATCGTACTTATTTATAGAGTTTGTAGAATACAATTTCCTAATCTCTCTCTCTCTCTCTCTCCCTCTCTCTGACACACACACACACACATTCTTGTATCTGGTTGCCAAACCCTTATTATATTTAATGTAGCTTGTTATCGGCCCTTTCTGACACATATATTGGTATGTCAAAAGAGGATTTCAAAATGCAAAGCAAATAATTATGTATAGTAAAGTAAGCAAAAATGACGCCGTTTTGTTTTCCAAATCTTTTTACCCATAATGATTTGTAAATTTCCGAAAAGATTCACTGTCAATTTGACAGCTCAGCGAATCAACATAAAAGTAGACGTGGATACATTGAAACATATAGTAACAAATGTAGTCTCTGTTCCGATATCTAGATGACTGTTACTTTATCATATATAAATTAAAATAGTCATAACATAAGCAGGCTTATTAGTATTGCAGAAGCGTGAACCACAGCCTCTATATATCAATTGTCGTTGAAAACTTTATTGCCAGTACAATATATAATTTGTTCTACACAAGTATGAAAATATTAGCGAATTCGACCTTTTAGATACATTGAACGCAAGTGGACTCAACACACAGTTGTTTTTCCATAATATATTTTCTACATTTGCTTTTCAGCACTGAACTTTCCAGTATGTCAAAAACCAAAAAAAACATATGTTAATCAAACGTATCTTCGTAGAAAAACACACAGTTAAGTCATAGGTTATTTATTAGTCATTTTTTGGACAGGCTGATATGTAAATAAAGAAACCTGTCATGGGTCACAGGTTTCACTTCCGTTACAGCATAGTTGCCTGAGTACTCACCGTGCAGTGTAGCCAAAGTAAACACAGATGATCGTACCATAATCCTCGTATTCTAAAGAACAAACGATTTCCTTTAATTCAGTACCAAGAATGCCAAGTGGATGTTTGAGTGCAGATATGGCATCTAACAAACGTTCGCGTCAAATGATTGGGGCGTAGTTAATTTCTGTTTTCCGAAGGGTCAATCGCCACTATAAACTCTATGCAACTTGTACGGCTACAGGTGAGTCGACACTGTGAGCGTCTTAGATCAATTTTCGAGCAAAATTACGGACGGGGTGGGGCATGAGGAGGGAAAAGCGAATGATATGCTTGGTGCCGCTGTATATGTGTCGGTTTCATCAGATTTTGCCGCAAATAAATTCCAAAAGCGCGAAGCACATGCTTCGTTTGTTCTATAACGATTTCAAGCTGGTTTGACTATAATTGCGATCGAAGTGGCATAAACCTTGCAATACTAATAAGCCTGTTTAAGTTATGACTATTTTAATTTATATAATATAAAGTAACAGTCATCTAGATATCGGAACAGAGACTACATTTGTTACTATATGTTTCAATGTATCCACGTCTACTTTTATGTTGATTCGCTGAGCTGTCAAACTGACGATTAATATTTTCGGAAATTTGCAAATCATTATGAGTTAAAAAGGTTTGGAAAACAAAAGAGCGTCATTTTGCTTCCTCTACTATACATAATTTTTTGCTTTGTTGAAATCCTCTTTTGACATGCCAATATATGTGTCAGCAAGGGCCGATAACAAGATACTTTAAATATAATAAGGCCTTTTCAACTGTAAATAAATCAAATGTGAAAATAAGATTAATGAAATGACGGATCGATTGGCTACCATTAGTCCACCCCCCAAGTCAATCCATTTCTGATCGATTGTTTGGCATAAGCAATCAGGAAGATGTGAAAGTCAGTGGGGCGTGTGTGTCCTTCTATGTGTTTCTCAGAATGTGTGTGTGTGTGTGTGTGTGTGTGTGTGAGAGAGAGAGAGAGAGAGAGAGAGAGAGAGAGAGAGAGAGAGAGAGAGAAAGAGAGAGAGAGATTAGGAAATTCTATGCTACAAACTCGATAAATAAGTCGATTGGACTTGCCGTTAGAAAGAAAAGGCTCAATCGGATCCAAACTTCTGCATTTTGATCTATCAAGTTTAATTTACCATTTCTCCTGACATAGAGTAAACTGTTATGTTCAAAGAAATATTGACTTGAGGATATCTTGGCAGTTTATTTTTTGAATTTAACAAAACTTGTATGGAAAATTTGCATATTATTGGTCCTTTCATTTTCAGTCATTTAACCAAATGAAAGCAGCATCGGCTAATTTTATTTGGAAAAAAGTAAAACTAATTACTACTGAATCCAATATTTAAGCATTTTATTGCGAACACCTTCCAAAGTTAACCAGCAACGAGCAAGATACGTGTCATATTACTCACCTACTTACTGTGCAAAGAACGAAGTAGAAATTTTTAACCGATACAGTACCTTTTAAATACACAGAAGACGAAACAAGCATCGATCGATCGAATATGTGTTTATAAATTATAAAGTTATACATGCCGCTTGCATACAATTGTGTAATTGAAAAAATAAGTAAGTTGGATAACTTTTCCAATCATTTTGCCATGCATGAGTTGTACCTCACGCGGCAATAAAATATGTTTAAACAAACTTCTTGTCATTCAAGTAAAATGTTTATTCAGCAATAAAAACAATAAAACATTCTAGTATCATAGTCTGAAAATGACCCTTTTTCTGCCCCAAACCCTGCCTTTATGACAATCTTAGCCTCAGTTCCCCGACTGGGGAATTTGTCCTGACATACAAGTTCACCCCTTAGAACACATAGACGTAATTGTGGTTCGTTTTTTCATCCCAGACAGATCCTTAACCCTTTTCAGAATCAAAGGACGAGTTCATCATAATTATCCCTTCTGCATCAGTTAGTAATTGTTACTTCATACAGCAAGGAGGCAGGCTTGTGGGTTCCATACAGTTCATAAATGTGTTTAGACAGAAGCACATGACGGAGTTCGTAAATAAGCTCATGTAAAAACAGATATTGGGCTATTGTAACTGTGCGTAAATTGTCACTATCAAGAAAGGTTTCTACATGACGCCAACATATTACACTAAATCTGAAACCATGTAATTTATGAAATCTGAGACTGATTTGTTTTCGTTTATTTGTCTTTGTTTCCATTATTATCAAGTTCGTTCTATTTGGATCATATTAATTATTTCATAATATTTGTTACATATAAAGTTTGTTGGTTAAATTCGACCTAAGTATTTAACACACGCTTTTACACTGATTGTGGACAATGGTACAACACAGACAACGAGGAAATCTTTACACAAATAGAATTAACTATCAATACAAACTAAAGACGATCGTAACTATTGACAACACACGGAGACTGTGGAAAATGGTACATCATGGACAACGAGGACATGTTTATACATATAGAATGAACTATCAATACAAACTAAGAAAGCACATAGCTATTGACAAAAACAGAGAGACTGTGGACAACAGTACATCACGGACAAGTCGAACTCACATTAAGTTGCAACATGAAAATAAAGACAAAAATTATGAGGCCGTGCATGACAAGTTTAGGCTCAGAGGGTTTGTGCACTCAGAAAACATATCGCCGTATGTCACTTAAACCCTAACACGTGCAGATAAATATGGATCACCAACCAGTACTGTCGCTGGCAAAGATGTGAGCATCACGTGATTTACAAGTACATTGACGGTTTCCGTCACCTATCCGACTGCCACTTTATATGATGCACAAATTCAAAATCGTCAAAACTTATACATTTGAAAACCATTTTTCGTGACATTTTCAGCAGGTACTAAAATATTAACACTAAGTTATGTCTGCTCTAGCGAAATGTCAATTGTGGTTCGTTTTTTAATCCTGGACGGATCCATGGCCCTTTCCAGAATCAAAGGATGGTCACATTATAATTATCGATTCCCTAGGTCATACGTCAATTGTTAATTGCTACTTCATACAGCAAGGTGGCAGCATGGTGGTTCCATAAATTTACATACATGAAGTGTATAAATAAAGTCCATGTATCAAAGCGTCTTTTGTGATATTTCAGGTGTGTTTAAATTTACACTATCAACCTATTCCACAAAATATGAAACCGTCATATCATTCATGATATCTCAAGCTTATTCATATTTGTTATCATTATGGCGTTTATTTTATTTGCATTGTTTTAAATAAATTGTATAATATTTATTAGAAATGAAATTTGTTTGTTCAATTCTACCTGATTATTGATTGCTCATGTTCACAATATAATATAAATACAATATAATAAAATTCAATACAATACAACACATGTATTCAGTATTTCAGGCATAATACATATAAAACAGCCTAATACAGCGTTGGAAAAAAGCACACACACAAACAAGAGGTAATGAAACTACATACATGCATTAGATCATGATATACATCATAAACCATCTCTTCTTTTAAGGCATTGTACAGAAATGTAGCTAGCTTAGTTAAGGTACTAGGATTAACAGAGGACATAATATTAACAAAATTTATAAATGATAAGCCATCTTTAATGTAGATATTGTTCTCTGAGATCCTTGTATGCGTTACATACTAAAAGAAAACGACGTTCATTTTCTACAAGTCTTTAGCCATTCTTTTCACAATATGGGCAGATTCTATCAGATATATCCAAAGCATGATGTCGACCTGTCTCTATTGCTAAATTGTGACTGGTTCATCAAAATCTAAGAATTGCATTTCTAAATGTTAACGGAAGTCCTATAGATAAAAGCGGTTCATGATTTAACAAAGATTCAAAACATCTGTAACTTCGTCGCGTTGCACCCATAACTTCCCTATGTCATTTTTGTATCATACAGTTTTTAACTCTTTGTTGAAATATATGAACAAATTAATCTCTCCAACACTTTAGTCAATCCATACAAAACCAAACCCATATGAATATAATACTTTCTTCACGCGGGTTGCCCTTGTAATACGATTATTTTCATCAAGATGCTTTAGCATCAGATAACAATTATAGGAATACCTGTTTTGATCCATGTGAATTAAACGTAGCCAAAATTCAATAAATCATGTTGAATAGGTAACACATTGTGGGTATCTGCCATATTCATCAACTGCATAAGCATTATTCGTTGAAGATGAGATATTAAGGTACCATTTGCAAAACTTGTGTTGTACTTTTTCTACTACGTTTTAATATTCCTATCCACAGACTTCTGAACCATAGGACAAAACTGGTTTAACCATGCTATCGAGAAGTTAAACATATAAAAGCTACTTAAGTAGCTAAACTTTTGCTGATATCTAAATATACATTCAATAGATTTCTGACCCAGGGCAGTAAATGTAAGGGCAGTAAATGTATTGGTATGTTGGGCTGTACTCAATATCAGTTTGGGGGTAAACACTAAAGCCATATATTTATACAAGGAGCACGTTCAATAAACTGACCTCTAAAATCCCCCCTCCTCTCTCTCTCTCTCTCTCTCTCTCTCTCTCTCTCTCTCTCTCTCTCTCTCTCTCTCTCTCTCTCTCTCTCTCTCTCTCTCTCTCCAATGGATAAGGAGAATAAAATTGGACTAAGATTAAAACTGTGACTCATACCTACTTGACAGAAAAAATAATCTGTTCAAACTTTAGGAGTTTCAACACATGATTTCAAACTAGAATACATTGATTTAAGTATATGCACGAATTTACCATGAATACCTTTTCTTCAGGGCTTGAAAAAAAACCCGTTAATACGCTCATCCGAGGTCAGTGATTTTGCCGACAGATAACTAAAAACCCTGCCGTCACTAATCCGTTGGAGTAGTAAAACTTTTCTCCAGTGTCTACCATAACAATTAACAAGTGGTCTTGAGTCTGATGTATCAAATAAAGCACGAGACGCTATTCCCTTTTATTGTTAATTGATCTTTTTATTGTGTTAATTTAATACCTACCAACATCGTACACTTCATGAGGTACAATAAATCCCGCAGAGGAAATGGAGAAGTGCTATTCCAAGCATCAAGTAAACAGTCTTCGCGCACATGGAACTAGCCTAGTGTTCTGGCCCAAACACTGATTTCAATACAGATAAAGAAAAAGTTATAGGGTATCAGGTTAGTATTGGCCAATCTGAAAACGTCGCGTTGGCCTATCAACAAATAATCCAGAATTATGCCGAATAACGTGTTTTAATATTTATAGAGTTGTTAATCAGTATGCATCATCGCCTCTAAGTTAGCGCCTCTGCTATATGGCTATTTACTATCCTATGTTGAATATTATCCCTACGCCGACCAGCTTAGCGGACACGTATGTATGATAAGAGTCTAACACAATAATTCCAAATAATTGGCCTCATTACGTATTTAGTTGTGCTGACTTGCTAAAGTCACTCTAATATATGTCTTGATTGTAATTTGAACTTAGTAAAATGTGTTAACATGTGTTTTTGCAGAATGTAAAATTTCCCAGGCTCACTGGAGCACTTCCGTTGTGAAATCTTCAGTTTCGGAGGTGCATAGTTTTTGCACGTTGTCAAGCAACAAACACTTTAAGTAGTGATATTGGTAATATTATCTAAAAAGAGAAATATATAAAAAAAATAATAATGGATACAAACACGAAATACTGACAATTTTCAGAATCAAGTATGGTGAAGACTTGATTTCGATGTGAGAGCACAAATATGAAGTCCAAGATGAAATGTAATGCCACTGTAGTACATGGATAAGCATGGAAATATCAGATCAAAAGAGAAATTAGAACTCTGATATAATTCGTGTATTCATTTCTCTTGGCTTTATTGGTGAAAATTGTGGAATGGAGGGACTTACAAGCATAAATTGTATGTTTGCTACATTTCGCTACCAGGTCAAGCAAATGGTGTCAATACAAAACTATTATGTTGCGCGTTGCATGATAATCACAAACTTAATTGGTTTCAATGCACCTATATTTGTACCACATCCTTAAGATAAATGAAAGTTACAGTGACCTATATTTCACCTCTTACTGGCTTTGGTTAAGGTGTTGCGTTTATCTCATGACCACATGGGTTTTGACATGCTGTATGCAAACGTTCCTACCTAGACTCATGAAACTTGATGAAGGGAAACATCTTGACATATACTTCACACTTATTGCAAAAGGAGATCTCTTTCATCTATATTTCGTGCTTATGTGACTTTATTGAGATTTTGTTTAAAGTTAATTTCGTATGTTCTGTTCATTTTAGAGTTATGAAACTTGATAACTGGACTCATCTCTGTTAGTAATCAAGATAATTACTGATGCATGAACTATGCTTGTAACAGTGGTCATACTGGTTGTCACTCCAAGATACGGACAGTCTGTGATTTCCATCCGGTGAAATCTGACTTCTAGGGTGGACAATAATACTAGTTTCTGAAGCTGATTTACTAACAATGATTTGAAGGAAAACAAAAACAACAGCAACAAATATACTTTGGTTTTTATGAACTCTTTATGGTTCCTCTGCTTTGATATCACAGATAGGAATGTTCTTTATTGTTTTATGTATTTTGTGCTCTGTCACAATGGTCAACAAGTGTCAGGTCACGATCACTTTGGCGTTAACGTATTGTCTGCATGGCAACAGGAGACTACGAGAAGCTTCGTAGAATCGAGCTATGTAATCGGTAATTACATTCTGTTAGTCAAAGAGTTCTGATAAATCAATCAGTAAAAACCCTAAATCTTATCTTTCGAAGTTGCCAAGTGTTGTTTGTATATTGCAAGGGGCGTAGTTTGTCGTTTCACCCGGCATCTTTGTACCTCGATAACGCCTGGTCGTTGTCATGATTTTACCTAAAAATGAGGGTCCTTTGAGATCATTGCCAATGTATGGGGGAAAAGTAAGAAGTGTCATTTATGTTTATCTCAATAGATTTGCACGGATTTCCGCGAATTCGTCATGCCTAACCAAGGAATAACACATATAATTATCTCTCCCTCCTTCCTTCTCTCTCTCTCTCTCTCTCTCTCTCTCTCTCTCTCTCTCTCTCTCTCTCTCTCTCTCATAATATTAGTCCACGAACCACGGGACTGTAAGTTATTTGTAGCATAACTACAAAGCCTTGAGCAAGTGCTAAGAGTTTTCCACTAAACCCTGCCTGGAAAACTTGTACTGAATTGGCTCTTATTCGTGTGGTACCAGTTTTCGTGGATTCGTATTTGCTACAAACTGCAAATATAAAAACCCAAGGAACAATTATCTATCTATGAAGATAAGAGCAGCCCATCACAATCACAGGGATATACAAGTCATTTATTGCAAAAACACGGAATTTAATACACACACAAATTATGAAGTCACATTATTATGGACAGCTATGCAGTATTTTGAAGAGGACTCCTGTACTAGTAAAGGGAACAGAAATTTACTGCGACCAAAACAATATCAACAAAAAACATTATTATAAATATCGAGACGCTGGCTGTCGACCAAGATATATTGGCTCAATGTACGCCGGATATATAAACCGATTCAAACAGTAACTGTACACTGTACCTGATTGCCTGTCTTTAAAAAGAACTCACTCTAATGTCCGGGGGAGGGGTTGCTTGCTTTTCATGTTTAATAAATAAATTGAGAAAAAATATAAATGTTGGGGTAGTACTATTATTTTCACTCTTCAGAACCTACAGAAATGCGAGTTACAAATGTCCTTTTACATGTTAGGAATCACTCACGGCTACTTTTCCATGCAAAGAAAAGCGTTTGCAATCCATAAGTGTTGGGATATTAAGATTCCTTCAGACATTGCATATTCGCAATAAATCGCAGTTCGATGTATGATGGATGATACAGCTTTATGAAAGACAATTGAATATTTTATGTTGATGGACGTAAACTCTTGAATGTCTTTAAAAGGTGACATTAAAAGTGGTACATCAAAATTTTTTAACATCTATATTCAGTCAGTACTCAAAAAGTCCAGAGACTGTCCATACAAACCTAAGACTCAATTCATCCATGGAGTTTTTGAGTCTTAAGCTGAGGATATTCGGAATTTCTAAGTTAGCCACCACGAGGACAGGGATCACGGAAACAAAATGTGACTCATTTTAGTTAGGGTTAGAGGGCGGGAAAGAGACTGTGCAGTTTGCTCGAATTGTATTTTGCTTGACGGTTGACACTAAACACTTACGAGGGGAAATCGACATTGGGGTAGATTACGTATACATGTAAATACCGTGTATACCTGACGATGTTTGCTATATAATGAGATACAATTTCGAAACTGTTATGATATTTTGAAATAATACATTCTTTGATTGATCGACAGAATTGTCAAACATTAAATATCACAGTAGTAGAAGCACTAATTTTTGAAAAGAAAAACTCAACAAAACTGATTTTAAAAAAAAGTTTTTGTTATTTTAAATACTGTGTTGTTTTTCGCTGGTAGTCGACAATTCATGTCAAAGATCACCGAATAGGAAACATTGGGTTTTTTTCTAGGTGGAACGTTTTTTAAACCTTGATTTATTGTATTGGCAGATTTCTGTTTTTCAGACAGTTGTTGAGACTAAGCAATGTTACTAATAAATTTGTACTTGCCTGATGTTTACGTAAAGGTTCTTTTACAAGATTCCTGTCCTATCTTAAGGCACATGTTTCAATCAGCCTGTGTAAGGAGTGGTTAGTAGTGGTGGTGGTGGTGGTGAGGTGGTGGTACAAAGTTGAAACATTTCCGATGATTAGCTGATTGCTGGAAGAGGGCATTTATTATTATTATTATTATTATTATTATTATTATTATTATTATTATTATTTAGCTAACATTACATTATGATGAATGGAAAGTCGAACAGGACATTTTAATCATAGACTGACTCAATGAATCTCTATCTCTGTTTCTCTCTAAAAATGGCGATAGAAATAATCAATGCTTTCTATCAAACAGAAAATGATAACAACGTTAGTGTGTCTTATTTTCGAGATATAAGTTATTTTGATATAAACAACTGTTATAATGATGCTTGGGAATTTCCTGCAAATAATACTAGTGTTAACTGCATTAAACTCTCTACCGTGATCGTCGACAACGGTCGAATGATACGGTATATCTCTTCCTCTATAGCAGCATTTATACCAAACTTCGATTAGAAATGAAAAAAAATACAACAAGTGCACGTCACATCATGACGTGACTTTGAACCTGTAACATGTTTCGTCATTTTTTACTTCATAAAAGCGTCTGGCATCGAAAGGAATATGTTTAATCATATGCGTACTTGTCCACCATGGATTTCACTTTACTCATATAATGATCTAATGACCTAGGGTCAAGTTGTGCCATGTTATCATGGAACTGGTTGCTGTCTTCTGATTGGCTGCATGCAAATTACAGATACTGATTGCTATTTTGCATGTATTCATGCACGGCTAGACAAGGTTTGAATGGTCTATTTATCACGCCTTTTACAAGAATTTGCATTATTTTGTCTTTAATACATGTAAAATTTCATTATAAGGATTGACCAGTTATTTTTTACGTTCACTGAAATAATAACCCCCAAAACGCTGTGCAAATTTAAGTACGAGATCCGCTTCGCGTATCATACAGTTTGCAGTGTTTTCTTGGTTCGTGCTTCAATCAACGTTAAAAAAATACACTGGTCAATCCTTGGAAAGAAAAATAGCATCTTTCTTGTTTGTTGAATACACGCCACTGTTACTAATCATCTGTTAAGCATTAGTATTGGTTTCTGGTATTTACTTCCTCTCTCACACTTGAACAAGTCACTAAAGAAAATTCTCTAAGATTTTCCAACCAAAAACAAAAGCGACAATACTGAAAACCAGACTTATTTCAGTTCTGTAAAGGTGTTAGTCAGGTAAGAAGATACTCGCTGCTTTCCGTCTCATCTTTTCCCAGTTTTCTTTCTTTTCTCACTTTTCTTAGATGTTCATACTTTACTTGTTGTATTTCACTGAGTCTTAAGAGTTGTGCTAATTGTATATTAATTAGAATTGTACATAGATATAAAAACATGCTCTGTCAGAGGTACTGATTAATTGAAGAAGAAAAGTTACAAATTCGTGAAAGATTTTAGATAAGAACTGGGAATTGGAGACTGTATACATATCGATAAGTCATCAATACAGAAGTATGATATTCACTTATGTGCATACTATAGAAGACATTCAAGAGAGTTTATAATATTGCTGTTGTCCGTCATCTAGCCTATGTCATCCGGGCGCCTTCCGTCAACTGCGTCAGACGTCCGTGTGGCATCAATGATTTGTAGGGGTGAAACGATTAATCGATATATCGATATATCGATACTTTTTCTATATAGATACCCATATCGATATAAAAGGGGAAGAATCGATACAAACCGATACTTACTCTATACAAGTTACTTTAATCTTCAGCAGTCGCGAATAACTATTAGTCATTTGCCTTTTCATTCTTTAAATTGAGAATTCATATCAGACAGAGTAGCAAGTACATGTACTCATTTCTGTCAGTAAAAAATTTAAAACTGTTGACAACACCCACTAGCCTTCTACAAATTAACACAAGGTGACTAACTCGCGTGGTTCGAAATCTGCCCCCTTCCCCTGCCCCAATTCCATGCTAATTAGTTTATCCCGTCTGAATCTTTAGCCACTGATAACATATATCAACGGAAAGAACACATTGCAGATTTGTTCCCCATGTATGGTTTAAGTACTTTACTGATCATTTAATAACCACTTTTACGCGAAATTTATCTGTTGCATCTTGTCTACTTGGATCAAATTGAAGGCTACACTTCGGTTGTGTCATGCAGTGAAATATGTTACATGCAATTCTGATTAGTGTTTATTGTTTGTTCAAGACCAGGGTAAAACAATGACCTCCAATCATAACTAACTGTAGCGTGTTCACTGCGTTACATACCGGAAATATTGGCATCCAAACTCTATCCAAATAGATACAAAGCAACATAGAAAATTCACACAAAAGTGACTATTAAATGATCTGTAAAGTACTTAAATCGTACATGAGAATAAGTTTGGAATGTCTCCTTTTACGTTCATATATGTAACGAGCGACCGAACGTGCCGACGGTATAAAAAATAAATTAGCACAGAATCGGCAAGGGGCCAGATTCCAAGCCGCACGAGTTATAGCCATTATGTCAATTTGTAGAAGGTGAGTGGGTGTTGTCAATAATTATCTTTTTCACTGACAGAAACAAGTGCCTGTGGCCGCGGCAGTTGTTTTGCATCTGCAGGAAGTACAATGTGAAGGATCTGGTTGTTAGTCAGCTCCGCTCCCACACTCGGACTTCTTCTAGATAAGATTTTCTTGCACAAGGAAATTGAATTTTCTTCCGTTTTGAAGATAACACCGTAATGCCGTCGAAATTTAAGTGAAGACATGAAATTGGTAATAAGATGTTTTAAACAAATTCATTCAGTGCAAAACAATGGGCGTGGTGACCAGTATGAGTTATGCATCTGATCGAATGGAGCAGCCTGAAATGGCCTAAAAGGATGAATAGAAATCACTAACAGGTAACAGGTAGTCTATATGGAAGTACTTGTTTTTTTTTTTTTTGTTTTTTTTTTAAATCTTGTCAAGGATGAGATTGGCATATGAACAGATGATAAGTCTATGTTTGCTTGTAATCTGCATACTGGAAATACACCCAATATGTCAACATATAAAAATGGCACCACCCTACCATTGACAGACCTTCTAAAAAGAAAAGACCATCAAGTTGATATGTGCATCGATAATGTATCGTGTCGTAGGCTTTGTATTGAGAATCGTATCGATACGTGGCAGAGGTGTATAGTTTCACCCCTAATGATTTGTTATGGCTACTCCTCCAGATTGTCAAGAAACTTGACTCACGCATTTACCCCAAGGTCTTGTTAGTCCTGAGGCAAATTGATGCCCCCTTCTCTAAATAGGATTGCCATCTTCAAAATATTGCTCTTGCTACACCCCCTACACTCGTAAAAAGCTTGCCATGAAGCTAGTCACATCTATTCACTTTTCTTGTTCCTCTTGTGTGAAAATGGTACTCCTCCGAGTTTCTATATGATCATAACGACTGCCATTTCCAAAATCTTGTTCTCAAGTTTTGTTTATATGTGACATATACCTATCATCAAAACACTCCTTGCAACATGCTGTTGGTTATTAAAGAAAAGTTTACCCTTTAGGCAAAGCAGCCATGGCAGCTATCTTGAAATAAGTGTGATTGTTCATTGAATTTCTCAAGTTGTCACAATCCCTTCTTGAATATTTGGTTCTATTGATATGGGATTTCTTTAAGCTCACATGCATTGCGTCCCAAATGGAAATGGTGCTTCCTCCCCCCCCCACACACACACACACGCGCACACACATACACACACACACACACACAATCCCTTTACAACCAGCATGGGTACTGTGGTCACCATTTTGAAAATGTTGTCAAAACTACTCCATATGAACGCAATAATTCCATCAAATGAGACTTTTTACAGTGAAAATGGTATCTGAGATGAGACTTTTCCTAAATTCGCTCCAAGACTCGCCCACGCTTGTTCACATTAGAAAATCTTTTGTAAAACAATTATGCAACTTAAAAGACCTCTCAATGTAACTGAAGGTACGACAATTTCCAAATTTGTGCAAAATCAAATCCACGGTTTCTCAGTTATTCCAGCTCAAAGTTATTATATATTTCATATATTCTAGTTCTGTAAATAATGCCGATATGTTGTCCCATATTGAGACACTGGAGCTTCCGCCTCCATTGGTCTCCTCTTACGACATGCAATAGGGTCTATCAGCCCTATTCTACATCTCCTAGTCCACAATGGGAAAGGTGGTGATGGAGTGGGTGGTGGTAGGGTGGGTGGTGGTGGTTGAATGCTGGAGAAATCGAATAAGGTATTGTATTTTAAGTGCTTAGCATTTCTATCCATACTGTGGCAAACTTCAATTAGACAGTAAAATGCATGAACAACGAAACAGTGTATTGTATTTATTTGTTCCAACATAGAAAGAAAATGTAGATGCAACACTATGTCCTAAACGTGGATCAGTCTTTGTAGAAATTCGCAGCTATTCAAATTGTCGGCAGTGGTATACTATCATTGGTTGCTTTATTTTAAGCGATCAAAAATTATGTCAAAATCTGTGTTTTAGTAATTTTCCCTAATTACATCACTGACAAATGACACAAACATACATAAGTCTGACTTAAAGTGACAACTGGCTCATACTACCTGAGATTAGGTAATTTATGCTACTCTGTCTCCGGTATCCATCTTTCGTGCCGCTAGTCCGTCTAACACAAAATGACCATATCAATAACATCTACACTAAAAATACTCCCGTATTATGAAGTTTTACAAGCATCATTATCACCTGTAATCGTCATTTTTTTTTTTCTTTTGTTTTTTTTTTTTTTTTGGGGGGGGGGGGGTAAAACGGCCGATATTCTATACTGCTCCATCTCCAGAATCCATTGTTCGTGCCGTTAATCCATCTAACACACAATGACCATATCAATACCATCTACACTAAAGGTTCGACCGTATGATGAAGTTTAACATACATCAGTATAACCTGTAATCTGTAATCTTCATATGTTTCGTTCTTTTAAAATGGGAGGCGCGGGTGGGGGTGGGGTCCTGTGGTTTGAAATTAAACGCACTGTTGTTGTTAATATATTTCCACCGCAAACGGAGCAACGCTATACTTGCAGTGTCGAATATTGCTGGTGTCCGCCTGGAATGTAAATAAAACATTGAATTTGTACATTTCCCTTTAACTAACTGAATGAGTAAAGCATTATTAGTCATTTGTAACACAAAATGAAAATAAATAACATAATTCATGTAAAGTAATCTTGAAACTTGGGGTTCAATTGTTCTAAACTTTCTTTTCTCTTTTGCACATAAAATAAAATCGGAAAGAGTCTGATCCCTCACCCCCATTTGCCGGTACATGTAATACAATTCGTTTTCTGCATGATAAGTATCTTTTTAAGAGTATGGCGGGATGGCGGCCTCATTAGGAACAAAATCCAACACAAATAGGCCTTGTCCTTTGTTTGATATGGTATATTTTCTTCAGTTTCAAAGTTCTCCCCGTTCTCTATTACAGGTACACAGTGACAAGAATGGACAAATGTAAGTATGAATTTAATCAATATTTTTATAATAATTGCACCTTAACTATACAAGGAAATCGAATGACTTTGAATCCCAAATGTATGGCTGCTTCTTCGGACTAAAATATACTCAATGCATGATTATTGTACAAGAGACAATTTGATGTAAATAGACCCACGTTTATAAATCAGGCCAGAGAAAAGAAGCGAGAAATTATTATGACCAGTCACAAGACAGAAAGCGCTTAAGGTTGCAACAGAAAAGAGTGGATTTGGAGATCTTCGTAAAAACCTTTTGAAGCCTATACATTCTTGAATACTTGATATGAAAATCCCATTATAACAATTAAGTGTCTACCAACCGAAATAGCTGACTGACAGACCTATAAACAAACTGATAGACTAAATCTTACTAAGAGACTGTCCTTTTGCTGACTTGAACCCAGTTTTTATGGCTGGAATGTGTTCAACATACATCTAACAAGTATACGTATACATGTATTTGTCTATTCGTGCGCGCCTCCATTATCGTGTTTGCTTTGATTGAAAATAGTATCCGCACTCGTGTCAGCCTTATTTCTGTTTGTGTCCTAATTTCCTTTCGTTTACGATATGTGGACCAATTCATGGTATCAGAACACTGTCTGGGCACTTAAACTGTTTGGTCACAGACAACTGATTTATGTTACTAGGTTCGGCACCAGCCTCAATCGAAATACTTCTTGGTATTTCTCGTAAAATCTACTTCGGAAATACTCGACTGAGTGATACAGAGTAAAAAGGGGAAAGTCGCAGGAAAAGGGAGAAAAACTCGGTCTCACGCTGAAGTGCGCTAGGCAGTATAGAACCATATCAAACATTATGGTACCATTTTGGAGTTATTTGCACAAGTTCATTAAAAGATCTAATCTAAGCTCATACTAGAAAAAAAGAAACTTCCTAATGTTTCGGCTAAAAAGTCATTTCAATCGATAAATCGCCGTAATGAACGTTATGATGATTTGTGACATACAAATGAGACCATTTGATAAACAAGGCACATGTATATGCAATGGCTGCTACTGTGGTATTTCCGAGGTGTATTTCCAACCACTGGCGGAAAGACCCGAGCGTGGTCTGACTAAACCAGCCATGTGTTGTGGTAAATAACAAAATAAAAGAATGAAGGTCGCTGATTGGCTGGAAATAATTACCCGGAACTTTTTCTGCTTAGAAGAAGCCTGTGTATGGTTAAATGTTAGCTGTCACTAAACTAACTGAGCCAATGACCTGTTTATTGTAATCTATTGCAGTCCCTGATAAAATCTTTCATATTTTTTCTCAGATTCATAATAGAAATTTGCAGGTGGTTTGGATCCGCCAATTTGATGGGACCATGCTGACTTTTTTCAGGCACTGGCACCATATTTAAAGTAATGCCTAGTCTGTCATGACACAAATTATGAACGCAGACATTTCTTGACCATTTTGTATGGAAAAGAGTTTGATTTGTCCATTCAAGATGACACAGAGTGTTTGATTTATCCATTCAAGATGACACATGGAGATATGATAAGGATTACATCGAGTCTAATTTGTCCACTCAAGATGACACACCGAGAGTTTGATTTATCCATTCACGATGACACATAGAGTTTGATTTGTCCATTTAAGATTACACAGCGAGTTTGATTTGCCCATTTAAGATGACACAGAGAGTTTGATTTGTCCATTCAAGATGGCACAAAGAGCTATGAAAAAGATTACATCGAGTCTAATTTGTCCATTCAAGAGAATAGAGAGTTTGATTTGACCATTCAAGATGATACATAGGGAGTCTAATTCTTCCATTCAAGATGACACAAAGAGAGTCTAATTTGTACATTCAAGATGACACATATTGTTATTTGTCCATTCAAAATGACACAGAGAGCTATGATAAGGATTACATCGAGTCTAATTTGTCCATTCAAGATGACACACCAAGAGTTTGATTTGTCCATTCACGATGACACAGAGGGTTTGATTTGTCCATTCACGATGACACAGCGAGTTTGATTTGTTCATTCAAGATGACACAGAGAGTTTGATTTGTCCACTCAAGATGACACAGAGAGTTTGATTTGTCCATTCAAGATGACACAGAGAGTTTGATTTGTCCATTCAAGATGACACAAAAAGAGTCTAATTTGTAGATTCAAGATCACACAGAGAGTCTAATTTGTCCATTCAAGATGACACAAAGAGTTAGATTTGCCCGTTCAAGATGACAGAGAGTTTGCTTTGTCCATTCAACACACAGGGAGTCTAATTCATACATTCAAGATGACACAAAGAGAGTCTAATTTGTACATTCAAGATGACACATAGAGTTTAATTTGTCCATTCAAGATGACACGGAGAGTTAAATTTGCCCATTCAAGATGACAGAGATTTTGCTTTGTCTATTCAACACGCAGGGAGTCTAATTCATCCATTCAAGATGACACCGA
Source organism: Margaritifera margaritifera (assembly GCA_029931535.1). Lineage (NCBI taxonomy): Eukaryota > Metazoa > Mollusca > Bivalvia > Unionida > Margaritiferidae > Margaritifera > Margaritifera margaritifera. Next base: position 1,311,449 of record JAQPZY010001333.1, on the reverse strand, counting down.
GAGTTTGCTTTGTACATTCAAGATGACACAGAGAGTTTGATTTGTCCATTAAAGATGACAGAAAGAGTTTGATTTGTCCATTCAAGAGGACACAAATGGTATGATTTGTCCATTCAACATGACACAAAGAGTTTGATTTGTCCATTCAAGATGACAGAGAGCTATGATAAGGATTACAGTGAGGCTCCTGGTTTGATTAATTGTGAGGCATATGCTACATTTTTGGTTCTGAAGGCATCAAATTATAAAATTCACCATCCTCAACAGCGTAAATATCTTCTGACAATTGGAAATCAACATACAAATAACTTGATGACTTTCTTTTTGTTTCCGAAGTGTGTATGGAAATTTAAAGACAACTAATATCTATGCAATTTCATATTTCCGGATATGACCCATGGATCGCAAAACCTATTATCGCAAAACCTATTATATTTCACCTTATGTGCGAACAAGTAATGTACTTTCTCCAGATTCATTTATAGAGAGATTAGAAGTACCATTTTAAACTTTGTGTGGCGATAGGTGGGGGATGGTAGGATCTTACTTCAAAAACAACAACCTTGGTGGAGATTCTGGCCAAAAATAGTGACGTTATATTATTTCTTTTTTAAATTTAAATATTTGATACTATACCAAAATTGAATTAAATTGGGCTTTAAAAATGAAATAATTATATTATTTGTAAAAATATATTGTAACTAGCTTAAACATATCAAGGAAGCTTGATTCTATGATGATTATGGCAATTGAGTTCTTGTGTTTGGACCTTATATTAGTATCCTATGGCATCACACGACCCTCCACTTAGACCGCTGTCTTCTAAAATAAATTGAACTCTGGACCAAACCACACTGGAGCGAATCCAACCTAACTTCACAGTTATATTTCAATATGGCTAAAGATGCAGAAAAAGCAAGTTTATTAAATAGGTGTAACTATTGTCATCTGCTATAAGTATTACTCCACTAATTGAGCCAATGGGCTGTTATTGCTAATTTTTTTCCAGATTTCTTTCTGGAGATTTGCTAACAGGTGAAGAGTGTTACATGTATTCAACAGAAAGCAGCATTCAAATCTAAACAGAAAATAGCATGTTCAGAATCTTTGGATTGGTATTGAATGACAAAGCAAACAAGTGTGATTCGACCGCTTCCTGAAATGTCACTTGCACTACAAATTCCAAATACATAACCTATGCTGATTTTGTTTTGTGTGTTGTGTCCTAGCTAGTGCTTAACACAAGTAAGAGAGTCTTGGTGCATGTGAAATTATAACTAATGCACTGGATTTTATTTTAAAAAATTATAAATATAAAATCAACTAAATTAGTATATTAATGCCTTTTACGCAATAGTAGGCTTGAACCCAAATCCATTGAATTAGTTGTCTGTGCCCTGTATCAACAACTACACAGACAGGAAAATGACTCTTATAAAATATGCTCAACCACTTTCTCGCTCGTTTTATCGGCCAATTATTGTGAATTTGTTTTTAATGTTTAAGAATAAGTTGTCTGTTGTGTACTTTTTAGACACTTTTACTTACACCAATTTTAGTCTCATGGGTTTTACAAACAGGTATCCTAGGATATGATAATGAAACGCCGCGTAACGCATTTTGTTACAAACGCTCTTAATAACGCTTGATCCCCAAAAGCTGTCATAAATTGGAGCACTTATGTATGATTAACAATTCTCTACTTTCAAAAGTGGAATTAGATTATTGCAATTATTAAAGGTTATGGAAGAAAAATGATTAGTTTTTAGACTAAAGTTTGGTTCACAATATTACATCTTCCCTATTTTGTCAAACCGGGTGCATGTACCCCCAATAAAACCGGACCATAAAAAGGACTACTTAATCACTTACTGTCAAGTTTGGTATATTGCTTCTGTATCAATGGAATAAATTTAAGAATTTTTTCTTCTTCTGAATTTCACCAAATTTTCATGAATGTACTGAAATGTGTGCCTCGTGTTATTACGGGTGGATCTCAGTCCCCATCGGATACAATGACGCAGATATTATAATAAAATTGGTAACTTTATTACACTTGTATCTATGACAGGAATAACATACAGAGTAAGAGTTCTAAACTACATGTTCAATAAAATGCAACTATTTGTGCAAATAAATTGTGGTTTTAATAATGATGGTGCCTTTTTCTGGCCCTACTTGAATAAAGAGTCTCAACCCGAGTACCTACTCGGTTCAAATTTCGGAACGAGGTTATTCGGAATGTCTAGTAGACATCGTGCATTGAATGCATGTTTTCAAGCGGGAATTCTATACAGGCTGCAAAATCAAGAAATTATCATTATATATGACTCTGTAAGAAAATTCTGAATAGACAAAAATTTTAGTTGAGAACCTGCTTAAGTTGAAAAGTCGTCTGAAAAATGGGGCAGGCAATACAATTTTTACTGATTACGCAAAACTGAAAATATTAGGATTCTGCTCAAACAATCATAACGGGACAGTTAAACCGTTTATATCCTAATATTTCTGTATATGCACTAGATAAGCACTTAATTAGAAGTTCAGATGGTAGAGCGTCGGAAGCGTAATCCAAGATCCGTGGGTTCAATGCCCGTCCAAGCTAGTCAGGGTCGGCTGCCTCGGTGTGTCCTTGGGCAAGGCACTTAGCTCCATTTCCTGGGCATGATATAGATAATACGAGCTAAGTGTTAATGCATGTTCATGAAATGTAGTGAAATGTCTACATTTTATGTAGAATTATTACAGTTTATTTTCAGTGTCTTTTACTCAATTATGTAGTATACTCGGTTTTATGCAAAAATTGTTTTTGATTTTTTTTTACTATCTGAGCGTCTTTTGTGTGACTAAACTTCAAAGTCCTCTGGTTAGTATAGCAGTTGGAACTGGAACAATAAGACAAACACATATACATGGGTTGCAAAATGTTGACATGCTGCGGATTAAAGCCGGAAGTTTCAGTGCGACGAACAAAAGCCTTGATATTTGCACCCTGCCAGCCGCTAATTTTCTGATTCTGCATCAGTCCCTAGAAAGTATCCGTTTTTATTAACCATGTCGAAAAAATAAGATTAATTTTATGTATGGGGTCAATGAACGTTTACATCTGCTATTATGTTATCGCTGTCATCCTTCAAAATTCAGCCAGTCATTGTAAAGAGAGTAAATACAGATAGTAATGGAGCTTAGTGAAATTTCAAAAACAGTCAAAAACATCAAGAAATTACGAGACATTCTAATTCCTTTACTATCTCTATTTACCTATTATACAGGTATATCCTACTATCGTGCTTGTTGAAATCTTACAACTATATTAAGTGGAGATGATAAAATATCGTCCGCTAGGAATTTACAGATAAATAAACATTTCATAGATGTCATGTGTTAGTAAGCAAAGCCGCGTAGAGTAGACGTAAAGCATAGAAATACAAATCGAAATATCTGTTGTTAGATCTCGGCAGAGGTTAAGAATCTTTATTTAGGGTAAAACAGCTAGACAGCGACGTATTTCCGGATCCATTAAATCGCTGACACATGTTCATAATCCCTGTTCATAAAATGATGACGTATATGTGCCCAATAACGATGACTGTTTCCAGATTCATTGAACCGTTGACACATGTTGATGATTTATGCTCAAACCATTCAGTTAGCACTGTTAATTATAACCATAGGAAGAACTTCGTCCCATTTTGTCTATAGTAAATGCAACTTTTGAAGACATTACAAAGCAACCAACAGTACTCTACATCTATCTACTCTAGTTCATTGTTCAGCCTGTTACTGTCATGCTATTTGAAATAATACTGCTACAATAAATGGATATAAATTCTGGCGCATACATAAATTTAAATACGAGCTATTGAATTTATTGCAAATTACAACCATGGCAAGGTTTCGCCCCATGTTGTCTTTATAAAATGTTAATTTTGAGGACACTACAGAAACCCACTAACAAAACCAGGAATAGATATATTACTCTAAAATTAATAGACATTACTAGACAGTCAGACTCGATGACGTTATCTCACAAAATTAAAAAAATAAATACTAGACCAATTGGACTATTGTTCAAAAATTTAAAATTACAGGACCAGCCAGACTTGACATTCGACTATTTGGTTCTGTTAAAGGTAGGAATAGCTCATTTGCATGCACTTACATGGTTTTACTGGATAGATTGCATAAAGCAATATATATAATATACACAAATTTGGACAATATTGCAATTGTCTTAGTTACCATCATAGCATTATCATACACAATGAAAGCTGTAAAAGAACTCAGTTCTTACATTAGTAGAATGCAGAAGGAAATACAGTTCATTACAGACTGTTTGCAAGACACAAAACGCTGCACATATTGTGAAATTGGTTTTAGAAAAAAAATGTCATTTTAGAAAAACCAGGCTAAATGTATTTAACCTATATAAAAATTGCATCCGGCAACAATCCGTGTAGAGTTAAATAGTTCTTGATAAACTCTAACAGAGACATAGACAACAGCAGTTGAAACAACTCATCGAAAGAGAATTTAGAGGGTGACCCTATTTAATAGCCTTCCAATTTCTATAATAACACACTGTAACTAACTTTTAAACTGTGTCTAATGATGTATGGTCAATTTCATTTTACTATGTTTTTGCCTCGGACTAGAGTAGGATATAGCCTCATACTAGGTAAATAGAAAGAGTACTGGAATTAGAATTTCTCGAATTTCTGAATGCGTTTATTTATTTAACGTTGGCGAAGCCCTAGTGAAAAGAGATCTTACTATTGTTAAATTTTACTATGCGCTAGTGCCTTCTCCGAGTACCTACCTTTAAATCCTGAGAGGACATTCTCTGAATCAAATAGCTGTGGGTTAACTTGTATCACGGGCTGTAATTGGCGCATACATTTTAAATTTTCTTCTTCTTTACCTAGGTTACAAGTTCACCGCCCTTTTGCTGGTTTATCTGGTGACCGTTGTAGATTCTCAGCTATCATTTAATTGCGAAAAAGACGAAGGAATGGACAAGCACAGTATGACAAAAGTGTACGTTTGGTATACTTGCATGTTAATAATTGTCGATAAATATTCTCTTGATTGTTGAGGATCTAATTTAAAATCTTATTTCAATAGCCATAGATCTTAAAGTAGTTTAGGGCGACGATTTGAGTTGTGTGACTCAGCGTACAGTTCAACACTTTAACAACGCCCTAAGGAAATAAGGCCTAACTAAGGCTCGCTGCAAAAATATTGCAAACTGGGAAAAAGGGTTTATGACAGATGCGCACAAGTAGACGGCGTTGCCGAGCTAGAAAGGATTTGTAAGCGGCCAATCGTACATAGCGTGTGAGGATATCTACAACAGTGGCAAGTATCAACAACTCCATGGCCACACCAACAAAAAATAAAGCTTATTGTCCACAATGGCCATACCTTACCGATGGATCTCCACTTTCCAGCCTCGAGACAGGTCATTATGATGTTCAAGACAGTCATGAAGCCACCCTCGATGAGCCAAAGGCTGTCTGGTTGCTGGCTAATTTGTGCTTCAGGATGGCCTCATCTACCACACATAGGAAAAATATGAGGAAATAATAAGAGCCTGCACTTCTATTTCCTTGTGGTCGGAAGGTAAATCTTGCAGATGGTCTCCTTTTTCAGCCTTGCCCTAGCGAAATCTTCTGTGACCTTAGCCACGTCTATGCCAATCCGACCCCAATAGCCCTTTGGGGGTGTAGTAAAAAATAGCGACCTTAGTATCCAGCGCGCAGATGCTTCAGGAGGTCAATGAGCCTCCAACACACTCGTTAGCTGCAACTCTGGCAGCTTCGCGCTTGCCACCAACGTGTTAGTTGGGGGCCTTTAGGACCTTCGTGGTAAAACGCCGGGCGGCTGTCTTGTCACGCCCATACAGTTCTATGCTTCTCCGGTGTACGCCAGCAGACCTGGCACCTTTTGCGCCGAGCATATCGACCAACCCTAGGCATGGTGAAGATAAGCTCGTCTGCCAACTTCATGCGACTATACCAGGCCCAGAAAAAAAAACGCGAAAACTGAAGTAGGCAGTCGTCCCGTCAGACTTGGCTCCACTTAACGAGCTTATATGCGACAAGGGCCGTCGCGCTCTGTCCTAGGAGATGTACTGCCGGAGTGCTCAATCAATATTCTGGAACGTGTGACCCGATTGAAGAGCCCGTTTATAGGCGGGTCCATTAGGCGTCGACGGTCTGGAGTTGTTATATGGACTTATCATATCGTTTGCGCTCTTTGTAAACGTCTTTGCTTTGTAACATCGGGAATAGATAGTTTTACCCAAAGAAGGCTAGCTCATTGACTATCCTGTCGTCGAACATCACTGCTACAGTTTCCATTTTTAAAAATGTCAGAGAGGAGTCCTACATCAATACGTCCGCCGCGTTTATAGTTTGTTTAACTAAAGTGTCCTTCGTGACAATAGCTAGACCCAGGTCTAGAATGGTTATGCCCACATCGTAAGGAGAGAAGTCAAGCTTGAAGAGCTTCTTGGTCAGACCTCTAACCAGGACACCACGATTTGCCTTCCGTCTGCAAATATCGTATTGTTAAAACTTGCTAAAACGCTGTTTATTGTTGCATATGAAAGTGGTCTGACCCACCGTTTAATTGCGCGTTGGAGCGTCTGTGAGAATTTTTCATTACCAATTGCATTGCCCACTGGGCGTCCTTTACTGTCACTCGCCATCCTCCTGGCATGCACTACAACCACCCCGAGGACTACAGTTCCAGCAGCGTATGGAAACCAGCTTACACTGGGCGACGTTCTCACATGCCAGGCCTCGTATTGGCCGTAGAGCTTTTCAGTTTCATCGCTGTTTATGTCATCCAACTATCCAACTAAGAGAGGGTGACTTGTCGCCCAAAGTAATGTTTAGCACCGCCGCCAGCCTTTAGTGCAGCTAGGCGTTTTCTCTTCTGTTCATGTGCTCGCTAATGCACACCGTAATAAGTAGACCCGACGGTGGCCCCGACAGTTGTTGCGCTTGTCTTTTTTGTTTTAGTTGTCCCTGCCAGTCGTCCCGACAGACTCAGAAAGTAGTTGGTCGAGTATATCATCGCAGTCCATTGTCTTACGTAGGACATGTACTTGCACTGTGATATACCTAGCCCTTTGACTGAGTCTAATATTCTAGTGCATTCCATAGCCCACAATGGCCAAAATAATGATAAGTATGATGCTGTTTAGTGCCTTCCACATGCTTAGCAGTTGATTGGCTTATAAACAGTTAGCTGGTCAATCTTTAGCAGGAGTGGCGTGTTTTTGGACTGGAACAGCAGCGAAAAGCTATCTGCTCTGATTGTGTCGAGATGGCATCTTTTTCGGCCAGACGATCTTCAAAACTGTTGCTGTCCTTGCAGTAGAAGAAAACAACCCATTGGATTTGCTTTTTCGACGTCCTTGAAAACCAAACTGTACTTCTGTGTGAGCACCCAAATGCTTTGCTCTGCATGAGAGGCGAACTCTGACAGAATGTTTTTGGTTTTGACAGAGCTATTCTAGACGAGTAGTCGTCGATACTATATAAGGTCGGTTCACCAGCGAAAAGTTTGTAGGAAAACCTCCGACAATGTACAGTTCGGGGTCTGTCCAAATCCAGTCTCGTGTATGGTATGTCTTTGTTCCAAAGGATAGTTGGGCTGAGAATGACAATATGCCAAAACACGCTCCAGTAATGTCGTTCAAGGAGGTTGAGCACGAAGACGGTTTGTCCGCAGATCATCGCAGCATTTTAGTAGATTGCAAATACAAACCCAATATTTTAGATGTTGAGCTGTGTGTCTATGATGACGTAGAGGGACATGTAGAATAGCCCCGCTCCCTCTGCCTTGCTTGTGATCTGGATGGTTACCCCCTCGCTCGCATTCATGACTCTTTTACCGCTGCTGTGAAGTGTGTCATCGTCGTTGGAGCACATGTCCAGCCACAGGGCCTACTTGTCTGTAAGGTACTTTCTTTCTAACTGTGATGTCTGCCAGATACAGGTCTTTTGCAACCATGGCAACCTCAGTGTGTCGAAGCATGCCACCGGTAAAGAGTTTCCTAACCTCTTCCCACTGCTAGCCGAGTCTGAAACCTTAACTATACAGCTGGTTAGGAATGTCCTAGATAGTAACTCCAATCTTCTCAATCTTCGGGTTGTATAACTATTCAGTGTTTCGGGGAAATCCTCTAGCGGGGTGTTCCAACAACATCAGAATATCCTTGATACTCCTTGCGGGGACGTTGATATTGAAGTTTCACAAGGTCTAGCTCTTGTCAATTGTGTCCTTTCTGTTGTATAGGACGCGTCGAACAGGATGACCAGCTTCTCCTGTTATTGGTGCTGGATCATGCGTGAGATATTGGCTGCGTCACCATGTCGAATTCTAGTGAGAAGATATCGGGTCTCACGTGGCCATGCTTGTGGCCCAGGGCTGACTGGTACAATGCATGTGTGACGCAAGGAGTTTAAAGTCCCAAGGCACATATATTATTCTGTTCACGTAGATATCACCATCGGCCTCTTTTTCCGCCATGTAGTCATCACCGTTTCTGTCGCCCACCCTCACGGCCATCATAATCTGTACATCAAACTTAGTATATACATGTACACTGGTAGGCCATATGTGTGATTTCTCAGGTTATGTTACAGATGTCTCTATTCGTCCATGGACCTCAATGTGTTAGATATTGATAGTTATTTTCTTCACGGCCGCGCCGCCTAAGTTATCGGCGACAGTCCAGCTGGCGTCAGTTGATTGTAAGGTAATCATGAAGGCCAGACGGGAAGTTCCTGAGACCATGGCATCTTGGCCAGTCGTACTTGAATTATTGGCAATGACATCTGATTGGCGGCTGCCTTTCACCCTGAAGGGTTCCCGTATGCGGCGGAAGATGATGCTTCCGTCCGTATTGTGAGGTCATATTTACGTATCGAATGGCCGTGGTCATATCTTCAATATAGCAAAACGATGGTAGAAAGAGGACGTGACTCGGATAATATTCGCTACTACAATGAATAGACTGGCTTCGCCACTTTTGATAAGACGGACATACAACCCAAGATGCTCCCGCCATGGGCCGAAGGAATGAAATGCCGGCTGGTCGCAGTAGAGATGAGATAGATGATGTGTCCGCGACCGAGAAGTATGTTAAACTGTTCGATCGCGAGCGCAAAAATTTGGACGAGAAGCCGACTTAAAATTCAGCACCACAAAAAATGGCTGGCTCTGCGTTCCATAGGGGATGGAGTGGTATTCTCTTACCCCAAAAATACCGCTCCGTGGAGTTTTTAGCACCCGGAACTATTAGGCGGTACTACTCCACCGACGTGAAGTGCGCTATTTTCTCCAAGGCAGAAGCAGAAGGTCAGAATCCAGTTCACCGAGCAAGAGATCAACGATCCTCAGCACTTACAGCGATCCACCACTGTCGACAACAGCAAATCCGCGGGAGTTGCTTTGGCTGGACAAGGCTCTACAAACTCAAAGGGTCAATCTCCTTGCCAATCTTGCAAAGATCAGTGAGGTCGACGCGCACATCAGCCGCCAGCGGCAAAAAATAGAGAAAGCAAAAACCGACAATCACCTCGTATGGCTGCGACTCATTGAGTAAGGAGAGCAGCGACTGGGCAGACTCATAAGAGACCGTCCTATGCGTTTTGAGACCGCCAATATTAATCGTTAGGTTCTGCGTTCCCGCGTCAGCCACAGCAACATCCTAGAGACCATCAACTGTATGCTGAACGATAACACAACACTGGCCAAGCGCCTCCGCACATTCTTCCGTGAGCAGAGCACCACCATCGCCATCATCCTAACGGCCCTCTGAATGATTATCAGCACTTTGTTGATAGTGATTACAGGCTCTGTATGTATGTATGTATGTATGTATGTATGTATGTATGTATGTATGTATGTATGTATGTATGTATGTATGTGTTATTGTATGTATGTATGTTTGTATTTCACATTGAATCTACTCCTATCCTCTTTGTTTGTTTATATGTATATGGGATAGTCATAAAGAATGTCTGTCTTTAAAACTATGTCATTGTCTTTATTAGACGAGTATTTTGTCTGTTCAGACGACTGTGGGTTTGTTACAATGTATGTGTTTGTCCCCATTCTATTCACCCCTGTGGGTTTGTTACAATGCATATGTTTTTGCCCCCAAGCCATTCATTCCTGTGGGTTTGTGAGAATGTATATGTGTCTTTGTATTTGTTTTGCTGCCTTACCTAGGGACATTCCTAGTACCATTTTCATGCTCGATTTCAATAGGGTCCCAGTGTGCTATCCTAATGTTAATGTTCCAGGGCCACTGAGTGCATCCTAATGTTAAATTCTCAAAATGGACCCCTGAGTGCCATTATACTGTTAACGTTCCATATGGTCCTAGAGTGACATGCTAATATTATATTATTCATAGGGACCCAGAGTGACATCCCATGTTAAATTCATGTTTTGGTTTATTTTTATCGTGTTCCCGAATTCCACATTTTCATTCTTAAATTAATGGATGCGACTAAGTTTACTTGGCTAAAATTAGAGCAAAGTTTGTATGTGGTTGTTTCATTTCTTATCTATTCAGATTATACATTATCATAAAAACATCTCCAAAGACTCACCCACACCCATAATTATGTTACCTAAAGACCAAATTCAATGTATATTCAGCAGAAATGGTAAATTTCGGTTCATTTTAGCAAGTGCCAGGAACTGACATCTGTTTCCATTGGGTCAGATTGTAGGTCAGGTACTGAAGATCTGTATAACTATAAAAATCACAAAAAAACATATAAGTATGTGTGAAAAATGCTGAAAAGTATTAAAATATCCATAATTAAAAATGAGCATCAATGAGAGAGAGAGAAAGGACTTTGCTTTTATATGCCATCTTTCTAAACATTTTGCGCCAGGTAGAGGAATAATTTCATACTAGTGGTCAAAGACAATGACGACATTGTTAGCTGCTTCTGCCGATCAGGTTGTCAAGGAAATAAAATTTTATGATCAATGTTAGTCAAACCACGGCGACTTTTTCACTATCAAGCTGTTATAATTGAATGTGCTCGATTTAGTCTCCCATACTGTGTCAGTCTCATTGAAATTTACTACCTGACTTTCAATTGATTTCATCTCCTTTGTTCATTTCATTCCATTTCAGTGTGGAGTTTTCAAGGGACCTTTCTGACACAAGCAGCACTGAGTTTTCAAATGACCTTTCTGACAAAAGCAGCACTTCGCGTTACCAGTGTGACGTTATACGTAAGTTGGCATACGACTGATGCAAGTATTGGATTACTTCAGAGAAGTTCAATAGACTGTGCCTTAAATTAATTAGAACATGTCAATAATATTAAAGATATATCACACGAAGAATATTATCGTATACAACAAGACCTGAAGTCGTTCATTGAAATAATTCATCTGACTTTTAATACTAACATTTTTATGATATGAGATAATTCAGTTGTAAACAATTGTAATAAAGAAATAAGAATGTGTTCGGCCGTGCAAATACAATCGTTTAAATTTATATTTCTTCTTTTCTTTTCAGTTGAGAAACCCATAAAAACACAGGACTCTGAAAACGAAGTATCTTCCCCGATTTCGTGCTTAGGTGCCTTCAGGATACCTTTAGGAACTTTCTGCTAGGCTGTCATTATGTGCAGAGAGGGGGGTTGGGGGCCTCAAAACAAAAGCTAATTTGGGTGTTTTCCTTACGTGCTATAAGTGCTATCACTTCACATCTTTAACTCTGTCACTTTGTATAGTTTAGGTTGATTCTTCATAAGCTATCAGAATGTGTTCCTGCAAATATTGGTTCAATCGAGAAAATAAAGATCTATTTTAAAAATTACCTCTTCGTTTGAGGACATTCATTTAAGTCTCTCACAAACCCTGTTCTATATTGAACCTAACTTACGATGTCTTTAAAATGTCACTAACTACCCAAAAGAATAGTTGCTTTCCATCAAAATTACACATTTTACAATATTGTCAAAGTACGTTGTTTACGCTTCTGTTCCTACAGAGTCAATTTAATTTTTTTTTTCAATGTTCCAATTAAACACTTTCAATTAAACCTGCTAAGAAAAATGAAATATACACGTAATCCAGTGTTGCGCCACGTTATATTTGCAATTTGTTTCATATATTTTAATTTATACTGTATATGTGCTCATGTACAGGGATATTATAACATGTTTAATATATTTATTTGCAGTCAATAGTAAAAACGATACACATGGTCCTGAACTAACGAGCAAATTCAATGACTTTTTGTACCCACAATGGTCATAAAAGTTCATAATAATGACATCTAACAATGATCTTATAGACAGAGTGTATAGTTACTGGGCAGACATGAAAGTAAGAAAGTTTAATTTCAATAGCTTTAAGAGCATTAGAGGAAACGTGCATACAAGGGATGAAAACAAATTATTAGAGACCTTAACCTTGAAGATAAAACCTTGACTGTGATACATGAGATGCCATCAAATTGAGAAACATGTGTACCATGGTTCATCCTTGTATCTCATGCAAATTGTGTGATATAAAGCAGAAACAAAAGAAACCTTAAAATATTTACCTGTGACCTTGACCTTGAGGATAAGACCTAATACGTGCCATGCAACACATCTTCTAGTGACAATATATAAGTATACCAAGATTCATTAATTTATCTTATACAGATCTTAAGTTAAAAAGCAGAAGGACAAATGTGACTGAAACCTAAAATATTGACCTGTGACCATGACCTTGAAGACAGGACTCACAATGTTGTACGCGACGCACCTTTTAGTAATAAAATATATAGTTATACCAAGTTTCATCCCTTCATCTCAAATGGCTCAAACATTATGAAGTGGAAAGGAAAGTGTAATTACAACAAAATTCAACATATAACACCATGACATTGACCTTGAATATAAGAACACCAATGTGGTACACAACACGCCTGCTAATGATAACATATATGTATGCCAAGTTGCATCCCTTAACCTCAACAGGTCCTAAGTTACGGAGTGAAAAAAGATGTTATTGTAAACGTAAAATCGTGAACTGTGACCTTGACCTCGAAAATAGAAAGTCACCCCACCCCCACCCCGCGCAAACATTTCATCAACATTTCCAATATTATCACCGTATAATAACAACTGTAATTATTACATTGTCTTCTTACTACTGTAGCCCCACTGGGCAGTGACTTAACTCCGCTGATGAACACTGTTCGATACCAACTAATTTGATGATCTCTTTGACTGTTTCTTGCAAGAAATTATGTATGTTTGGGTTGCCCATCAAAAAGAAGGTCAAGCCGATTTATAAGCTCCTGCTTTGATATTTGGAAATAAACATCATCACCACTATTATACTGAGTATGCTTTGATTGAGAATACTCATTGTGTAACTTATATTCGTCATGTAAACAACCATTCCACTGTCCACCACCTCGAGCTAATACACACCTATTTCCATCATAGAAAGCGAACTGGAAGATCAGTCCCACCATCTTGATGCAGGTCATTTGATAGCATAACGGTTGTGTAGGGTTTGTCAATACTATCGATTTTCCATGAAGAATGTAAAGAATTCTAAGAGAACATATAACTCATGTAGGATATGTCTGTCATTCTGTCAGACTGGAGCGAGCGTTCGTCTTCTGGAGAACAGTATAAACAAAGATCATTAATATGTTCCAAAAACCAACCCCAGTGCGTGTTACCTTCTAATGGTTCACCATTTGAAAGAAAGAACTGCACGTTTAATCCCGGTGAGAACAAAATACAATTTGAAAATTACAATCTTTTCCAGTCTTGACTGCTACTGTGCTTGGTACTATCACTGTTTTCATGTCTCATTTCCTGAGGATTTTAACTCTTTTACCATCGGTCTTTACAGAATAGTGTATTTAGGATGTTATTCGAATGTTATTCCTTTCCAAGTTATATTGAAATCGCTCTTTTTAAGGCTGTCTTTCTGTCATCCTTCAAATTATTATTCAAATAATCATTATTATTATTATTATTTTTATTATTGATTAACCTTACTATAACCTTACTATGCTCAACATTAACGGCACAACGGATCCGCGCTTTGTGTTCTTCAAGCTTTCTGAGCACGAACCTTGAGCTCAAGCTAGAAACCTCAAATTCAGATGTAATACTCAAGATATGCCAAAACAATTTACATTAAGCATACAAGGTTTCATGCATACGGGGTTTTGATAATCATGTTTTCTATTTCCTCTCCTTTTTCAGACAACTGGAGTGCTTGGTCAGACTGGAACAAGTGTTTATCTTCTGGAATACAGTATAGACACAGAATAACAAATATGTTCCCAAAACCAACCCAAGTGCTTGTTACCTTCTAATGGTTCATCATTGGAAAAAAAGAAGTGCACGTCTAGTCTCGGTGAGAATATAATACAATGTGCAAGTTACAAATTTTTCCAGTCTCAAATGTAACAGTGCTTGGTTTCAGCATTCTTTTGATCTCTCAATTTCCTCGGGACTTGATCTATTTAACCATTGCGCTTGACATAATAGGGATTTTACGTTTTTCTGCTTAAGTTATTTCTTTTCAAGTTATAATTCACTCTTTCGAAAACAATTTTTTATGTCATCCTTGAACAAGTCAAGAACTGTGCGAGAACTGTGGGTGAAATGCTAAAACCTTTACTTGCAGCAATAACATTCTATGCCAAGCACTGAAAAAGATTAGCAAGACTTACAGTTTTAGGGTGTTTGTCTCGCTATTTTAATCAAAAATAGCCGAACGTGTATCTGACTGTTTGATTCGACGCAAGGTGTCAGAAGACAGGTCACTTGCACTGTTTTTTTTTTTTGAACGTTGGTGAGTAGTTCTACCACTAAGCATTTCTTCAACTTTTGTAGTATTATTGCCATGTAATAACTTTTTAAGGGTATGGCAATCTCTGACATTTGATATGCACAATTGTATCTATTAGTTTCATCTTACTAATGTAGCCCCACTGGGACAATCAGGCAGTGACTTTACTCTGCTAATAAACACTGTTCGATACCAACTAATTTGATCATCTATCTCACTGTTTCTTGCAATAAATTATATATATATATATAATATATATAATATATATATATATATATATATATATATAATCAGTGGCTCATACTTAGGCTTGACCTTCTTTCTGACGGGCAATCAAATATATATATTTGATTTCCCGTCAGAAAGAAGGTCAAGCCTAAGTATGAGCCACTGATTTGATATTTGGGAACCAACATCATCACCACTATTATACTGAGTATGCTTTGATTGAGAATACTGTGTAACTTGTATTCGTCATCTAAACCACGATTCCACTGTCCACCACCTCGGGATAATTCACACAAATTTCCATCAAAGAAAGAGAACTTGAAGATCAGTCCCACCATCTTGATGCAGGTCACTAGATAGCATAAAGGTTATATAGGTCTTGTCAATACTATCGATTTTCCTTGAAGAATGTAAAGAATTATAAGAGAACATATAATTCATGTAGGATATGTCTGTCATTCTGTCCGCCAACCAAATCATTCTGAGCACACACAAAATTCAACCTATAAACAAATTTCGAACATTTTCATCTTCAATAACTTCGTTTTGAGTGATTTTTGAAACATGAAAATTGTGGAGTGACATAACTATAAATATTTCTACATAAAGGCCACATTTGAAAGATCCTTACAGATTTTTAATTATGTTTCTTGAAACTTGGAGTCTTGAGTCTGAGTTCAATTTTGTACTCGATATTTACGTGACCATTGGTCCAAGTTTTGTGTTCTTCAAGTATTTTCAAACAAAAATAATAAGATGTTTTTCTCAAATCTCAATCAAGGCCCTACAATCATACGGCCATCTTCCTCTCATACACAAACCCGATTTTACATTTATTTAATATCACGCAATCACTACCACGATTAAACTTTTTTATATGGAACTCATGAAAGAGTTGAAAGAGTTTCTTTATGATGTTGAACCTTTAGTAGGCGTCGGCTACGAGACGCCCTAAAATGTAATGTTTCAAAGTTGGGCTGTGAAGGACTTCTTCAAATTACTGTCTTATCTCATTCTTCTGATAATATATTTTAAATCGTTTTTTAATTTTGATTTTGGTTGTTTTTATTATTATTATTATTATTATTATTATTATTATTATTATTATTATTATTATTATTATTTGGATACTTGGTTATAAGAAAGAGGTTTCATACATACGGTTTTTTATAATTATATTTTTATTTCTTCTCCTTTTTAGGCAACTGGAGCGCTTGGTCTAACTGGAGCGAGTGTTCGTCTTCTGGAGAACAGTATAGACACAGATCATTAATATGTTCCAAAAACCAACCCCAGTGCTTGTTACCTTCAAATAATTCACCATTTGAAAGAAAGAACCGCACGTTTAATCCAGGTGAGAACAAAATACAATTTGCAAATTACAATCTTTTTCAGTCTGGACTGATACTGTGTTTTGTACTTACATTGTTTTCATGTCTCATTTCCTGAGGATTTTAACTCTTTTACCATCGGTCTTTACAGAATAGTGTATTTAGGATTTTATTCGAAAGTTATTTCTTTCCAAATTATATTGAAATCACTCTTTTCAGGGCTGTCTTTCTGTCATCCTTCAACAAGTCAAGAACTTTGCGTGACAGGCTAACACCTTCAGTTTGAGGATTATCTCATAGCGTTCATTTTTATATGCTCAACTGTAACTATTGCCTTTTCTTCTTAATACTTTATTATTATTATTATTATTATCATTATTATTATTATTATTATTTGGATACTTGGTTATAAGAAAGAGGTTTCATACATACGGTTTTTTATAATTATATTTTTATTTCTTCTCCTTTTTTAGGCAACTGGAGCGCTTGGTCTAACTGGAGCGAGTGTTCGTCTTCTGGAGAACAGTATAGACACAGATCATTAATATGTTCCAAAAACCAACCCCAGTGCTTGTTACCTTCAAATAATTCACCATTTGAAAGAAAGAACTGCACGTTTAATCCAGGTGAGAACAAAATACAATTTGTAAACTACAATCTTTTTCAGTCTGGACTGCTACTGTGTTTTGTACTTGCATTGTTTTCATGTCTCATTTCCTGAGGATTTTAACTCTTTTACCATCGGTCTTTACATAATAGTGTATTTAGGATTTTATTCTAAAGTTATTTCTTTCCAAGTTATATTGAAATCGCTCTTTTCAGGGCTGTCTTTCTGTTATCCTTCAACAAGTCAAGAACTTTGCATGACAGGCTAACACCTTCAGTTTGAGGATTATCTCATAACGTTTATTTTGATATCCTCAACTGTAACTATTGCCTTTTCTTCTTAATACTGTATTATTATTATTATTATTATTATTATTATTATTATTATTATTATTATTTAATCTCCAGTCTATATTTTTTACCCTGAGCTCATGCTTTATGGATTCAGTAATTATCTGCTTGAAATTACCCGAAAAACTTCATTCATTTCAACGATTTTCCTAATTTGATTCAACTTTTATTTTAAAATAGATATCCACCTTTTAGAAAACTATTAACATACCATAACTGTCATATTTGGTCCAGGTCGAACTTATACATATCGTGATTTTTTAAACATGTATTCCTATTTTTCATATAGTAGTTTTCATCCAATAATAATATTTTTATTATATCTAGGCTATCCTTTTGCCTCTAAAAAACCGTGTACTAGCATTTGAAAATAGTCATTAAATAAGATAATTAACTATGACATATATGATATGACATATGTATGTGAAAATTAAAAATAATATTATATATATATATATATATATATATATATATATATATATATATATATATATATATATATAGTTTGTACATATTTGTGACAAAAATGGAAAAGTGACCAGGAGAAAACAAGAACTTGTTGCATGATAAAATATTGTATGTAGGCGTCGGCTACGAGACGCCTTCAAATGTAATGTTTCAAAGTTGGACTGTGAAAGACTTCTTTCAAAATTACTGTCTTATCTCATTCTTTTGATGATATATTTTCAGTTGCTTTTAATTTTGATTTTTTTTTGTTTTCCGGTGGGGGGTTTTTTTGTTGTTATTTTTTTTTAAATTATTTTTTGGACACTTTGTTATAGGAACGAGGTTTCATACATACGGTTTTTTATAATTATATTTTTATTTCTTCATTTTTAGGCAACTGGAGCGCTTGGTCAAACTGGAGCGAGTGTTCGTCTTCTGGAGAACAGTATAGACACAGATCATTAATATGTTCCCAAAACCAACCCCAGTGTGTGTTACCTTCAAATAATTCACCATTTGAAAGAAAGAACTGCACATTTAATCCAGGTGAGAACAAAATACCTTCACTCTGAGGATTATCTCATAACGTTAATTTTGATATGTTGAACTGTAACTATTGCCTTTTCTTCTTAATACTGTGTTATTATTATTATTATTATTATTATTATTATTATTATTATTATTTAATCTCAGTTCTATATTTTGTTTCACCATGAGCTCATGATTTATGGATCCAGTAATTACCTGCTTGAAATTACCCGATAAACATTCATTTCAACGATTTTCCTAATTTGACAAAAATTTTATTTTAAAATAGATATCCATCCTTTTCAAAACTTTTAATATACCATAATTGTCATATTTGGCCAAGGTCGAACTTATACATATCGTGACTTTTTAAACATGTATTCCTATTTTTCACACAGTAGTTTTAATCCAACGATAATATTGTTATGCTATCAAGAGGCTATCCTTTTGCCTCTGAAATAAGCGGTGTACTAGAATTTGACAATAGTTATTAAATAAGATAAATAAATATGACATATTGTGACAAAAATGGAAAAGTGACCATGGTAAAATATTGTATGAGATATACATGAAAAACTGACTCGTCATTATAGTTTTTCTCAGTGAGAATAGTAAAATAAATAGATGCTGCTCATAAGAAAGGTCCAAAAACTGAGCGGCGATGGTGATTTCTATATTATTCTTCTTGTTTGTATTCTTCTTCTTCTTGTCATTATTATTATTATTATTATTATTATTATTATTATTCCCACCGTTGCTGCTTCTGCTGTAGTAGATGCAATGACAATTATGGCGATCACTTGCTTTTATGGTACATCAGACAGTAACAATTAATTTTCCAATTTATCTTTTGAAATATTTCAGATGCATCTGCACAAGGAAGCAGAAAAGAGAATATCAAAGAAGATGAGAAGCGCTACACATTAAGTGAAATAATCTTGGTGGCTTTTGGTTGCTTGCTAATGGGCGTTATCCTAAATGCCTTGTTATTTATTTTCACACAACAAGGATGGTAGGATATTTAGTTTGATAGAACGTTCTCTTTAGGACTTAATTTGATGTCGAGCTCGACCTAGTTTTCATGCCATCTGTAACCTTTGATGTCTACTCAGCTCGAAGTTTCAAACTTCATTACCAGGAAAGACATTATACATTTATTTGCCTTAATTCTGAAAAAGACCTTTTATTCTGAACCATAACCTGAAGAGATCGTCAATATTTCTTTCAGAAAAAAAAATCAGGAAGAAAATTTTAAGTTGAAAGAAAACATATGTTGATAGACATATATAAACCGATATTAAGATGTAAAAGAAAATCTTTTAAGTCGCGATAAGGAATATTATAGGATGAATGTCGACTTACTTAACCTGAATCGGAAAAGTTCAACTTCACTCTTCAACATATTTTGACCAAGAGTCCGCCATCGAGCTTTTACTGTTTCATCGCCTAGCTTAAGAAATTTGCTACTGTAACTGATAACGATATGTGGATATGTTTTTTCTTCGTTTCCGAAAATGGTATGGCGCTAGTGTGTAGCATACTTACTCTTACTCGACGACCACTAAACTGACAATCTAAAATTGTATTTTTCTTCTTCCTATGAAGCAGTCACCATACTGTTTATACTTTAAACATTTAACTTCATACTTTACAGCATTCATCAAATCATGAGGATTGAAAATCGATTACACGCTGCATTAACAACCTTTGCGGCGGCCGTTCTTTGTTTAATCCAACTTTAAGCTTCATGACTTCAACAATTATGTAAAATATGAAGTTCAATTCTTATAATTACAAACATTTATAGAAATAATAGCGAATCTCAATAAATAAATAAAATAACTATTTTTAACCATTGTTTACAATTTTTGTCCAAGCACACAAGATTGGCCCATGAATACATAAGTAGTTCCTTGCTAGTGTTATGAACTAATAATATCTAATTTTCCGCGTCACCTGCTACGATTTTAACCAATCTAAATGCTTGTTACAAAGGCTTGGTGAAGCAAAAATGGTAGTTATATTCAGAATTAATCTCGAATCCTCGCCATTAACACAACAGGGTACGTGGCGGGACAGTAAGGTCATATATTTAACAGTAGGTGCGAACTTACTGATCATTCTATACATCACAAGCCTTTCGTTATATATCCTTGCGTGGCTTTGTATGCAAATGCATTGCGTTGGATGATTCGATATGTTTTTGTCTTATTAGTTCTATTAAATATTGTATCCTTTAACAACTGGTGGCATATAATAAATAAATGATACAATAGTGTTTGAAGCGTTGAATATTGAGGCTTGCAAGCTTGCTGCATCGTTATTCCATCTTACATACGGTATACAACAGAACAAACACTACAATCTATAATTATAACAAATCCATTTAATCTTACATGGTTGATCCGGCGTTCGATACAGATGTTCAGTCGGTATTTCCATATCACACACCCAGATTTGAACTACCTTCGTGTCTTCTTTGACGTTCGCGCGTCCATATTTTTAAGACACAGTGAATCGAACTTTTATAGATCCCAATTCGTTTTGAATTTCATTCGTACTGTAAAACTCGAAATATGTAAAAAGCGTAAACGAGCGGGTATGTTATAAATACAAAACTCTATTCGTGTTTTGTTCTGAGTCAGGGGAAAGAACTCGTGTGATATGGCTTATGAATACGACTCGCCTAACGGCCTCGACGTATCCGTACGCCATATCAAACTCGTTCTTTCCGCAGACTCAGAACAAAACACGAATGTAGTTTTGTGTATGTATTGTTTTGCAAATAAATTTATGGGAGTGAACATGCAAATATCGCTGCCATAATTTATACTGTCAGGCACTCAGAAAACGGACATATTTTATGCATATATTCCGTAGTGGACTTTCCAAATAAGAAGCAAATAAATATATAAATAAATAAATGATGGCAAAATCGTGTGACACCCTGCATATTTAGGTATTCTTTAAAATATTGATACATTTAGAAGTGAGTTTATGCCATCGCGAGCTGTCAGATCTGTTGGACGTTAATGCCATCAAGAGCTGGCAGATGTTGGATGTTAATGTGATCAAGAGCTGTCAGATCTGTTGGATGTAATGTAAGCAAGAGCTGTCAGATCTGTTTGATGTTAATGGCATCAAGAGCTGACAGATATGTTTTAATGTTAATGGTTTGATGGAGTTATTTTAGTTTTAGCAGCGTCATTCAGATCAATTAAAATAAATATATAGACTTGGCAGCTGTAAGCTTAAATATGTATCTTACTAACAGCGAAGAAATATGATAAATCGTTTTTCCAGCACAATAGTTGTGGCTATTATATATTTAGAGTTAATTTTAGTAACCAACATTTAAATGCTCTGTATGCATCTTTGCGTGAAATGAATTTTGAGTAGATTATTTCATAGAAATAATAGAATCATAGATAAATGCAAATATCACTGTTTCTTGGCATATAACAATTCAATCAAAACTTACTTTTTGTTTCTACAATTGGCATTTGTTTTTTAGTTTCTCAAACAATATCATGGAATCCCAAGGTGATTCAAGACAGCAGTGCGGTCCAGATTTTCAGATAGAAGTACAGTATTTTTCTAATTTGTTTCATAAAGAGTTAATAGTAATAATATTGATAATAATAATAATAATAATAATAATAATAATAATAATAATAATAATAATAAAGATGATGATGTTGAAGACGAAGATAATGATGATGATGATGATGATGATTTTACAATTCGAAACTTTTAGAACAATTTCATTTTTAAGAGGAGAATCACTTATGACAACAAAAGTGTAAATTCTATAAATTTACCACACAGAAAGAAGTTTCTTTATTTCCATTTAAATGTTATTTGAAGAGAGGTGTACAGCGTAACCTTCACCACGAATATGATATCTTGATTGATATTATGGTTATATACATGTAGTTTACTGTTTGATAGTATCAAAGGTAGTAATTAGCCATAGCCAGGATTCCCTCAAAGAGGTTTTTTTTTCTTTTTTCTCGATATCATATACCTGTATTTTTCTTACCTCATTTTCCGTTCATGTGTTTGCCTGAGATAATGACAGTTCATCATTTAGAGAGTGCCCCTGCTTACATTTTCTAATATAATTTCTCACTCACATTGTAGAACTTCGATTGTTTCGTTCTTTTACCATTCATTATATTTGTATCATGTATTATATTTCGAATAGTAAGGAATGTGCAAATATAACTTGTCTCTAATTTAATAGCCTTACTTTACATTTGATAAGATTCTGTTTAACATAAGAACAAACGCAATATAATCTGTACAAAACCAGATAGCAAAATATGTTTGACATTAATATTTATAATGTTTACGAACTCTAAAAAATCCATTTAAATTAATTTTATAACGTACAGAAAAGTGTTCATGTTAGATGATTTCAAACTTTCGAAAAAAATAATAGCGTTGGATTCATTTCTCCCTTCTTCATAATAAAAATTGTTAGCCTTTCTGTATTTAACATTAGAAAATCTCCCTCCTACTAAATGAGCTGCAGATAAAGTATATTTTAGCAGGTACATAAAATCAATTTTAATGTTAACATATACGAAGCATATATAAAATACCCGCAATCAACAAGTTTTCTAGAGAATGTGATTCATTGGAGCACTTGAAAATTATGTTATTGATAGCGTTTATTCTTAAGGAACGTTGTGTAACTTTGTCATCAAGAAGAAAATGTAAATTATATTCATGTGTATCGATTTTTTTGCAGAAAATGACATTTTCGTTAGTACTTAGATGTGGTATTATCTTTACAGACGAATCATTGTTCTTTAAATCCGTAATAAGATGTGGTATTATCTTTACAGACGAATCATTGTTCTTTAAATCCGTAATAAGATGTGGTATTATCTTTACAGACGGATCATTGTTCTTTAAATCCGTAATAAGATGTGGTATTATCTTTACAGACGGATCATTGTTCTTTAAATCCGCAATAAGATGTGGTATTATCTTTACAGACGAATCATTGTTCTTTAAATCCGTAATAAGATGTGGTATTATCTTTACAGACGAATCATTGTTCTTTACGCCTTTAAATCCGTACTTTGTAGCAACAGCGAAATCCACAAACACTGGTAACCAATAAATAATAGCGAATTCGCCGCTGTCTACTTATTGGAATATAGAAAATAAATAAAAATAAAATTCAAGGCAAGAACAGCTTTCGTAAGGTTTTCATTATACGTATACTTTCTGCTTGCAGTTCCAGACTAAGAAGGCCTTTGTAAAGAAATATGACCCCAAAAAGCCAGAATCAGCGGACTCCAAGTACGAAAATAAATCTGAGGAAACCCAGTACCAATCGCTCAATTCTAACCAGATCGATAATGATCAACAAACATACGACGAAATTGAGCTGAAGGAGCTGCGATCTGATCACCATGGTAACGAGTTCGTTCTGGTCATCTAAATCATACTGGTGAACAGATCGACCATATGACGAATAAAACTGAAGGAGTTAACGATAATGCTCGTGACAGTGACCTTGGTGGACACAACTACTTCATCCTTGAGAAAGAAAACATTTCACAGGAAAGTAAAGCCAGCAATCTGGGACGCCCAGAAACCTGCGCTGTAGTGGGTGACGAGGTCAGGGACTCGAACTTGGGAACACAGGATGAACAATCTGATGCGGCCCATGTATACTTTGTTTTAGAGCACGTTGAAAATGGACATAATCAGAACTGAGATAACAACGAAAAGATCCAAGAACATGATTACTTTGTTCTTATAACTTCAATAACTTGACATTTTCTCTTGAATTCGATGTATCTTAACACAATTGAAAAAAAAACACACAAAAAACACACAAAAAAACAACTACAACAAAGGTCGAAACATGGAAAAGGGTCTTAAAGTAGTCCCCTTTTGTAGAATTAACGCTTACTGCGTAGCTCAAAATGACGTATTTATTACATTATGACATCATTTATATGACGTCACTTTTTACCTATCACTGTAAACTCTGAGGGAGATATGGACGTAAATCACTTGGTTGCGACTTCTGTATCTTATTAAGTAATGAAAATAAAAATGATGATATAATTTAATCGCAATAACAGTCCTGTAAAAGAAAATGATAAAGTCAACGATAAATATACGAGATCTTCAGCGATTTAGGAGCCTACTATAAATCGGCCATGCACGCTTACGGAAAACCAATGCAATCTCAATATTTGTGTCATACTTAAAACATTCACTCATCAGCACACCCTTTTCATTGTGTATTTGATAAGAGAAGTCTATGATTTTTAAGCTGTGCAAATGTTATGAATTTTTAAATAATCATTCAGCTATTATTTCATGAACAGTTAGTGAAAGGCTACTTTTTCGCATATACGTCTAAGTAACGACCCTTACTTGAGGGATAGATATTTAACTAAGAGTAGCGCAAGTCAATGCACACCAACCTATAAATGTTGTAGTGAGTTTGGATTACTTGGACTGTTGGCTATATAAAAGTACCATTTTGCTTTAAAACGTAAATATTCAACATTTTACAAGCGATCCTCCTTAATAGGGATCCGCGGTAGCCTCGGTATGTCTTTGGGAAAGGCACTTAGCTCCCATTTCATCTGCATGATACCGCCAATATTGTGTTGAAACTGCCGTTAAAACCAACAAAAAACAAAACAAAACAAACAAACAAACAAATTTAATATATTACATTGGCAGCTTAGGTTTGATGGTTGGTTGCTTTTTTAACGGCACTTTTAATACACTATTGGCTATATCATGATGTGGAAACGGGAGCTATGTGCCTTTCCCAAGAGCACACCGAATCAACCGACCCTGCCTGACCTAGGCGGGTATTGAACCAGCCACCCTTAGTTTTCAAGTCCGACGTTCTACTAACTGAGCTTCCGCGGCTCCATAGGTAGTATAGCATATATGATGAGCACTGTATATTGACTGACTCGAGACTTTTAAGTGTATGGTGAGCACTGTATAGTGACTGACTCGAGACTTTTAAGTGTATGATGAGCACTGTATAGTGACTGACTCGAGACTTTTAAGTGTATGGTGAGCACTGTATAGTGACTGACTCGAGACTTTTAAGTGTATGATGAGCACTGTATAGTGACTGACTCGAGACTTTTAAGTGTATGATGAGCACTGTATAGTGACTGACTCGAGACTTTTAAGTGTATGATGAGCACTGTATAGTGACTGACTCGAGACTTTTAAGTGTATGGTTAAAGTTTCATTTCAGTTAGAGAAAGAATGTCAAGGTTATTAACATTTGACATAAAATGTGTTGTATAGGAAAAACTACATATATGTCCCACTCAGCTCTTGTCTGACCGTTATATGATTCCGGTCAGATTTACGCCTTACTGTTGATTAGATTGGTCATCGATCCTATACTGAGAGGTCAATTTAGATGAGATGAAAGAATCTCAGTAAATCTCTTCCAAGCTTTGGGTTGAATAGAAATTTGATCCGGAACTTTTCATGTGTGGATTTATCCCGTATTATAGTGTGTACGCCCTGATTATATATATATATATATATATATATATATATATATATATATATATATATATATATATATATATATATATATATATATATATATATATAATCAGATTTAATCAACCAAGTGCCTGACAATTCATAAAATGCAATGGAAAACATTTGCGATATATTTTACTACGATTTTATGTAATTCCATATTTCATGCACTGCTGTCTGACCGGTCGTAAACCACAGAAACTTGAGCTTGGGACGTCATTGCTACCATTTAAAACAAAAACAAAACAAGAACAAACAAAAAAAAACAAACATGACGGTGAGTTTCATTTAGGATCCTAATATTTGTGCAAAGAATGGGTCGGACAGACATTTTGTTTCCTAACAGTAGGGTCATATTTGAGTGTTCGATCACATTATTTCTTGATTATATCCGACATGTATTCTTCACTTTAATAGTACTTGCCATGAACTACAAATAGTTGCGAGCTATACAAATTATAACTTGCAACTTGCCACGCTTTCTCGACCAATGCGAGAAGGAGACTCCATTTAGTGCTGACAGGCCTTGCATGCTATAAACTTCCTCTTCCTTCCACTGTTTGCAGACAATACATTATATTAATTTTATTATTATTTTATAATACAAGGCAACATAATTGTATGATGAATGACAAGAGCAATTAAAGGGAAGAGAATTTGTTGGATTTGTCTTAAAAGAATGTGATATTCTGTATTGAGGTTAAGGGAAGGGGGGGGGGGGGCGTCGTCTTCATTTACATAGTACAATCCGGAAATGAAGCATCATTTTATAGAAAACCTATAGTAATGACTGTCGGACTTAAAAATTCTTTGTTGTAAGCATGCGTTTATTTTATGCTGCATTTAAGATCTTACAGCCATTTTTTAATATTTAATACTAATAGGTTATATTTATTTTATGTGCATGATAACAATTATATTCAAACCTCAGACAGCAAGAAGTGGATTTTTGGTAGCTATTTCGGACTTATACAAAAGGGGAAAGAATCATGGTTTAGTTCCATGGACAGAAATTAACAATAATTAAAAATAAGTATATGTCACAATACTCATAATTTTTGTTCCCGATAGTGTGGTTTTCAGCCTATCCCTTCTACTCATGTGACTCAGGGGCGGATCAAGGAATATCGTTTAGGGGAGGCGTAAACAAGTAGGCAATAGATATATGGGATGGAACTCCTAGTGGGTGCCCAAAGGGGCGAAGCCCCCTGAAGTTCATGCATTTTAAGTGTTTCCAGGGCATAATTTTAACCATCCAACGGTAAAAGATCTTACTCTAGGAAACGTCTTGGTTGTTCTGCGCCCACTTTTAGGGAGAGGAATGGGGGGGGGCGGGGCGCCACCCCACCCCCTCCGATTCACTCCTGTCGCTGTATTCTCCTATGTATTTGTTTCACTGAAATCAAAAGTCTTTCGAAGCAAGGTGTAAATGAGTAAATAATTGGATTTTATTTACGATATATAAGAAACTATATAGCGAGGCATTGGCTTTGTACCCATGTCAAATCACAATCATCAAATTTCTACATGGATTCTGTTATCGACATCTGATCCATTTTTCATTCATGTAAATGTTTGTCATCAGAAAAATAGGATATATAGATACTGATACCAATTCAATTACAGTTGTGTGTGTATGCGGGCGTGCATGGGTGAGCACGTGTGTGTGTGTGTGTGTGTGTGTGTGTGTGTGTGTGTGTGTGTGTGTGTGTGTGTGTATTGGTGAGGTTCTTGGTCCATGACAATAGTGTTAACAATACTAAATAAAATATCAGTCTACATTTATCATAAGTCTTTCTGTGAACCGCATTTAATCTGTTCGAGTATATTACTTCCATTTTTTATTTTATTTTTTATTTTATTTTTTATTCATTTTGTTTGTTTTTCGTTTTGCTTTTTTGTGCAATGTACATCGCTTATAATAAAAATATATTTCATTCAATGCTTTTTATTTTTCATTTATAGTGCAATTAAAAGTGATTGAAAGTGTAGTACTGAAGTCAGTTCTTGGCACATATTGATTGCTCATAGCTGTTGTTTTTTTTTTTTTTTTTTTTTTTTTTGTGTTTTAGTTGCAGTTGCCTCCCTTACACCGTACCTTACACCATAACTGTCCTCTTTCTCCGTGTCTTGTGAATACTGCCGCCTGAAATTCAATTATCGCCAAAGAAACAACAAAATTTTAAACCTTTTGAGAAAAGAATATTATAAATGGTCACACATAACAAAATTCACAGTGAACAATAAATATAGTGTTTGCTTTGCATTAATCTACACCAAGTTCAGTAAGATGTAAGTCCCAAGATAAGGTCCATTTTATTGGAAAGTGGAGGAAATTGCCAAAACAAGAACGTGGGAGGGTGGGGAAGAAGAACAATGCGATGTATAATGGGCCCAAAAACGATTTTCAAGCTAATTTCCACACCATAGCCACAAACATATACATCAAAATGTACAATGGAATGCTGTTTATGAAGAATTCTAGTCGAAAACAATGATAAGGAAAATATATTATAAAGGCATTTATTATGTAGAACTTCGCATTTGTATTCACTGCACAACCCGCTATAATATTAAAAATCGAGAAGTTGTTTACCGAATATTAAAATCTTGGAATAGAATAAAATGTTGCCATTGAAATGATAAAAATGAATAATGAATACTTTTGTGAATGCAATTTTCCAAAAGGAAAATATAGAAGTGGTCATAACTTTATTGTCGAATTGGACTTAATATCGTGTTTGAGGCAACGGCTGCTTCAAGCTCATCTTCGCTAGCCGATCCACGTCTATGTGGAATAAAGTGTATGGGCGACCCTTGGCAAGCGAAGATGGCTCAAGCTTGGAAGACATCTTTTCTTCCCTGAGTAAATTATATAAATAACAAATTAAAAATGAATTGTGGTGGTAAGGTTTCTTTAAAACAGAAGGAGCAAGTAAAATAAAACTATATTAAGTTTTCTGAAACTGAAAAATTGCCACAAACTGCTTCCTAAACATCCAGTTTCTCGCAGTTTCTGCTCAGATTTGAATAACAGTGTAAATGCGTAAATTTCACACTGCAATGCAAAACCTTTGTCAATGTGTTTAGAAAAATATATATGTACTCTTCAATTAGTGAAAATACGTATATGTTCTCATTCGGCATTTGATTCAATAACATTTGGTAGTAGTATTTTTTCCTAATATGATTGTGCCGGAAAATGAATCCGTATTCTACAATGATTTGTCAAAGTTTACAGGATGGAATTTTCTTTAAGTCATACATGTCCCATATATACTGTTATAAATTGACTGCCATGTACGCAAAAAGACAAGTTAAAATAAATGATGGTCCATCTTACCAAGTGAAGCAAGAACTTGCGACTAACCACTAACATGACCATGGACACCCCCACCCCCATACATACACCCTCCCCAGCCTGCCAAATGCTTATCTAGTGGGACCTGGGTGAATTATCATTCAGTGGCAATAACTCAGTAAAATATGGTCAAAATTGTTCATGACACTAAGGTCTTGTCATTTTAAATCTTCATAGCTAATATGATTGAAATATGGAAACGTGAATGCTCCAATTTTCATGAGCCATTACGATATTCTAAGTCAATCAAGGGCCAGAACTCGGTATATATTCTCAAAATCTGCTGATCATCAAACTCATCTGAGATCTTGTTGAGATAAAGCTTTTCGTGAAATTTAGTTGACGTGAAAAGGTGGGTGCTAGAGTGTTTATATGGCATGGTGATGTACATTCTGAGTCGACCAAGGACAATAACTCTCTAAAATATGGTCAAAACCTGGTCATAATCGATCTCATCAGAGCTCTTGTAGAAGACAATTTTATTTTAAAATATTGTTCAAATCAAGCAAAAATGTGGATACTAGAGTAGTCAGAAGCCAGTGGAATGGTTATTATAAGTCGTTTAAGGGTCATAACTCTGTAAAATATTGCCAAAGTCTGATCATTATCGAAAACATGTGAGAACTTGCTAAGATTAAGCTTAACAGCAAATTTAGTTGAAATAAAATAAAATGTGAATGCTAGAGTGTTCACATGCCAGTGGGATGCCAATTCTAAGTCAGTCCAAGTCTATAACTCTCCTGATCATCAAACTTATCCAAGATCTTGCTGAATTCGCGTTTCGCTGAAAAATTTGGTTGGAATCTATCAAAACATGTAAATGTGAGAGTGTGTTCACAAGCCATAGTAATGTTCTTCTAAATGATCAAGGGCTATAACTCTTTAAGCAATAGTAAAAAAATCTACTCCTTGTCGATCTTATTTGAGACCTCACTGAAGTAAAGCTTCACAGCAAATCGGATTGAAATCAAAGAAACAAATAAACAAATAGGAATGCTAGAATGTTTCTCAGGGTAGTGGAATGCCTATACAAAGTGGATCAAATGCCATAACTCTGTAAGATATAGGCAAAAACTGTTCATCATTGAATTCTTTGTAGCTCTTGCTGCGATGAAAATTCACACTGAATTTGATTGAATTCAACGATTAGTGCAAATTCTACAGTTTTCACAAGCCATTTAAATACCTATTCTAAGTCAATCATGGGTAATAACTCCTAGAAATGCAGGTCAAATGTACTCGTCATCGAACTTGTCAGAGCTGTTCTTGAGTTGAAGCTTCACAACAAATGCGAATACTACAGTGTTCACAAGCTTATGCACGGATGGACGGGCGGACGAATGTGGACCATTAGGGGATATTTTGATTGCTTTCTGTGGGGAAAGTCAACCCAAATCCCCAACCACCACCAGCCCCATTTTTCGTTAAGTCGACAACGACTGTGATGAAGAGAAAGACATTGTTTAAACCACTAACCACTTGACATGTGATAAGTGTCACTTTGACTTATCTTCTTCCTCACACGACTGGCTTCATATACAAATCCGTTATTGTGATATTCTGCATTATGAATATGGCGATATGGAGCGATTTCTATGAGATACAGAATTACAGAGGTAAGTACAAAAAAGTTTAAGCAATGAATATTTACAATTTGCACATTCCCATAAGTTTTTGTGTTTTTAAAGTAACTAGTTTTTTCTTACATCTGTCAGTTACTTTCCTGATCAGTTATTCGGTAGCTGTAGTATTAGTACATGTTTGAAGAGAACAGTCTTTTCAAGAAATTAAGTAAAAAGAGCAAGACCATTGTACTTTGAGGAATAAATAAGTAGGGAAATATTAAACAAAAGTCATAATGATGTAATAAAGATACATGTATAAAAAATGTTTAAAAAATTTCCAATTTTACTTTCGATCGCACTAAATTTAGTATTTATACGTAGATACATCTGTATGTAAAGAAAATACAGCAATACAGTTTACACCGAAAACAACACACTTAGCTGTCACAAAGATATAAACCTGCGTCGCTCTATTCTCCGTCAATCGTTGTTCCGGTAAAAAGAAATGCATAACGCTCAATGGTGAGTCAGAGCTCTACATACATTTTCTTGATTGCACAAATAATACGGGTGACTCTGGCTTAAGATTACAAGAAAATCACACTTATTCACACACTTATTCACACACACACACACACACACACACACACACACACACATATATATATATATATATATATATATATATATAAAAATATATATATATATATATATATATATATATATATATATATATATATATATATATATATATATATATATAAATTTTCCCTAGACCATCCAGTTTTAAGCAGTGAAGTTCATCATGGTCACAAGAAGGACAACAACTCGTAAGTATGTTCTCCCTACCAAGACATCATTCTGGTTGGCATGATTTGCATGACGTACAGGAAGGAAACCATGTTCGACAACGCCCCTTTTGACACAGTGACATATGTTAGCCCGATAAAGTCACAACTCTTGTTTCTTGATGCAAAGCATATGCTTTGAATACGAGGAGAAATGTATAGATACATTCTTTTGAGTGAAACTCGCAGTTTCCATGATATACTTTCAGATCCTAAGCTTTTTAAACAACAACAACAACATCAGCAGCAACAACAATAATAATAATAATAATAATAACAACAACAGCAACAATAATAATAAGGATACCGATGAAATTCGTTATCACCACAAACACCAAAACTACTGCTACTCCACCACCTCCATCATCATCATCATCATCATCGTCATCGTCAATTGATCGTATGGGCGGCGCGTCCGGATGGGGATTAGGGAGTAATCGGAGTAATTGCCCCCGGGCGAGGGAGGTGGGGCCGCCGTCGGGAGCTTTCTTTTTTTTTTTCTTTTTTTTTAGCTGTATCTGGGGCGTAGAAACGGGGTGGGGGGGTGGAGGTTTGCAACTGACATAAAAACTGCTGTTCTCTGCGGCAAAGTAGGGGTGCCACTAAAGAACTTTGCCCCCGGGCGTCTCAAACCCTCGCGTCGCCACTGACCGCAATGCAAGTACGTAAATTTTGTGACGATTTACGATGTATGGTACGAGACACTAATACAAAATGAGTTACCTCCCATTTCATACTTTCGGAAACAAAGTTCACAGAATAGGCATTTCAAAAGACAGAATTAAAATTGCATAGATTTATTTTCTTTGTTTCTTCCATAATTCTCCCTAACACCGTCAGAAAATTACTTCCAGCAATTTAAAGGCATCTATAAAATGTTGCAAGGGAGTGAAATGAATGCACTTTTTGTACCTTTTGTCGTATTTGCCAACATGTTCACGGTTTTCTCAAGCAACAACGTGACGAAAAATGGAAAAGAAAAACAAGTGTGTGTATGTGTGTGTGTGTGTGTGTGTGTGTGTGTGTGTGTGTGTGTGTGTGTGTGTGCGGGGGATGGAGGGGGTAGTCAAGCCATATACTGTATGTAAATATTGATGATATGCATATTTTACGGTAGCAATGGGGTTTGAAATTTCCCCTTTTCTTATGAGACAGTATATATCATCTAAAGGGTACCTCATTATATTGTAATTGTAAATGGTATAGCTGTCATCTCTCTCTCTCTCTCTCTCTCTCTCTCTCTCTCTCTCTCTGACAGAGTTCTCCAAACTTTATTATTTTTAGAATAATATACTTTTACATTCCAAATACTTTAATAAATTAAGGAGCCATATATAGTAAATAATATGTAAAAGTTATATGGTCAAAAGTATACCATGGAAGCGCTTAAAATGCAGGAGCTTCTGGGGCTTCGTCCCCTGGGCTCCCATCAGGGGTCCATCCCACAGACCCCCTGAATACTTGTTTAGCCTCCCCCTCCCCCCCCCCCTTCCGCCCAAAAAAAATAAATTCCTGACGTGCGTAGGAATATTTTATGGCAACATTATACCAACCGGCTTCGCAGTAACATGTGCAGCATCATGTTTCACCTGCTCTAAAATCTAGAAAATTGTATATATCCTTGGAAAGTGGTTCTCTATAATCATCACTAATGACCAAATGAATTCGAAATGTATTCTCTCATACTTCAAAACACGAAGTCCTATGGCATTTGGATTGCAACTGCTGTGTCTTTGACGCTATATCTCATTATGTTCAACAGCTGTGTGCTTTCCATGACAATGGGTTGCGTTAGATCTCCAGTACAAGTATTCTCAAAACTTTCTGAGCACAACATTCAATCTAAGCCTGATAATCCTCAAATCAGATATGATACCTTACAGTAAATCTAGGTCTTGAGATTCAGCAATCTAGTAAATGTACTCAAGTTAAGTAAATCCTGAAAGTTGTATGATTCTAACGCTATTCTAATAAAAGTTACAGACAGTCAATTTGTTTGAATTTTGAACTTAAGCTTGAGTTTCGTGCTCGAACAGTTTTGAGAATACAGAATACGGGGCCTGGTCTAAGCATGTTAACTTGATAAAAGGAGTCCATACTGCTAAGTCTTCAAAAACAAGGTCAGATGCACCAAGCGTATCTGAGAATATTAAACATAATCTTTCAATTCATGCAGATAAGTCTGAAGTTCTCATACAGAATAAACATATTTTGATTCCATAGCAACGAATTGCGAATAGGAAAATCCTTGTATCTTGCATCTTTGACTGCTTTGTTTTTTCTTTTTTTTTTTTTTTTCTTTTTTTAAATCTTAGGATCGCAATACAACTATGAAGTTTATTTCTTTACACCTTCACACTAAACATTCTGACGTATATAAAAATTATTTCCAACGTATTGTTGTTGCTTACCATATTCAGGAAAGCAAGAAACAAGAAACTTAGTTTCTACATGTATATGCTCCAAAATAGAAAGAACGGAAGGATATGGAGATGGAGGGTGGGGGGAGAGGAATAATTCCAGGCAATTATTGTATCCAGTCCACGCCATGGCTGTTCGTTGGCCAATCGTCTGGGTATATACATAATGTACCTCGATAGTGTCTTCCACACTAAAATCCTTCTGGGGCAAGAAAATCCATATCATTTTATTAAAGTATTTCAATGGTTTGACAGTCTCTTTAGCTCTCATTATTATTTGATGTGGACGCTTCGCGGAGTCCGTGATATTTTTTGCTTGTGCGAACACAAATGTTTTTTTTTTTTCCACATATGAAATACTGTATATGAACAATTCAAAACGTTTTGACATGCATAGTAAAATTCAACAGCCCATACACCAATATGATGATTCCTCCGTCCTAATGAACCTAACTATGACATAGGTTCATGCCCATGGGTTTTCTGTGTATGGATTTTACTACTCAGTTTATTCATATTTACTGGTGATTAAGCTAGTCCGACTTTTGTTGGTTGGTTGGTTGGTTTTTAACGGCACTTTTAACACATTACTGACTATATTATGAAGCGAAGTGCCTTTCAAAAAAAAAAACAAAAAAAAAAAAAAAACACCAACACCGAGGAAGCCGACCCGGGATGGCCTGGGCAGGTAAAGAAATCGCAACTCTTGGATTACGAGTCCGACGGATCCCTTTAGTCAGATAGTAATACTTGTTAACTTTGGAACATCTTCTCTTTTTCAAACAAATGATGAAATTATATCCCTCTCCCTTGCATTACATACGCTTTTCCGCCTGTGTTACTTTTTTTCAAATGGTGACATTTTATTTATAGAAAGGCATCAATGCTAAATATTTAGTGTATATGGAGGTTACTATTATAGTTTCACTTTCTTACTGCAATCAAATCTGAAATTTGGTTCTTTTAAATTATTATGTGCCAGCACAGGGAGTTTTCGACCGACCATACCAAGTGTTCACGAATGTTTGAGAAAACCGGGAATGTGTAGGCGGCTGGCATATGCGATAATAGCTACAAAAAGTACATTCATTTTTTAGTTCCGTGCGCTATTTACCTAAACTCAGCTATGCCAATTTTTCTTGTATTTGTTAAATAAATTCTTCAACTACATGTGCGTTTTCCCATCGAATAGTATGTAAATGTTTTCTTTTTTCCTAAGCGTTATTATCTCCCTTTCTGAAGAGTTACTCTCTCCTCCGATACATTACTGTTTATGCGCGGTAATAACATTGTTTAGATCCACTCACACAGGAAAAACTTTTTAATGTTCTTTCTGTCGTTCTTTTTTAATAGTGCCCCCTGTGACTCCCAGTGGTAGAATGTCGCAAACTGACCAGGGAACTCTGGTCATGTTATGTCTCGTTTCCATACTAACTGTGATAGCCGGAATTGTTATATATCTGTACAGGCGGAAAAAGGCAAAGCTTCCCGAAAGTCAGCATGATCATCATCAATATCAGTATCATACTTCAATACCGGTCAAAAAGACGTACTCTAGATTTTCTCAGGTTGATGAGGAATTGGTTTGTATAAATCATTCTTTACTGCATGTTTACCCGATAAAGGTATTAGTCATTAAGCCAAGCAATATGAGTCTGCTCCTGGGTATGGGAAGATAGGGACTGTAGAAGTCCCTTTGTATAACACATGAATCTAACTTACAGTTTATAGTATTCGCCTACCCTACGGGCAGCTTGTGTGCCCCTACCGATTTTAAAAACGAAAGGCCTCGAGGATATAAAAAATGCACAAAACTTAGTCATTTCATTCATCAATTTATAATTTCTAACCTGATTATCGTCAGGGGATCTCTAACACTGTAAACAATGATGAAAAATGCCTTAGTTCTTAGAATTTATCAAATTAGAAGACATCCCTTTCTTTGCAAGACCTTTTAAACAAACGTCCATGAACAACCTATTTTAAAAAAAAAAAATGAAAAAAAAACAAAAAAACATCGAGTAAACATAGGCCTCTCTACACATCATGAACACCGATCACGCATGTGTTTATAAATACCAAACATAAAATTATCATAATTCATGCATTAACGTTTCCACAATTTACTCACATTTCAGTAAAATAGAATTAATTCACGGAAAATCCATAAATATCGGCACATGTCAAGAGGGTCAGGTTAAGGGAGATAAGTTTTCAATGCTAATCACGGCACCTCAAAATATTTGTGTGAAATCACTTGTAGCAATGCATATTGCTCTCAGATGACGTTAGTGAACAAGGCCACTGCCTGCACAGACCGTTTGACAATGAGGTCAGCCTTGTTTTGAGTTGTCACTGAAGTCATTTTTGCGTTGAACTTTGACGAAAAATGTTTATAAGCAACAGAGCACACTGCTAGATCTGCTGCTTGAAGCTCTAATACTTCAATTTTTGTATGTTACCTTTTCTGAATTCCTTGGAAAATGAGATAAAAGCAAGAACAGGAGTTTCCGCAAGATTCTTACAAAAATCAGCTTGTACTGACAGTGGCATTTCGAAAGAAGAGGGGTGCCACACGCACTTTAGGAACACTATCGACAAACTACAGTGAACGTAGCGGAATGTGAGGGTAGGCGCGAGTAATTCATCCTTTATCTCGGAAAAACACATCCGATTCGAGGTCCATATTTGCCTGCAAACGAAGTAGCAAACCTGACAATAGGACACACGCAGCTGCCCGTATTTACAAGTATTTCAGCTGGTTTTCTTGTCTGAGCGGCTCTGGCTTCTTGAAAAAAATCGTAAAATCGACAAATTGTTTATCCTGTGGACGTAGGTTATAAACCTTGAATTAAATTGCATCCTATTTAATGGTTGCCTTTGCGAGACCCTTATGCTATGCAAGGAAAGACAAAATGCCGTTGAATTTTAAAACGCACGACAGGCACAGGAAACAAAACATGTTAAAAATTGGAAAGGATTTGTTTTCAAAGAATAAATTATCGGCTTAGTTTTGCTACGTCCGATGGAATTATGTGGACTTAAAGCTATGTCCTATAACAATACCTAGATTAATTGCATTATTTTAAATGATTGTAATTTTGATACCCAGGTTGGAGTATATAGGATCTCATATGTTCGTCCGTCTGTCCATCACACAATCGTGTGAATGCAACCAGTATAGGAGTTTTCTATGGATTACTGTGAAACTTGGTACTTATTATGGTCATCATCTAAATATATGTATTATGGCCAATGACTGGGCTCCTTTGATTTGTGTCGAAGTTACTAATGCTTTCTTGACTTGATGAAGTTTATACTAGAATCGTGTGACTGCAGCTAGTCTCGCTGAAAACTCGATTGTTGTGAAACTTCATGCACTTTATGGTCATCATTTTGAAGATGCACAACTCTGTTCCCCGAACTGTTGTAAGAGTTCGAGTTACCGCCCTTTCGACTTACAGTTGGATCCGATCAAAGAAATAATCTTGTGAGCAAGTCGTGCAATTTTTGACGAATTTCTGTAAGATTCTGGAAAATATTATGGTTACTATCTGACGATGCGCACATTGACCAGTCACTTTTCTACTTCGATTTTCGTTAGAGTTAATTATCCTTTCCATCACAGCTGAATGCAATGTATGACATAATCTTGTGAGTGTAACTTGCCACTCCGTTATTGATGGATTTGAGTGCAACACCATACGTGGTACATCATCTGAAGATGTACTTCCGATAATTTAGTAAGCGGTGCCCTTTATTGCTTGCAGCAATGTTGTTTTCGAAGGACACAGTGCAATAGACTCATTTTCATCATGGGTGATGGGGGTGGGATGCGGCGAGACGGGACTATATTTCATTTTTTCATCATGGGTGTGGGGAGGGGGTGCAGAAGAGAGGGGACTATATTTACAGGAACATTTTGCTCATGATTCCTCTTATTTCAAACAGTCTGATATTAACCCTGAAAAATAATATTTTACAAGGATTGTCTTAAAAGTATTTATAATAATTTGTGACTGCTATGACATATGCCTTTGTGACTGCTATGATATATGCCTTTGTGACTGCTATGACATATACCTTTTTGTTGTTTAATGAAACTTAGCTCTTTTCAGAAAACGATTTTAAAAAAGCGTGTTGAAAGTAAATTATACCTTTTACTTTTTTTTATTTTTATAGACATTTTGCCGTCAGTCTGCCATGGATGTGGATGAAGATTCGATTAGTGGTGTTGTAGAGTTAATACGATATACGCCGGCTAAAGAAGATCCGATCCGAGAAATTCCAACAGAGGCGCCAAATTCTGACGTCAAAAGGGAAGATCCCATTCGCGCCCCAATCTCACAACGGCCGTCTTATTTAGAGACTCCATTGTAGTTAAAAGTCACGATGCGCTACATTACAGGACGATGAGTAAAATCGACTTTTTCCGTTTTGACACTAGTACAAGTAGTGGGAATATGTACCGTTATTATTGTAAGACCTAACAGAGTATGTGTTTGTACATTATTGAAAATAGTTTTAAACATGTGCAAAAGGCATGCATCGTTGAAATAAGATATGTAAGCATGCTCAGCATGTGGTATTTGACAGCTCTTGGTTTTTTTTTTTTTTTTTTTTTTTTTTTTTTTGGGGGGGGGGTGTTATATATTTTTCTGAGCTAAACACATTTTTGAAAACTTTGTATACAAAGTATATCCAGGAATCTCAGCAGCCGCCATCATCTTCCTTTTAGTGTTGACAAGCCATTTTCCTATATTTCTTCATATTTTCAAACTTATGTTATTTATATAGGAAGGTTCCTATATCTTTCCGGGTCTGTAAAAGAGAGTCTCTCGATTTTGTCACCTATTCGGTCAGTCGATACGCTTTTATTTTGAAAATATTTAATGTCTCTCAGGGTAAGAGGGCAATGTATGTATGTATGTATGTATGTATGTATGTATGTATGTATGTATGTATGTATGTATGTACTCGCGTATAAGACGAGTCCAACTGCAAACAGCATAGATCTTGATCTGCCACCATCATGGTCTATGTTGTTTGTTCTTCTGATTACTTCTAACAAACTGCATGGACCCAGATATGCCGGCTCATTATGCGACGGTAGATTTTCGGTCTGTGCAGCTTGCAGTTGGACTCGACTTATAAGCGAGTATATATTTTATGTATGTAAACCGGTAATTCCATCAGTCTGTTTATACAACTATCTGATTTATTGATTTAAGCTTTAAAAGCTTAGAATTGGTTTTTTCTTAGTTTTCTCTCCAGTTATAGGTTCTATATATAAGATAGACAACAACAACAACAACAACAACAAAAATACACCGGAAGTACTTATAGCAATCTCCACATTGTGTATGCCTCGATTTTGAAATAATCTTGCAAACCATCATGTCCCTTGAACTGTAATATGCTAAGCAAAAGTGGAGTATGATATGATTAATTGAGGACAATAAAGAATGATTCAGTCGTAAGTTCGAAATTAATTACTAAATAGGTCATTATGATCTTCGTTTTAAGTTTTTGCGTCAACTATGAATCCAATTTTATCAAGATCTTTACTTAACTCTACTCAATCACAATTCAAGCAAAAGTTGCGTAATTAAAACAAGTCGCCTCTTCAAATAGTCATGCAACTTAGAAACCAATCAGTGGCAGAGCGAGGGTTCGTGGCGCTCGGGTGCAATGTTCTTTAGTGGCACCATACTGAGGCGCCCGGGAGCATTGTTCTTTAATGGCGCCCCTACCTTGCCCCAGAACAGTTTTTAGTCAGTTGCCAACCTCCATCATTCTCTCCACCCCCATCCCACCCCCACCTCCATCTAAGCCCCCGTTACACTAAAGTGAGGTGAAATACTACGAAAATTTTAGCTGGAAAAAAGAAAAAAGCTCCCGACGGCGCACCTTCGCCTGGCGCCCGGGGGCAATTGTCCCCCCGATCCCCTCTCGCGCCGCCACTGGAACCATTTGGATTTATATTCGCCCATTAGAACAGTGAATGCAGATTTGCAAATATGAGCACTACGTTGCATAGGGTGCATTGCAAATGTTGTAAAATAGCCTTCGTGTGTACCAGTGTCACGTGATTTACGGGGGGGGGGGAGAAAAAATCGCTTATCAGGAGTAAATCTATTGAACACAATATGTGTAAGAGTCAGACTGGTTGTGTTCTTTCATATTGAAGGAAAGTCTGTAATGGGTGCAATTTCGAGCTGATTTTATAATTTCGCTTCAAAAAAAAAAGGCTTGAAATGAAGCATAGTAAAGATTGGTGTGTTTCAAAATCATACACATGCGAACGTAAATTGACTCATTTATCCTGCATTTTTAACAGAAAAAGTACATTATTGTTGCAAAGGGATGTGTGGATCTATTAAATACGGCACATCTCCAAGAAAAAGACACGTATGCCTAGTTTGTGTACAATAAACATGCTTAGCCTGCACAGATAGGGTTTCAGTTATTTTTTTTATTTATTTTTTTTAATTGTTTTTTTTTTTTGTTGCTATTTGCACCTTCAAAATCATTAATATTCTACAATTAACCCTGTGAAGGTCAGCTCACACTTGCAGGTAATTTCATTGGTGTGTGTATCTAGAAAAATCGGATTTAGGTAGTACTTTAGAAACTCAGCACCACGTGTATTGATTAGGAAAAGTTTTAAACTCATAACATCGTTTTGTTTAAAGTTACAGGAAAAAAGATTTTGGATAGCGGAGTGTTTTTTTTTGCCTAAAGTCTCTGAAAAGTTTGACTACAGATTGGTTTGTTCATTTTAGATATCGTGCCATAGTTATACCGTCTCTATACCGTCTCTTTGTTAAATTAAGAAATAGCGATGACCCTTGAAAAATCGTTCGAATGTAACTTTTGAACGCGAAACACATCTTCGGCAAAGACAGAGATTGAAATATTAGGGAAAAAACTTTTTACAAAAATGTGTAATGATGAAAAAGTCTAAACATGTTCTCGTTACTGTACCTTTACAAAATGTTCACCAAGCTGGAAACAACCCTTCAGAGCAAGAGACAAGTAAACGTACACAAGTTGTGATAATTCATTCTGATGAAGATACAGTTGTGCGATGTTGCAAACAATTATGATCCCTTACAGCAGGGGTGTCAAACATACGGCCCGCCAGACTCATTATTTATTATTATTATTTATTATTATTTATATCAAATCTGGCCCACCATAGCAAATGAGTTTGACACCCCTGCCTTACAGTTTTATTTAATAGTTTTGTTTCAAAATGTAAAATGTTTGTATTTGATGTATCTCTTGTATTCTTTCGCTAAATCTTATGCATATTTCACATTAATTATATACTTGAATAATTGCCACTTTCTTTGCAACATGTATCCGATGATAGCGCGTATTTATATAACATTCCCATATTTAAGAAAAAAATAATCAACTTTAAGAACCTACCGTCTATACTCGCTTATAAGTCGAGTCCAACTGCAAACTACACAGACCCACATTTGCCGTTGCATAATGCACCGGCAGATCTAGGGATACGCAATTTGTTAGGAGTAATCAGTAAAACAAACAACATATACCCTGATCTCGACTTATAAGCGAGTATATATGGCAGTCTTTCAACTGATTGGTATTAATGTAGATACTCATACATCCACGCCCTATTAACATATACAAGCCATGATATTAAAAGAGGATTTTAAGAGTAATATAAATCTTTCCTGAGACCATGTCAGTAAGATTATGAGAAACTGTGTAAGCATATGTCTCTAGATGTCTTTGTGTAAGCATAGGTCTCTAGATGTCTTTGTGTAAGCATAGGTCTCTAGATGTCTTTGTGTAAGCATATGTCTCTGGATGTCTTTGTGTAAGCATAGGTCTCTAGATGTCTTTGTGTAAGCATATGTCTCTGGATGTCTTTGTGTAAGCATAGGTCTCTAGATGTCTTTGTGTAAGCATATGTCTCTGGATGTCTTTGTGTAAGCATATGTCTCTGGATGTCTTTGTGTAAGCATATGTCTCTGGATGTCTTTGTGTAAGCATATGTCTCTGGATGTCTTTGTGTAAGCATAGGTCTCTAGATGTCTATGTGTAAGCATAGGTCTCTAGATGTCTTTGTGTAAGCATATGTCTCTGGATGTCTTTGTGTAAGCATAGGTCTGTATATGTCTTTGTGTAAGCATAGGTCTCTAGATATCTTCGTCTGAAACTAAAAGCCAAAAATAAGTAAGATATATTTGAATAACCTCCTTTTGCATACTGTTTTTAAAGTCTTTACCAAACCTCAATATAGCCAAATAATATTTTATGAATCCGATAGTTATTTTACCCAATTCTGAAATGCTGAGAGAAAAAAATTACCAAGAAAATTATAATAACTGCAAGTGCTTGAATACTAGCAACCCCTTGAACGTGACAAAAATCCGCGTATGCTGACATACATTTCTGGAGAAAGAAGTTACTGACGGTCTGCATTCTTTCCAAAATGAGAGACCAAATTTGAATTGTATCCTTCCTAAGTCGAGTATTAGACTGATGTTCAGCTAACAACAATAATCAGTGAAGATCCATAATTATCGTTGTGGGGAGGGGGGCTAAACAAGTAAGAAAGGGGTTTGTGTTACGGAACCCCAGTGTGGCTCAGCTGGCGAAGCCCGTGGGAGCTCCTGAATTTTAAGCGTTTCCAGGGCATAATATAAACCATCTAACTGTAAATAAAACTTGCTATTTGAAATGTTTCGGTCCCCCACGCACCCACCCACCCAACCCCCAGATCCGCCCCTGATAATAATTTGAATTCGATTAAAATTCAGCATTGGAAAGTGGGAATATCTTTTTATATCTAGATTTGCTAAGGGTAAAGATACATTTTGCAAAGTTTGATGTTTTTTAAATAACAATATTTAGGCTGAAGTCATCAGTAATAATTTGGATTCACCTAGTATTCAGCATTAAAACGCGGACCTAATTTAAAATATATACATTCTAGTAGGGTACATCATCAACTTGCTTAGTCTGAATTTGTTTGACAATATTGAGAATTATAGATTCTCTTTTAGACAAGATATTGAAATCTGAATTGGAGACATTACCCACAGGATAAACATCATTGTATTAAGGTTCTGTCAAACGTAAATGGCAAGTAGGACATCAGAGGTACAACCTCCAAAAAAATATATCGATCTTTTCAATTAAAAATCTCAGGAACTTGTTAAATTGTCTTTGAAGTTCAACAACAGAAAATATTTTCGAAAAAGTGCAATATAATTTTAAAGCTCAAACAAAATTAACAAAGCTAAAGAAAGAAACAAACAAAAACAAACAAACAAAAAAAAAACCCCACACAATAAGTATCGTTTTTCCCTCATGAAGCAAGCACGAAACAAATGTTTATTGTATTTACAGAGAAATATGTTCTTTTCCTATGTTAATACCGGATGTATTTCATCGTGTGGTACAAAAAACGTGATATTTTAACGAATCGCGAAGCCA
Source organism: Margaritifera margaritifera (assembly GCA_029931535.1). Lineage (NCBI taxonomy): Eukaryota > Metazoa > Mollusca > Bivalvia > Unionida > Margaritiferidae > Margaritifera > Margaritifera margaritifera. The sequence goes on along the minus strand of JAQPZY010001333.1, from coordinate 1,267,853 downwards.
CGAGTTAAAATATATCGTTTTTGATACCACAAGTTGAAATAAATTCGGTATCTACGCAGGAAAAGCTAATTTTCTTTTCATTATATACCAAACTTTCTCCAGAATCAAAGCCTAGAAGATTAAACTCACTCTTCAGCACAACACCCCACCCCCCTTTTCGTAGGCTGATCATATAAATGTCAGTGAATTAAGAGAGCGGTAGGATTGGGATGACCTAATCTACATTTTTGACATTTTGTAAACTATTTGATCATATCTGACCACAAAGCAAGTCCGATTCAGCAATGCATCACAGTGGGTTTATCATTGTTGTCAAGGAAGTAAGGGGAAATAACTTCATAGAGACGCGAATGGCGTCGAGTCAAATTTCTTCAGCAAAAAATAATTTCCTTGTCTGAAATTTAATGCATTTCCTATTTATTCGCTCTAGCTCACAAAAGTACTCGTTTTTTTTTTTTTTTTGTTTTTTTTTTTTTTTTTTTGCTGCAAGTATAACTTCTGTAGGCACACACAATCAAGCGTCGCATGACAGGATGGGAAATCTTGTATTTTCACATGTGAAAATATAGGAATGAAAAAAATATGAAAATTATTTCGCCAATAAGTTTCTATATTCACGCCTAAGTATATAATACAATGTTGATCTTTGTACAACATTTGTATCTAAATAAGAATGTTTTGTGACCCTAATATGTCAATTGTGAACATAATATGTCACTTGTGACATGAGGTAAATAAAGTTCTGTTTGTCCTGTTCTGTCAACCACGCTCTTAACATACCATCTTCCATTTGCTGGGAGTGATTAAATTCATTCAGAGTTGACAAAAGCAAGTACATATGGCAAGCAGACTACCCGCTGCGAAGTAAAGACGTGACAATGTACAAGCATATATAACTTTACATCCACGATAGTTAACATACGCATACGAGCACTTGATCTTGCGTCACAACAGAAAACTCGCGCACAACGGGGGTTGGAGGGTGGAGGAGTCTCCTACACTAATTAGAACCAGTTACGTGGGGTGATTTAGTTCAGTCATTTATGCCTTTTACTGACTTTCAGCTTACAGAAAGAAGTGCTAGAATATGTAATTTCAGCAACAAGAAATAGAGGATATTTGCTTGAATCGAGTGAGTAACAGATATATTTTATCGAGTAGGTGAAAATACTTGAGTTTTTCACCCACGAGATGAAATATATATGTTATTCACTCGGAACAAGGAAATTTTCTTTTTATTTTATGCTCAAAGGTATTGGCTAGCGGTATGTATAACTGATTGGAGTAGCAGATATCTTATTCTATCCGATGCGATATGTCAGCTGTTAAACGTTTATCTTCTCCTGTGTTCTGTATATATTCGTACGAAAAATATCAGTAGTAAAATAATTCTCTTTCCTAATTCAAGGCAAAACAGCACATAAACAAATAATAACAACAACAACAAAACTTAAGAAAACAACAACATGTTGTAGGATTTGAAACGGGTTCTCTTACGTGACAGGTGGCAAGACTTACCACTTGACCAAGCAAGGGACAAAATGGCAGATGAAACTTGCTTGATCAGAATGTTGTCAATGTCTATTGAGCACAGTGGATAATTACTCCAGTGAATTATCAAAATTATTTCTATTGGAAAATCAACTAATTAACGGGCTATCCACAAAAAAAAGAAATGTTCTATTTTGGGGAAGAAGGGTCTTAAGACGTCTTTAAATCGATTTCTTCCCTTTTCATTTTTGATGACGTATTAGTTTCCTCGTAACGATCTGATGTTTACTTATGCTAAATCCATTTGGAATATTTGTAGCAACAAAATGAAACAAATGTAATCAAGTGAATTGGGAAAAAAAACTGGTAAGTTCTGTTTAAATTTGTGTACAAGTTTGTAAATATGAAGAAACAAAAATCCTCATATGTGTGGTTGACCTTGAGGCCACTTTAATTCTTCAGGGCGTACTAACTCCTTTTATGTAAATCAGGGATTCTGTGGGTACTTGTGGGGATATATAGACGGTCTTTCAAATGAAATCCGACACTCCTTCACTACTCTCCTATTGCAAGCAAAATGCTAAGTTTTTCCTTTTCCAATGACTCCAGGTCATTTGCTAAATCAGAGATAATATATACAAGGTGTTTGTTAATTCCAGTCTAAACCAATTAACCAATACTTTTCTACGGCAATCAACACTCAGTTGTTCTACTCTGGATATTCTTGCACTAACAATAAAGTAAACGTACACTTGCCGAGTTTCTTTCTTCAAGTTGTATAGCAGCAATAGAAAATAGCAGGAATATTGGCTACCAGATGAAGAAAAATAATATGTGGAGGAGATTGGTTAAAGAAGGTGGGGATGAAAAAAAATGTTCACTGCTAATTTTAATATCATAAAAAAAAATAGTTTTACAAAAAGAGATAACGACGAAGACAACAAAGAGGAAAAACATAATGACCGTAATCATTTATGCGACAAAATGGTAGCGACAGTAATCATCGTTATTTTTTTCATATTCGTCGTCGTCACCATCATCATCAATTATTTCGTCCAAGTTTTCCTTAAAATATAGTGATCCGCTACTTGTGATGCTGGATCTAAAAGTTGGGCGTCATTAGTTTTGAGAGAGAGAGAGAGAGAGAGAGAGAGAGAGAGAGAGAGAGAGAGAGAGAGAGAATAATCTATATTGAGCTGTTGAATACGGTCTAATCTAGTGCCATGAGAAACTGTAAGTCTTTTGAAGTTTACTTAATGTTTCGTCAGGAAACGGTAAAATGTTTGTATTGCTATTGTAACTTTCAAATTGGGCACAGTTTAGGCGTAATAGGTACATCCTTCATGTTTCAAAAACAATTGTTGACATCTTCTAAAATGGAGAACAAATGCCAGAAAAATGATCTCAGACACTTGTAAAATTTCAAGCATATATCTATCGCACGTCCAACTATAAATATTATATACTAGTAATTTTCTTTTCCTTTTTTTCATTGCTTATTGTCATCTGAATAAGGAAAAAAAAGTAATTATTTTGGTTTTGAATTTCCAGTAAGAATATTTACATATCTTTCTTTTCTTTCGTTCTTTCTTTCTTTCTTCACTTTTCGTTTTTTTAATCACTGTATGATTTTTTACAAAATCAACGGCATACCAGCATATTTAATTTGTATCCAAACCTGAAACAAATGGTCTCAAGGGATATTAGTGGGTTTTTTTGTAATTAACCTTGGTCCCACTTTAATTATTATTATTATATAGGGATTTTTTTTAACAACCCCCCCCCCCCTTCCCCCCCCCCCCCCCCCCAACCAACCAACCAACCAAGAGTTTTTAATTCACTTGAATTTCTGTAAGCACATAACTGGTCATGTGACAGCTAATACATGCCTATTAGGGGCACATAACTGAGAGACTCTTATCGTTAGTTTCCGTTCGTGTACTTGAAAACACTGGTGTCTTTTCAGTGACGGAAGTAGAAACTTCGGGTTAATCGGGAGTTATGAGTCGCATTCACCGCCGGAAATGCCCTTTATGATACTTATTTTATTAGTAACTGATCGTTAGGGCTTTGTGTGATGTTTTGGTGGTAATTTTCCTTGTCAATGGATTTGATATTGGGGTGAAAAATACCCGCAAAACGAGACAATCCAGGAGCTGATGTATACCATGAACCAGCCACCAAAGGACTTGAAAGAATGGCAGAAGCAAATAAAAGGTATATAATCATTTGTTTTTATTTAATGCTGGGTTTTGGATTGTATGTACGGAGTAATTGTTCGTTGTGATTGTTCTGTACAATGGTACCAATAATATGTCTACGTATGTCTATTCACCGATAACATGACCCCCAACAATCACGTTTAGCATACACCATTTGAATATTAACTACTGGGCGGTGTGGGCCCCGGGGGTAATGGGTTGGATGTCAAGGTGAGCTATCTTTAACACAAACAATGACCCATATTAACTATTCGTTATATAGAAAGGCGTCATAGTAAATACAACAGTCCAGTATCGATCAAGCCGGTGCCCATAGTGAGTTGTTCGCGACAGGTATATATCCAGCAGTGCACACCTTCGGAGGTACAACCTATTTTTAGACAGCTTAGGTGTACACATTTTGATTGTATGACATCATAAGAACGCCTCTAAACAGGTAAACAGCTGTTGAAAATAAGATGAAATATAAATTGGGCAAAGACCAATATATGTGAATGATGTAATTGTGCATTTGTTTTTGTTGTTTTTTTTCTTCTTTCTTTTTAACGCATGTTTCAAAGAGACGTAAATTTACCAGGGAATGTTGTCACTTTTCTAGGTCAAACAGGTAAAATACATGTACAAGATAACATGAAACAAGAACACGTTCGTGACTCGAACCGATTCCCTTTAGCTCTCTCTCTCTCTCTCTCTCTCTCTCTCTCTCTCTCTCTCTCTCTCTCTCTCTTACTGTTGATGACGTAAATATTATGGAAACAATAAAGTTATCTATTTCCCACCAAGTCCAAGGTTTAGTCCTTAAATTTCAGTTCCAGTTGCTTGTGAATTGACAGATCAACAAATAGAATTACGAATGACAACTAGGAGCTACACGTACATGATCCGCAGAATCTGTGACATTGACAAAGACTAATTTACCAGCTGCATGCGATAGATTATCGATTATCATGATAAAAAATGTATACAAAGTTAACTTTTGACCCCATTTGTATAGATCCTTTTTAATGTATAGTTTAAATTTCCATTCTAGTACAGTGCATTGACACTCCTTAAATACTTCCATTCTTATCTACTGTCTAACATCGTGGTCGAAACAGTGGAAGTTTCGAGTCAATGAAATGACTACATTGGCAGTTTTAACAATGAAAATACATTGAACAACCATATTTACGTGGGGGATGTATAAACTTCATTAATTGAATAAGCTTCATTGAATGGTTAAGCTTAATTGAATTCGACTGTATATCGGAATTTTAAATACTCATTTAGGAATCAGAAATGTACACGTATGGTTTATTAGAAGCCTCTTGTGGAGATCGAGTCGCCCGTCCATGAAGACAAAAACTGTCAAATGTGACTAATTTGGAAATTGCCTTGAGTTACGTCAACCAAGTCTTTGACTAAAATATGCATTTGGATCCATCCATTGGTGAAGGTTTTAGATTGTACCCAACTTGAAATTAACCCATATATTTAATGTCCAAAGAAATTAAAGATGCATTCTTATTCTTGTCATCTCCCTTTTCAACAAGTTTCTGAAGAAAAAAAAAAAAAACGAAAAAAAAAACATGTAGAAAGAATAAGCGTTTTACAGAAACAAAACCAAAGACTCACCAGAATGAAGTTTTAAAACACTAAGATTCTATGACAGGTTTTAGAAATGAAGTTAATTGTGCTCTGTAATACTAATTCCTACATATGTCGTCCTCTTTTTGTCCTATTTTTAACTTTTTAACAGTAGTATGCATACAAAAGGGCAATTCTTCTTCTAGGGAAAGTGTTAGGTATGTGTAAATCTGGGATTCCAGCAACCATTCTTTTATGATTACAAAGAGGAAGCCCCACACATATTTGTTCTTGACATTCGAGGAATCATCTTTTAATTAATCAACACTGCAGCTACAAACCGGTTAAAGCTCTTAGAGCATCCACTCGTTCATCCATTTACACAACACAATATATATATATATATATATATATATATATATATATATATATATATATATATATAATAATAATAATAATAATAATGAGGACTTTGTATAGCGCCTAATCTTTAGAATCTCTAAGCGCTTTACAACATTAGATAACACATAAAACATATATAATGATATGATTACGAAAAACAAACACCATGACATTAGAAAACAAAAACATGCTGAAAATAGTTAAGGTAAGGAAACATTATTAAGTCTATAGGTCTATTCTTGCAGTCGAAATAGGTGAGTTTTAAGAGCGCTCTTGAATGAGATCACTGTGTCTTTGTGTCTAAGTTCAGTGGGCAATTCGTTCCACGTTGCTGGGCCCTGGTATGCAAAAGAATAATGAGGATACGAGTGTCGGAAGAGGAGCGTAAGTATCTTGCTGGTGTGTACACATGGGTGAGGTGAGAGAGGTATGTTGGACTGAAGCCAGTCAATGGAACGTAGCACAGAGAACACATTTTGTGTTTGATTCTGGATCTAATGGGTAGCCAGTGTAGGGTACAGAGCAGGGGGGAGGTGTGCTCTGTTCGTTGTACTCTTAGAATGATCCGAGCAGATGTGTTTTGAAGTTTCTGGAGTAGATACTGAGACGAACCAGACAGAATTGAGTTACAATAGTCCAGTCTTGAAAGTACTAAGGAACACACAAGTGTTTTAGTGGCATCAACTGAAAGATAATTGCGAATGGAGCTGATGCGTCTCAGCTCCAGATATGCAGCCTTGCATATGTTCATGACATGTTGGTGCAATGAGAGTGTACTGTCTAGAGTAACACATAGGTTTCGTACTGACTGTGTGAATTTAATGTTGGTGTTGCTGATATTTATTTTTTGAGGTAAAGAATGTGAATGAGAAAGTTTTTGTGTTGTAATCAGAATGGCTTCAGTTTTATCATCATTCATCTGCAGCTTGTTGCATGTCATCCATGATTTCACATCGGAAATGCACCTCTCTACACTTTGGATGGTAGCATCAACTTCAGTTGGGTGGCTCGATTTGTATATTTGGGTGTCATCAGCGAACAATTGGTGAGACTCTGGATGACGATCTATGACACTTGAGAGCGGCTGAGTGTATAGAAGAGAACAGGTCAAAGAACAGAACCCTGTGGAACACCAAAACATAGATCAACTGGGCTGGAGTGTTTTCCATTTGCGGACACAATTTGTGTCCTGTTGACCAAGTAGGACTTGAACCATAGTAAGGCTGTATCGTGAATGCCAAATACATGCTGGAGACGGTGGAGTAATATATCATGGTCTATTGTGTCAAATGCTGCAGACAAGTCAAGGAGGGTGAGGACTGTAATCTTTCCACTATCCAAAACAGAGAGAAGGTCGTTAACTACTTTCAGAAGGGTAGTTTCGGTACTGTGGCGAGGGCGATATGCAGACTGTACATTGCTAAAAAGACTGTTTGAATTCAGATGAGATACAAGTTGGGATAAAACAACTTTTTCTAAGATTTTTGACGTGAATGGGAGGTTAGAAACTGGGCGGCAGTTCTTTAAATCGTTATGGCCCAAGTGTTGGTTTCTTCAGCAGAGGCTTTACAATGGCAGTTTTGAAAAATGATGGGAATTCCCCGGATGAGAGAGAAGTATTAATAACATCAGTTAGTGAAGGCAATATTGGATCTAAGCACTGAAGCAACAGTGATATCGGAATCGGGACAAGTTCACATGACTTTGGGGCACTCTTCATCATGATTGTATGTACTAAATCCATAGAGACAGGTTCAAATGCTGCTAACGGTTGACGCTGAAATTCTGTAGCGCAACTGTATGGCGACGACGAATCAATTGAAATTGTGTTGTCAAGCTTATCTCTAATGGTTTGTACTTTGTCACGGAAGAAATTTGCAAACTGGTCGGGAAGGTCGACTGGAGAAAAGGTAGTTGGAAGTGGTGTACATTTGTTCCTTGACATTAGCTTGTTAGTAATCTCGAAGAGCTCTTTGCGCTGGAACTTTCAGTGATCTTAGTACTGTAGTGGGCTGATTTCGCTGCATGGACTATGTTTGTAACATTCTTCTTAGCGGCTTCATAGATTTGCTTATGAATAGTGAGTCTGGTGGAAAGCCAAAGCCTCTCAGCCTTACGGCGGTTTCTTTTAGCAGTGCGAAGCAGTACTAAGATCACTGAAAGTTCCAGCTGCAAAGAGCTCTTCGAGATTACTAACAAGCTAATGTCAAGGAACAAATGTACACCACTTCCAACGACCTTCTCTTCGGTCGACCTTCCGGATATGTTTGCAAATTTCATCCGTGACAAAGTACAAACCATTAGAGATAAGCTTGACAACACAATTTCAGTTGACTCGTTGTCACGATACAGTTGTAATACAGAATTTCAGCGGTAACCTTTAACAGCATTTGAGCCTGTCTCTATGGATTTACTACATGCAATCGTTGTGATGATCCTGGGAATTCCCATCATTTTTAAAACTACCATTGTAAAGCCTCTGCTGAAGAAACTGATGCTTGACGATAACGATTTAAAGAACTACTGCCCAGTTTCTAACCTCTCATTCATTTCAAAAATCTTTGAAAAAGTTGTTCTATCCCAACTTCAATCTCATCTGAATTCAAACAGTCTTTTTAGCAATGTACAGTCTGCATATCGCCCTCGCCACAGTACCGAAACTACCCTTCTGAAAGTAGTTAACGACTTTCTCTCTGTTTTGGATAGTGGAAAGATTACAGTCCTCACCCTCCTTGACTTGTCTGCAGCATTTGACACAATAGACCATGATATATTACTTCACCATCTCCAGCATGTGTTTGGCATTCACAATACAGCCTTACTGTGGTTCAAGTCATACTTAGTCAACAGGGCATACATTGTGTCCGTAAATGGAAAACACTCCAGCCCAGTTGATCTATGTTTTGGTGTTCCACAGGGTTCTGTTCTTGGATCCGTTCTCTTCATTCTATACACACAGCCGCTCTCAAGTGTCATAGATCGTCATCCAATGTCTCACCAACTGTACGCTGCTGCCACCCAAATATACAAATCGAGCCACCCAACTGAAGTTGATGCTACCATCCAAGGCGTAGATAGGTGCATTTCCGATGTGAAATCATGGATGACATGTAACAAGCTGCAGATGAATGATGATAAAACTGAAGCCATTCTGATTACAACGCAAAGATTTTCTCATTCACATCCTTTACCTCAAACAATAAGTATGAGCAACACCAACAGTAAATTCACACAATCAGTACAAAACCTAGGTGTCATTGTCGACAGTACTCTCTCATTACACCAACATGTCATGAACATATGCAAGGCTGCATATCTGGAGCTGAGACGCATCAGCTCCATTCGCAATTTTCTTTCATTTAATGCCACTAAAACACTTGTGTGTTCCTTAATACTTTCAAGACTGGACTAATGTAATTCAATTCTATCTGGTTCGTCTCAGTATCTACAACAGAAACTTCAAAAAGTTCAAAACACAGCTGCTCGGATCATCCTTAGAGTACCACGAACCGAGCACACCTTCCCCTGCTTTGTACCTTACACTGGCTACCCATTCGATCCAGAATCAAACAGAAAATGTGTTCTCTATGCTACATTTCGTTGACTGCCTTCAGTCCAAAATACCTATCTCACCTCACCCATGTGTACACACCAGCAAGACACTTACGCTCCTCTTCCGACACTCGTATTCTGATTATCCCCACTATCAAAATGAAGTCATACGGACAACGTTCTTTTGCATACCAGGGCCCAGCTAAGTGGAACGAATTGCCCATTGAACTTAGTCACACAGACACTGTGATCTCATTCAAGAGCGCTCTTAAAACTCACCTATTTCGACTACAAGAACAGACTTAAAGACTTAATAATGTTTCCTTATCTTAATTATTTTCGGCACGTTTTTGTTTTCTAATTTCATGGTGTTTTTTTAATCATGTCTTTATATATGTTTTATGTGTTATATAATATTGTAAAGCGCTTATAGATTCTAAAGATTAGGCTCTATACAAAGTCCTCATTATTATTATTATTATTATTATTATTATTATTATTAAGCTGAGACAAATAATTCTGTGACGCGCTTGCTTGCCCCTTTGATCTTGGGGTCAAGGTCACAGTAATAGAAAATTTGCGTTAAGGTTGTGGTTAACGTTTTCTCATTTGCTTATACTTTCTAATCCGCCATGATGGGTGTTCATTATACTTTGCACGAGTTGTTATGAAGCTAAAGCTATTCATTCTTCGACACTCTCGCTCAACGTTTTGACCTTGGGGTGAAGGCCACACATTTTAACTGCAATACTTTGTTCATGGTCTCGGCACGGAGGCACTGGCCTTCTTGTCCATATAACGATAATAATGCTGTTGTGGCTAATAGTCACACTGAATGTCTGAAACATCCATCTTTTAGTCCTTATTTTAGGTAATATTTAATAACTTTGGGTCTGGCTGTAAAACTTATTACCACTGAGAAAACACACTGTTAAATTTGCAATTTCAACGAAGATTTTTATTTATAAGGGAATTAGTTCAAGTCCTGTTGCCATTTTCCATGCTTACCGTGATATAGTCTTTGTGTTAGTCGTTTTATTGCAGGATTTCATTGCAACGCATTGTATAACGATTTTATTACAACGCAGATCCAATGATGCTCGCATTATGTATGAAATATTACTCGTTAATTGGTCGTTTATTGGTACATCATCATAAAGTTTCTTAATTGAGTTCACATAAAAATGCTCCTGTCTCACAGGATAGAAGTCGACACACTAGACAAGAATGTGCTGACTTCAACCCCGTATGACACAAGTAGTTTGATGTGAACTCAGTGAAGAAACTTTATAATGATTTACCACAAGTGAAAATCTTGGACTTTTTGAGGGAATGCGGTTTATATAACATATTTTGATCATATGTTTTCATGATTTTACGTGTTATCATTTTGTTTTTAAAATTTTATATACCCTTTACAGAATTTTAACATCATTGCCTTTATATAGTACTGACTGTTTTTTGTTTTTTTAGAAGGCTATATCTTTTAATTTTTTTAAATTTTATTACATACATACATACATACATACATACATATATATATATATATATATATATATATATATATATATATATATATATATATATATATTGCAATTCTTCATATTTACACTTTTTAAACTTTACTTTAATTGGCAGTTGGCACCATATAGTCAATATTGTGCCGACGGGCCGTTATCCCCAATACTACATCTACTGCTACTTGTCATTTTAAAATAAAATAAACGCTTAAATGGACTTTACAGTTATTCTTCCCGTGTGGTTTTAACTCCTCAATAAATGCGATGTATCATTAAAATGTACCCGAGATTAATGTATCCGAGATACAGTTATTAAGCAGATAGTCGAGAATGAGGAACGGTATTTCACTCTGAAGCCACATACCAACCAGCTAGACATCAATCTATGTCGGTATATAAAAAAAATTCTTTTGAATGTTTTAAAGCAAAATATATTATTATTATAATTATTTTAAAACAATAAGAATCACACATATAATTAAAGCTGTTTTAAGAGAAAACTTAGGCTCATACAGTTATTAGTACAAAATTTTCAGGCATTCATTTTGTTGCTTTAGAAGATGTTTTTCTTGAAAAGATAAAATTGCAGTATTGCCGGGCATTATATAAATTGCTTGATCGTAATTACTTATTCTTTGCTATTGCCTTCTTTTCACTATTCTTTGTTCGAAGGAATATGAGAGATCTACTTGACATGTTTCATTTTCCGAAAAAGTCATAAGTGCGTGTATTTAATCAATGTGTGAGCTTAGCAAAGAGGAAAAAGTCATAAGTGCGTGTATTTAATCAATGTGTGAGCTTAGCAAAGAGGAAAACGTCATAAGTGCGTGTATTTAATCAATGTGTGAGCTTAGCAAAGAGGAAAAAGTCATAAGTGCGTGTATCTAATCAATGTGTGAGCTTAGCAAAGAGGAAAACGTCATAAGTGCGTGTATTTAATCATTCTGTGAACTTAGCAAAGAGGAAAAAGTCATAAGTGCGTGTATCTAATCAATGTGTGAGCTTAGCAAAGAGGAAAACGTCATAAGTGCGTGTATGTAATCAATGTGTGAGCTTAGCAAAGAGGAAAAAGTCATAAGTGCGTGAATTTAATCATTGTGTGAGCTTAGCAAAGAGGAAAAAGTCATAAGTGCGTGGATTTAATCATTGTGTGAGCTTAGCAAAGAGGAAAAAGTCATAAGTGCGTGGATTTAATCATTGTGTGAGCTTAGCAAAGAGGAAAAAGTCATAAGTGCTTGTATTTAATCATTGTCTGAGCGTAGCAAAGAGGAAGAAGTCATAAGTGCGTGTATTCAATCATTGTGTGAGCTTAGCAAAGAGGAAAAAGTCATAAGTGCGTGAATTTAATCATTGTGTGAGCTTAGCAAAGAGGAAAAAGTCATAAGTGCGTGGATTTAATCATTGTGTGAGCTTAGCAAAAAGGAAAAAGTCATAAGTGCGTGGATTTAATCATTGTGTGAGCTTAGCAAAGAGGAAAAAGTCATAAGTGCTTGTATTTAATCATTGTCTGAGCGTAGCAAAGAGGAAGAAGTCATAAGTGCGTGTATTCAATCATTGTGTGAGCTTAGCAAAGAGGCAAAAGTCATAAGTGCGTGTATTTAATCATTGTGTGAGTTTAGCAAAGAGGAAAAAGTCATAAGTTCTTGTATTTAATCATTGTGTGAGCGTAGCAAAGAGGAGTAAAATTTGCTTGAAGTTGCCGAGGAATGACCAGATAGGCAACAATAAGGAATTACATCGTTCTGCCAAATATGATTAGTTTCTTTCTCCTAGTATTGTACCCTACTATATTCGCTTTGAATATTGTACTAATGTCTCGCTACAGAAGTCTTTTAGAGCTTTATACCCTGTGTGTTTGTGTGTGTGTTGTTGTTTTGTATGTGTTTTCTTTTCTATCTCTTGTTCCTATGTCCCTCTATTACAAAACTTCTTACAATTGACGTAATTATGAAAATAGAAATCACAACTCCCGGAATTCAAACTATAAAGTATTTATCCACGATACAAAAAAAATAGAACCCAAGTAATAAAAATACACCTTGTATTTTCGTGTAAACATTTTTTTACAATGTAATACGCAATAAAATATGTTGGAAGTAAACTTTAATTGACATGTCGCTTGTTCTGTAGGAATTGAAAATGTATATTTGAAAGGAGAGAGGTTTTGCTGTCATGCAAAGCGCTATTTCGTAAATGTTGACAGGTAGCGTTTGGCTAACAAACACAAATATATACACCACACGAGCTTTTACTTTTTAATTTCAAATGTGATGATTCTAGATACAGATCACCTGAGATCCATGAATTGAAATAAAAATATACGGCATCGTTTCATATTTTTCATTTTTAGTCACGTGAATGATAATCAAAGCTTTTGAATTGGTCCCTAGGATATGACATTGAGCACGAAACTAAGATTGGACAAATGCAGCTATCGGACTTAAACAGCTATCAGACTGGGTTTTTCTTGTTGTTGTTTGTTTGTTTTTTTTTTTTTTGTTTTTTTTGTTGTTGCTGGTGGGACGTTGTATAGACCAACAAGTTATATTTTACGAAGTTGTATAGTGTTTACTGATTAACCTACTTAAAAACCGACACTTTATCAAGGAGACGAGACGAATCTGGTGAGAAGGATTTGGTTTGGTTTCGTATTTTACGGCACAGCAACGCATGAAGGTTATTTAGTGTCGAGGCAGTTGGAAACAAGTATCTTATCCAGGGACGCACTACGGTAGCCGAACCAGACTAATCAGAGGATAGCATTCGAACCCATACTATTTCGGTTGCGAGCCTAAACTCTAACCACACAGCCATCGCAGCTTCGTAATAAGAAGGAGGTCATTTGATTGATCGGATGGATTTATCGCTTGGGATAGAATATAAAGGATATTCCATATCTGACTGTAGTTAACTATCTCCTGATTGCGGACCTTTTGAATTAATTCATTGAAAAAAAAAGTCACTATTAGACACAAATGACTCCGTTCTAAGTAAATCAGAAATAACTTTAGAAAATTGTGAAATGTCTGAGGAAGATACTTTCCGACATTCCGTAATCAACTCTTGCTACGATGTAAATTTGCTATCGCCTAATACTAAAGGTTGTTTACTTCCGATCCTGTCACAGCTCATCCGGGTAATTACATGCCATATGACCTCAGATCACAATTATTTTTCCTATATAGTCCCTACATTTGTTTGTCAGTACTGAACTTTCCAGTGTGTCCAAATCCTAATAAATCGTATGTTAATCTAAAATATCTTCAAAGATGAAATTACGGTGAAGTTCTTGTCATAGGTTAACAGGCATTTTTTTTAGAGGCTGGACTGTGAACAAAACAACGTGCAGTACGTCAGCTATTTCACTTCTGGTCCAGCAACAGCGCCTCATTACTCACTATGCACTGTCGCCAAAATACACACAGACAACTACACCATAATGTTCATATTCTAAAGAATACAGAATTTCCTTTAAATCAAAACCAAGAATGCCTAAATCTAACGCATGCATCACCACCAAAATGAGAGAGGAAACAATGCTCTAAAAATAGACTGGGACAACATTCGTACCGGAAGTAATAATTGTGACCTGAGTGCATATTAGGCTCTGTTTGCTAATATGAAATGTAATCACTCGTACAAGCTGTATCTCGAAGTAAAGTTTGATGTTAAGGCTAACAACATATGTAATTCTTTGCTTCCAAAGTTTGCTCTTTTACTGTATTATAGCTTTATGATTTAATATCCCCCGAAATCTCTGTATATTTGTTTCGATGCAGGTCAGTAATCTCCTTCAAAGGCATTTTTTTAGTGTTGTACCTTTTAGTACCTTATACTTTTAATCACATATATTTGAATATAAAAATTAATGTTATTTATTCTAGACCAAGAATTTATTCTCTCATACCTGATTAAACTGAAGCGAATATGAGGATAACTTCTCATTTCGCCTTATATACAGGGTCGCTTTATTTTCGATGTTTCTCTGCTGGAAAGCTCCTGTGGGAAGTAGTTGTTTCTGCATGTAATTTTTTTAAAAGTATGCCTAAATTCGAGGTGTGATTCTTTCAGTATTTCAATCTTGATAGATAGATAGATAGTACAGCACTCACTCACTATACGATCCTTCATTATAACACGGTTCGTGTTATAAGGCGAGTATAGTCATGGATCCCATCTCGTTAGGCGATAGTAAAAATATGTGTATCGTGTACTTCATTATAAGGTAGTCTCGTTATAAGGTGGTATACTCTATGGCTATCATAAACAGCGTTTATAATTAGGGAGTAGTGCAGTTGGTTCTACATCTAACATCTTAAAACATGCATAAATGATATCTGTAATTTGAAGTCTGTAGCAAAGCAGCATTAGCCACACGGTTCCTCTAACCTTTCCCAATCAGTTTTAGATATGTGGACACTTATGTTGGCGTGTAACACACCCCAACATAACTTTCCAAATATATCAAACCTTGTGGGAACGGTTAGTGGAAACTAGGACTACCCAACGCTTTCTTCAGTTATCACTCCACCCCACCCCACACCCACACCCATATATGCATACGTTTTTGCAGTCCCCCCCCCCCCCATTTCAGAACCGTTGTGCACATGGGCGGACCACCCCTATTCGTACCCCAAAGTTTTAATTCTTTATCTCAAACGGTGTAGGAGGAGTTGCGCGATATTTTAAACGTACTTACAGACGGGAGGATAACATACTTGTCCGTCCACCCCTATTCGTACCCCAAAGTTTTAATTCTTTATCTCAAACGGTGTAGGAGGAGTTGCGCGATATTTCAAACGTACTTACAGACGGGAGGATAACATACTTAACACCTTTTCTTTGAAAAGAGTGGGGATGATAATTTGAATACGTCGGTATAATTGTATCTGCATCATGTATGAATTGCAATTGTTCACTCGATAACATATCACACTGTTCTACTAATCAGTCCCTGGGAGCCACGGTAGCTCAGTTGGTAGAGCGTCGGACTTGCAGTCCAAGGGTCGGGAATTACAATGTGTTAAAAGTGCCGTTAAAACCAACAAAGACAAAAAAAATTTTAAAAAAATTGTGAGTCCCAATATTTCCAATATTTTTTTCAGGAGGCACAGTGAATGGATTTTATTGGTTGACAGAAACCAGAATTCGAAATTTTTGTTCGGGAATGATCAAATGAGG
Source organism: Margaritifera margaritifera (assembly GCA_029931535.1). Classification (NCBI taxonomy): domain Eukaryota; kingdom Metazoa; phylum Mollusca; class Bivalvia; order Unionida; family Margaritiferidae; genus Margaritifera; species Margaritifera margaritifera. The sequence goes on along the minus strand of JAQPZY010001333.1, from coordinate 1,251,919 downwards.
CACTATTGCATGCCTGGCAGATGCCAAGGCATCCGGGAGTCAGATGTACTTTTCTTAAGCAGAGACCACCCTCACCCCACCCACCCCAAACAAGAAAACTGCACTTACACAGATAGATCGAAAACAGTGTCGTGGCAACCGCCCAAGCAAATACTGCAGTTGCGGGTGGGGGGGGGGATTCCCATCAAGCAACTGATTTATTTGGAGGGGGCCACAAAGTTAAACTTTCCGGAGGAGGGGGGACAGATTTTCTTGCCACGCCGCTGAAAATTAATTACATGTACTCTGATTTTCCTTCACACAAAATACGGAAACTATGAGATTCTTGCATACCAGATTTCTAGTGCTGTTGTTTTTTTGTTTTAATAAGAGGCGTTTTGGATGAAAAACTAATGTGCTTTCAGAGAAAAAATAAATTGGTATTTTGTTGTATTTAGGATCTAATAAGAAAGATTGGATACATTTTTAAAAGCAAAGGATAGGCTAACGGTATTTATTGGTAATTTTCTATAGTCAGATCGACTAGTAATTACTTTCTGATTGCTAGTTTGTTAAGTAGTAACTGAGGAAACGTGATTGAGATAAGCATAAATGGTTTGAAAAAGCAGGGTGTATCAAATAGAGATAAAATATACGAATAATAAACACAAATTAAATGGAAACTTGAGTTGACTTGAATATTCTAGATGTATACATTTGAATTGGACACATACAAAAGAAAATAGCACACATTACTACATTTTTTCCCAACACATATGTATATACTTTTGCTGACACACACACACACACACACACACTTTGCTGGATAACAAGATCTAAACTAATGACAGTTTTGTCTTCTTTCCACATTGAAAAATTGTTTTTATTATCATAGGTCGGGTGCTTCAGAAAAGATTCCCATACACTATATGTTCATGAAATTTTTGTCTCGTAAATTATGGAAGATGCAAAACTGTGTTAAGATTCAAGTAACTAGAAGTATGCAGCAAAGAAACATATCCCAATTCTTTCTCAGTTATCCCACCCACAAACATATGCATAAGTGTCCCTAACTCTCAAACTGTGACCATAAGGGAGGGATCGAAATATCAAACCGTTATGTACATTTGCAGACCACCCCCAATCATAGCCCATACAGTAAATCTTCCTCTTGAAAGATGTATGAGTTGCGCGACATTGCATACGCGTACACGTGCGGAACTGGCAAGATTATATAATCCCCACCTTTTTTTCTTCTTCTCGAAAGCAGGGGAATAAAAAGTAGGTCAGAAATTGACCCAGGAGACCAGAGCTGCTTAAATTCAAGTTTTGTAGTGGCGAGTGGATACATTAAATACACATGACACTTATTGCCGTATTATATGCCTGCCAACTAATAGCATAATGGAAAAAAGTCCTCTTTACAAATCCGGGATCAGATAACTTCATAATCGATTGCAGCATCTAGTTATGAGTGCTTCCATTATCATTACATTGATCCGGGACTCCCGGTAGAGATCTTTATGTTTTCATGTTATATGTACATGTTTGGTGTGGTTTGGTGTTTTACGGCACAGCAACACAAGTAGGTTATTTAGCACTGAGGTAATTGGAGTAAAGTGCCTTGACCAAGGACACACCACGGTAGCTGACAAAGACTGATCTGATGATAGGATTCGAACCCGCATCCTTTCGGTCGTGATTCAGGCACGCTAACCACTGAGCCACCGCGGCTCCTTATATGTACACGTATCTGCAGTAAGGCGGCCAGACTGGTCATTAACAAATCATTATTTTAAATAATTGCTTCATCTGGGACACATTCTATCTGAACCAAACCGTCAAAACTAGGCAAAGAAGGATTTTTTTAAAATAAAGTAAATATGTGTGTCTTTTGGTGTTCACAATTCTTCTGTTTCAATTATTTTCATGTTTTCGTCCATTTGTCTGTTCATCCATCCATCCATTATTAGAAAAATTAGTTTTCAGTGCAAAACTCCAAAATCATTAAAGATGTCTGAATGAAACTTTATACACATATACGACTATTGATCTAGGCGTGCCTTTTGCTATTTAGTTTCAATATTTTGTACGTTTTTGTCCATCGGTTCATCCATCTCTCCATCATTCCCACTTTGTTTCTGGAGCAAAACTTCAAAAACCACTGGTGTGTGTGTGTGTGTGTGTGTGTGTGTGCTTTTTAGGATATATTAGATTAGATTCTTTCATTTTGGTTTCAGTAACTAAACATTATGTAAATATATATATTTGTGCTTATTATATTTTTGTTTTTTGTGTTTGTAATTGTTATTTGTTTGTGTTATCCGCCTTGAAAATTGGATCGGTAGATCTCGTAAGCGCTTGGTCAGTTTCTCAGACTTCTTGCTCCATGCCTTGTCATATTTGTTTATCCTCTCTCTCTCTCTCTCTCTCTCTCTCTCTCTCTCTCTCTCTCTCTCTCTCTCTCTCTCTCTCTCTCTCTCTTGTTTCACTAACAAGTATGTGATAATTGATGGGACTACATCATGATGTACTACAATAAAAATAGCAGAGGTTTCTTAAGACAATCCTGCAAGTTTCGTGCAAACATTTTACATCTATTAACCACGGTTTGTGTATGTGTTGAAAACTTGCACGTACCATCTGCCAATAAAGGACTGTTAAAGCAGGATTAAAAGAGTGTCAGAAACTCCATTTTGGATAGAGTTAAGGCCCTTGACATTTAACATGGCATATTGCTTATAACCAGCATAGGTACAAAATGCTAAGATGTTAAGATCAACATATATGAAAATAAACAAACTGAAAGGACATTGTTGAAGGATGATAATACAGGTTAGTTTTGTTTCTAGTATTTGTTTTAATTACTTTTATTTAGGGCCTAGTTTTGATTTAGAGGCCCGGTACGTGTTGACACACTGTCACAATAGTTGCATGTTGTGAGGGACTGACGTTATTATAGTTGACCTACCTATTATTTAATTGGAACCTTGTAGGATTTTGGTAAGTTCAGGTGATGAGCGCTTCTATTGGCTTATTCTTTGTGGTTATGGAGTGTTTAAACAATAGGGAAACAGGATGTCTGAATAATTACATTGGATAAATATGTGCACCGAATGTTAGCTGTACCACAAGCCAAGTTGGCAGTCCGTCATTTTAGCTTATTGTTTGGTCAGGTCAGGCAAAAACAGCTGTTTCGTATGTATGTATGTATGTATGTATGTATGTATGTATGTATGTATGTATGTATGTATGTATGTATGTATGTATGTATGTATGTATGTATAGGGTTTAACGGCACATCAGTACAGTCTTGACTATATAGTGCCAAGCGAGTTTAGGTATCCCCAGAAAGACATACACAACAAAGATAAAAGGTAAATGTGTAAACTCCTTAAAATACACAGACAGATATTTGATATAAACTATACTCTTTTAAAAGGTCCAAGTCCTACTCAACTAAACATCATGATGGGACGCATCCCAGGGCAAAACAGTTGCCTCCATTAGACCCCTCTAACGACACGCAGAGATAGTGGTGCATCATATATATATATATATATATATATATATATATATATATATATATATATATATATATATATATATAGTTGTGGTTTGAGGATAAGTATTACCAAGCTTGCTTCATGAAGGGTCAATAAAATTATAACAAATTGTGAAAATCAATAAATTATTTTAATTTAATGGTCTAAATGTGTTTTTTTTTTTTTATCAAATAGCTTTTAGCTCTGCTGGTCATAAACTAGAAGAGCTTAAGGGATGGCCTGTGGTCCGTCGGTCGTCCGTTTGTTAGCACACATTTGTTATCGCTACTCCTCCTAAACCACTTGGAGGATTGTCATAATACTTTACACACACAGTCATCCCAAAGTCTAATTGCTCCTAAATGAAAATGATGCCCCTCAAGCATCCAATATGACCGCCACAGCGACCATCTTTAAAAGGTCATAAATAAAAATGGTGCCAATCTGACATACAATATGGACTCTGCTTCTTCTGAACAGGAAGTCTTATCGACATGGAGTTTTCATCAGAAAACTTCATATGATGTATATTTAGTCCGGCATGAAAATGGTGCCTATCTGAAATCCAATATGGCCGCCACGGCAGCCCTCATTAAAATGTTGCTATCGGTACTTTTTCTAGATGGATGGATATATCGACATGGAGTTTTCACCTAACGACTTTTTATGATGTCTAGTTGGTCCTTAAATGAAACGATGCCAATCTGACAGCCAAAATGGTCGTCATGGCAGCTATCTTGAAAATCATGTTATCTTGATGATTCCACCTAAATGCAAAGTCGTATCGACATAAGGGTTTTCAGCAGAAGACTTCTTATGATATCTCGTTTGACCTAAAAGAACATGGTGTCTGTATGACCACCAACATGCCGGCCATATTGAAACTCTTGTTTACGCTACTCCAAGATGGATGGTCACGAAGAGACTTCTTATGATATTTAGTTGGTCCTAATAAAAGTGGTGCCCATCTGACTTCCAGTATGGCCGCCATGGCAGACATCTTGAAGATCATGTAATCGCTAACCCCCCTAAACGAAAAGTCATATTGTCATGGGGTGTCACCAGAAGACTTCTTATTTTGTCTAGTTCGTTTCAACACCATTTCAACACTCAGCAATTACAAAGAAGAAATGGCCTCATCTTGGATTCATGGAAATTGTTTTTCGCCAGTAAAGCTTAAACCCTTCACAGGAACTGTTGTTTTAAGTGTTATATACCAGTATCAAAAAAATACGACTAGAAACTGAAAAATGACCTTGAAACAATGTATCCGCAAAATAGATCCTCAGTAGTAATTGTCCCCACTCTCGTTTAAACGCACCTCCACCCCCCAATCTTGTATATTCTGTGTAGGCAAAAGCAAAAGATTTGCACTAAGCGAACCTTTCATTTGGTGGTGGAGTCCATGGTTAAATCAGTTCAAGACATGGCTCCTTTTCTCCTCCCATCTCACTTCCGTTTCGATTCTGGGTCTACAGTTTTGTGTCAAATAAACGTGTCTGTGACGCCAGGGTTCTTATATTTGTATATCAAAGTCAAATGATACAGATTGAGTCATGCTATTCTTTGCAAGATTTCAAACGCAACACATTATTTGTTGTATGAATGTTTTGTTTGTTAAAAATACTAGCGTTCTTATTCGTCAGATTCATAGTAAATATGTGCCACAGTTGATCACTGAATAAATGTGTACCACAGTTGATCACTGAATAAATATGTGCCACAGTTGATCACTGAATAAATGTGTGCCACAGTTGATCACTGGATAAATGTGTGCCACAGTTGATCACTGGATAAACACAAAGGATTTATATATAATATTAACGATAACTTTCCTCTTTTGAAACCGATGGACAGTTTCAGACAATTAGTATAGATTTTATTTCCAAGTGTACAGTGTGAAAAAATATAAGAACCTTAATTTAAAAGCGGAAAAAGGCATACAATTGAAATGGAATTTTGGTGAAGGTTTAGGAACTAACACAAAATAAACTGTTTGTTCAAGTGGCAGTTTATTAAATATTGTTACCATTACCATAATGTAATATTTGTTCTACGAGCAGTTAGAATGAATTAATCTCTCTCTCTCTCTCTCTCTCTCTCTCTCTCTCTCTCTCTCTCTCTCTCTCTCTCTCTCTCTATATATATATATATATATATATATATATATATATATATATATATATATATATATATAAACCTAAGTATCTAATGTATGCTGACAGTGACCTATAGAAAGTTTGGAGCAGTGCTTTTCACCATTGTGCACGCTGCCTTCAGAAGATTACGTGTGGAAATATGTAGCATGACCCTCCTTAATGGAGGGGGTGTGCGATAGTACGACCCTCCTAAATTCCGTATCTTCTTCTACTTCGCTTCAGTTGCTAAAGCTAGTATTTGAGGATTTTTTTTTTTTTTTTTTTTTTTAAAAAATATTTGTTTGGTACCCGCACGAGGAGTATTCGGCATAGAACAACGTTTCTATGTCCTTTCTTTATTCCATCTATGCACATTCATTTGCAACACATTAAATCATAAATGAGATATGTAACGAAACAACTTAGGAGGCATGTTAAAGCGGTCTTGGAGGATATGTTTGAAATTTCATAGTCCTATAAGGATTAATATCGCGACTTATTTTTTAAAAAAGCAGGACACATATTTGCACTACTAAAGTTGTCCCAAGAGAAAGGGACTTAATTATTATAATTTGTTAATTTAAAAAAAAAAATTATATTTTCATGTTGAAATAAATTAACGAGAATGATCGCTTGTGTTCGCTTGTTGCACTTCCTACTCCCGTCATTATAATTGCAGAATCATGTGATAGTACGTATGGCCGTCTCAGTGTGTGTACTTGTTGTATGCTTTGATATGTGATAGAACGTATGGTCGTCTCAGTGCGTGTACTTGTTGTATGCTTTGATATGTGATAGTACGTATGGCCGTCTCAGTGCGTGTACTTGTTGTATGCTTTGATATGTGATAGTACGTATGGCCGTCTCAGTGCGTGTACTTGTTGTATGCTTTGATATGTGATAGTACGTATGGCCGTCTCAGTGCGTGTACTTGTTGTATGCTTTGATATGTGATAGTACGTATGGCCGTCTCAGTGCGTGTACTTGTTGTATGCTTTGATATGTGATAGTACGTATGGCTGTCTCAGTGCGTGTACTTGTTGTATGCTTTGATACATGCATTCAGATTATCTTTAAGTCCGATTAAAAACGTTTGATTGATGGCCATCCTGGTGGTCAAAGTGGGATAAATTTGACCATATTTAAAGTGCTGCCTTTATTCGTACCAATCATACATTGCAAGTAAGATGATTTTGACCCAACGTTTATCATCGGTCCGCGGGTAGCTGCATCTGTATCCGTGTGTTATTTACTTCTGTATGTTTCACTGTTATCTATAGTAACCCTGGCCTAAACATATGTTGCAGTTGCATGTAGTTTATGACTGGAGAAGAACTTTTACATTTGTCATAAGGGAATCTATTTCAAGTATTTTACATGCCGCTTATGTCAAACATCCTGTCTTATTAACTAAATGCCGGTGTGAGTCAGCTTTATTACTAAGCTTGCATGTCGGCATCATGTAAGTGTGTCCTTGTTTACATGAAAATGGAAAGCAAATTCAAATTATTTTATTCCTGGCTTTTTCATTTCAGAGACAGCCTCTGCTTCTCTTAATTTTCAATTTCTAATAATATTGTACACCAGCTATTCGTCTATGCATATGTTGGGACAAACTGCATCAAAATCAATTCTAGATTACACGTATATCTGAAAAAAGATAATTTCAATCTCTGGTGAACTTTTGCAAAATTATTATATTCCCAACTGTGTCAGGCATCTTTATTAGATGAGAGGGTTCAGTTGGTAGAGCGTCGGACTTGTAAACCAATGGTCGTAGGTTCGATACCCGCCTAAGCCAGCCTGAGTCGGTTGCCTTGGTGTATCCTTGGGAAAGGCACTTACCGTATATACGCGCGTATAATTCGGGTCCAAATGCAAACAACATAGACCCTGATCTGCCGTCGCATAATGCGCCAGCAGATCCGGGTCTATGTTGTTTGTTCTACTGATTAGTCCTTACAAACTGCATAGACCCAGATCTGCCGGCGCATTATGATACGGCAGATCTGTGTCTATGCAGTTTGCAGTGGTATGGGATTATACGAGAGTATATACGGTAGCTCTCATTTCCTCGGCATGATATGGCCAATAATGTATTACAAAGTGCCGTTAACCCCCCCCCCAAAAAAAAAAAAAAAAATTATTGGATAAGATTGACACTAAATCATCGGTGCTTGGACTTGTTCATACATTGTTTTACTTTAAGTACTAATACTGTTTTCAAGACCAACCAATACTATCTTCTTTCTTGCTTTCTGGGCTTAGCTTTAAGAGTCAGTTTGATAAAACAAAGAAAAAGCTGGCTTTCCTCTGTGTCGCTGTGTTAGATAGATGTACCTTAAACCACAGTTCGACACAGGAACTTTAATTTTTGTTGTTTTCTTGAGCAAGGGGCACTTAGCTCAGTTTGTTGTTGTTGTTGTTGTTGTTGTGGGTTTAACGACATTTTTCAGCACATGAAAGGCTATACATGGCGGCCAGTATATTTGGTGGAGGAAGAACCCGGGAAAACCCCGGAAAGAACCACCGTCCCACGGGAAGCTACAGGCAAGCTTTCTCACATACCCACGTTAGCCGAGCCCGAGACTCGAACCCACGCAGACAGAGGTGAGATGTGTGAGTGATCTGTAAAGGCGAGGGCCTTAGACCACTCGGCCACCCGGGGCCCCACTCAGTTTGTACACGGCGCACTAAAAATGCACAAATGCTCATCACATTTTGCGCGAAATTAATTTTACGTTGCCGCAAAGAATTGATTTAGTATTATATTACGTGCATATGCGATACTGATGCGATTAGACACATCTTTCTGTGCGAAAAGTAATGGACTATCCCATAATTCGTTTGAGGGAAGAATTTACCTATCATTAGAACATAGATAACCACGCCTACTCTTTAGCTTAGTACATCATAAATAAAGTTGAGTATTTAATGTTGAAATTTCCTCCATGTGAATTTGTTAATTTTTTTTTTTTTTTTTGTATGCTGAAAATTTCATGAAAAATGGTTGAAAAATGTAAGTTATGACGATTTGAATTTATATACGATATATAGCGGCAGTATACTAATTGACGGAGATTAGGCCTGAATATCCAACAAGCTTCTGGTGCGCCTGTAAATCACGTTTGCACACCATTACCACCGACAGTTATTATTATTATTTGTATTAACGTCGCTTATCGCCTTACGGTATTTGCGACAACTTAGGTTGTATGCTTTTTGCATACTTATTGATTTAAGCGGTTTACCACCGACAGTATTGGATGGCGATCCATATGTGTTGGGGCGTGTTAGATAGAGCTTGACTGACACACATGTCTTCAGGTAGACGAATCTATAGCGTCAAAATACTAATATCTACCCAGGTTGATCGGGAATTACCCAAGTTACTTTAATTGTAGATTTGATCATTGGCATAGTAGTATACTATAATTGCGGCGAATTTGGCGGTTTGAGGTATCAATTTGTTTCTAAAAGTTGGAGGCAGACACGGGTGAGGTTTTTTTTTGGTTAAATTATATGCATATATTTTACTTCTGTATGCATAACTTTATTTACCAGGGATTAAACATTTGCGCTACTGTAGTTTAAATTCTTTGCATAAATATGTAAGATTGCATGAATTTATCGAGTAAATACATTAATTTAATACGAATTTACTGAAGGTGTAAAAAGTCAGTAATTAAAAGTTATTCATAAACTCTTGGGAATTTATATTACCTGTTTCACGTATAGTATTATGGTGTTTAACGGCACGTAAGCACAATCCTGGTTATATAGTGCCGATTACAGGTAAAGTTAAAAAAAACAAATGTAAAAATTGCAAAGAACTCTAAGAAGATACACCAAACCAAAAATGAATACATAAGCGTTAATCTTACAAGATCAAATACACAAGGTAAAACCTATTTCAAAGGTACATGTAGGTTATGATGAATTTTCTTTACTTTAGCTTTCTGTTCAGCTTTATTTAGATTGTATATGGGTACCTGTATCTAAATGCTCAAGTTGAAGAAAAGATAATTTAATTACATCATATTTATTTATTTCAGAAAAGTGGGATGAACAGAGAAAGCAGGTGATATTCGAAGGAAATGAAGGCATAATATACCCCCCAACACCCACGACGCAGCCTACCCCACAACACAGCACGACGCAGACAACAACAACCGTTAACGTGACTACTCATGGTACTGATTATATGACTACCACTAACGATACTTATTCAAACGTAAGGGTCTGTTAGTAATAGCTAGTGTGCTAGTCAGCGAGCTACCTTGCTGCCTAGCTAGTTAAATTAGCTACGAGGCATGCAGCACGTGGCTTCTTGTACGCCGCAATTAATATAGCTCCTCAGTGTAGCTACTCTCCAGCATGGAGGAAAAATCAGATTATGTATCTCTTGGGTATGTATTGTTCTAGCTCTAGCTGTTACAGATCTGTGTATTAATTTCCTTTTTTGTCATCTTTGATTTTATATATCTTTTATAGAACTTTTTCAACATCTTTAGTATGTACTTGTATCATATATAAATATATGTTTACTTTTATTCTGAAAGGTTAATCTACCCAAAGATTTTAGGGTTTTTTTTCTTTACCGTTTTTACTATGTAACTTTTACATTGCACTATATAGCCACGATTGTGCTGATGTGCTGTTGTTACGACTCTAGGTTTTAAAAATATATAACAGAAAGAAAGTTACACCAGCAATGTAAGTAATATCAACAAGTAATTTATTTCCCTCTAATACAAAATGAAATTCAAGAGATACTTACATTATTGTGAATCAAATTCCAATTAATCCTAAATGTTGTAATTACAAGTCCAAAAATATAGAATGGTCCGAATGAGTTCCAATAGTCTTGAATGTCCTGATGTAACACTATGAATAAGCCAGAATGTCTTTGAATGAGTTCAAAAAAATCCAAATTAATGTATTAATTCAAAAGTCAATGAGCACTTTAGTAATTCAAATGAATATATATTAAATAAATAATTCCTCTCGAATTATATCGGATTTCAATGGCACAGTGTAAAATCTGATCACAAATGGATTCCCACAGACTGATCTAAAACAGGAATTAATTATTTGTTTGCCAAATCCCTATTTATACACATTTTCACTTGACCTATATAATCAACAAGATATGAAGCAATAAAATGGGGAAAACCCCCAATTTAATGTAAACAAGATTGGCCTTGAACTCAAATGCTTGTCAACATTCTGTTTACTAGTGACCAGAATCTAAAGTGCAACTTGCCTTTATGGACTAGATTAAAGCACACATTATAGATTAAATATACATAACACTGTTAAAGCCTATGCTTACACACATACCATGTATCATAACATAGTGCTCTATTGCCAAAGCGGATCTTGCTACTATGAAATTTTGCAAATACCATATATACTCGCGTATAACCCGGGTCCAAATGCAAACAACAGACCCTGATCTGCTGTCGCTTAATGTGCCGGCAGATCAGGGTCTATGTTGTTTGTTCTACTGATTAGTCCTTACAAACTGCATAGACCCAAATCTGCTGGTGCATTATGCGATGGCAGATATGGGTCTATGCAGTTTGCAGTTGGTATCGGTTTATGCCCGATTAACAATGGTAACAAAAACCTCATTATGACCTTTATAAAAGATCCAATGGTTCATTTTAGCAAGTTATTATTGTGCGTTTATTTTGACTCTTATTCTGCAAGTTGTAGGATAGACACCCTCATTCCTAGTCATAATGTAACACGTGAATGACAGTCACGTGCAAGTTGAAAATGCAAATTGACAATGCAAATTGAAGGTTTTAGTTGTTGTCATTTTGAACTCTTATTGATTACCATCAGACCATTTATACATGAAACTGATGAATGCTGCAGATTTCTTATTTTAACAAAAAAAAACCCAACTAAAATAAGCAAAAAAAGAAAGAAAAAGAAGCTCGCTTTGTCCTTGACTATTTTAGCATTACAAATTGAAAAGATACAGATTGACTGGCAAGTCCCCAAAAGGTTTTTATTTACCCTTTGGTACATGGGATATGAGATGGCCTATTGTCCGTCCATCAGTCAGTTAGCATAAGTTTGTTATCGCTCTCCCCCTAAACTACTTAGAGGATTGCCATCGAACTTTATACACATTTATCACAAGGTCTAGTTGGTCCTAAATCAAAATGATGCCACCCAAAGATATTCTTGTTATCGCTACTCCTCCTGAAGGCATAGTTATATCAACATAGTGTTTTCACTTCAAGATTTCATATGATGTTTATTTGGTCCTAAATGAAAATGGTTTCAATCTGACATCCAATATGGTAGCCATGGCAGTCATCTTGAAAAATCTCGTTATTGCTACTTTTCTTGAACAGAATGTCATATTGACATGGGGTTTTTACCAGAAGACTTCGTATGATGTCTAGTTGATCAGAAATTAAAATGGTGCTGATCTGACCTCCAGTATGGCCATCACCTTGAAAACTTTGTTATCGCTTCTCCTTCTAGATGGAATGTCATATTGACATAGAGTTTTTGAACCAAGATTTCTTATGATTTCTAGTTGGTCATAAATAATATGGTGCCCCCATGGCCAAGTGGTCTAAGGTGTCTACCTTTACAGATCACTCACATCTCTTCTCTGTCTGCGTGGGTTCAAGTTTCAACTCGACTAACACAGGTATGTGTAAAATCTTGCCAGTAACTTCCCATGGGTCTTTGGTTCTTCCCAGGATCTTCCCAGGTTCTTCCTCTACCAAAAATACACTGGCCACCATGTATAGCCTATCATGTGCTGAAAAATGTATTAAACCCCACAAAACCAAACAAACCTAAATGAAAATGGTGCCAACCTGACCTCTAATATGGCCACCATGGCATGCATCTTGAAAATCTTGTTATTGATACTCTTCCTTGACAGAAAGTCATATCAGCATGGGGTTTTCACAAGAAGATTTCTTATGGTATCTACCGGTAGTTGGTTCTAAATGAAAGCGATGCCAATCTTACATCAAATGTGGCTACTATGGTGACCATCTTGAAATCTTGTTATTGCTTCTCTTTCTGAATGGATGCTCTTATGGACATCAGGTTGTCACCAAAATAAACTTCTTAGGATATCTAGTTGAACCTAAATAAAATTGATGCCGATCTTAAATCCAGTATGGTCACCATGACAGCCATCTTGAAAATCTTACGATGTCTAGTTGGTCACACGTGAAAAAGGTGCCAATCATATATCCAGTATGGTGGCCATGTTGTAAATCTTTTTTATCACTCAAGAACATCAGAAATGGTTTCAACACTCAGCAGTTTAAAACAATCTTGGATTCCTGGAAATTCTCTTCAGACAGTAGAACGTTAGAGCCTGCAAGGGACTCTTTTATAAACTCCATCCATCATTCAGACGATCATGGAACTGCATTCAGTATCAATTAAGTGGATAAGTTTAATTAAAATTGTATTATCCATTAAAGTTAAATGAGCTTGTATTGTGCAATTGATGTAAAATGTATAAACAAGGCTTAAAATAAAAATTTCAAAAACCTTACGATGATTATCGATACAATAAAAATTTCAAAAACCATACGATGATTATCGAACTATGAGCAGCAACTTGGCAAAAGGAAGGTACTAACTGTGGTTTTTCAATATACTTTATATCAACTCTGTCTTTTCATAAAAGAGGAAACTGACTGCAATTCATGATGTATACAGTATGCATATTTTTTTGGTATTGTGGAACAGCTGTTATTGATTGGCATGTTTGTCACACTTTCTTCTTCCCTACACTTGATCTATCTCTGTCAGATTTAATCTCTATTTTAAAAGAGTATTCTGTATTTGTAATATTTCTGTTTGAATTAAATAACTTTGCATGGTTTCTCTCTTGTTTTACATAATGGAATTCAGTGTGATTCCTTAATTTGTTTTTCTTACCCCAAGAAAGAAGTCTATTGATTTGAGTAGCTCCAGGTCAAGGTTTACTGTTAATGAGAACAGAGTTTGCAGATGCATTTCATTTCCAGATGATAGCTAAGTTCTAGATAACAGAATTGAACGAAATAAGTACATTTGTTAGCCTTATCCCCAGGAAGGTCCCTGTTGATTTGGGGTTAGTAACCCCTAAGTTATGATCACTGTCATTAAAAACCGATTTGGCCATTGCATTTAAGGTCAACATCGCTCTTACTGAAATTAGATTTGGACTTTACATTTCATTCTGGACTAGAAGTTAAATTCTCTTCACTCTTTTTCAAAAAAGGTTTGTACATGTGTTATAAATCCTCTTTCATAAGAAAGAGCTCTTTTGATTTGGGAGTTGGTAGCTTAAAGTTCAAGGTCAATATAACTAAAAATATATTTCGCCCTTTCATTTCATTTCTGGACAGTAATTGATCTTCTCGATTAAATGTTCAAGGAAACTTGATATGTTTCCTTTCCTGGAAAAGAACCATGTGGATATTCAAAGTACATAGTGCAGAAAATACATTTAAACATTAACCTTATATTGGCAGGGTGTCGTCTGCTGTTTGCACTGTACTCTTGGGGCTTTTTTTTTTTTAAAGTACATAGTATTTTACACATACTGGTAATTATGGCAGGTCTTGAACAAACATTAAATCTGCAAAAGGTGTTGATACATTTTTGTAAACCTGGGGTATTTTTTCATTCCTTCCATGTTAAAAATGCAAAAACCCGTACAGGCCAAACATCTCTTTGAATTTTTCTGTTATAAAATAAGTGTCTTAGGTAACTTGTAATGATTCTGTATGCAAGCTGTACATGTTGATACAGTAGACACAAGGAATGCTATATGTGTGACAGCCTAATACATTACAGACGGTATTCTCTTGCAGATAGTGCTAAAAATGCTCATGTTAGCACGGCAGATGCTGAAACTCTTATCAAGATCATTGGTATCACAATCGCGTCATTGTTGGTCGTCATCATCATAGGACTCATGATCATCCGGGTCTGTAGGCAGAGCGTGAAGAAAAAAAACAAAAGGTAGGTGTCGATCATCTTGTGGTCAGTGGCACAGTAACAGCCCAAGCTAGAGGGGGAGGGTAGGTGGGAAATATTCCCATCAAACAACTTTTTATTTTATTGGGAGGGGTCCCAGAATGAAGTTTTGCAGGGGGGGGGGAGGGGATAGAATTTCTTTCTACGCCACTGCTTGTGGTTGATGAAACATGATTTTGACAATTGGTAAGAAGAGCAAATCGGTATCACATGTACACATGAAATGTACACGCTTAACATACATTTAAATATATTTTTATCACCAATATTAATTGTAATTTTTACCTAATTGCAATTTTTCAGGCAAAGAGACTAAGATTAGTAATGTTTCTATATACATTTGCTATCCATTAACATAAAATTGCTTGAAAAGTACTGGTTATATTTATATATTTTACTTTAGGTACACTAATACATTTTTATGTTTGCATTGTTTGTCGTTTAATTTTGGGTGTAACATGAATCATTACCATATGTACTCACTTGTAAGTTGAGTCCAACTGCAAACAGCAAAGACCCAGATCTGCCATCACATAATATGCCAGCTAATCAGGGTCTCTGCAGTTTGTTATGAGTAATCAGTAGAACAAACAACATAGACCCTGATCTTCCAGCACATTATGTGATGGCATATCAGTTGTCTATGTTGTTTGTGGTTGGACTTGACTTATTAGTGATTATATACGGTAAGTGTAGTTATTGGTAATTGCTTCCATTTTCTTGAATCTGTGGCAGTAATTATTACAGACATGACTAAAACAAATTACATAAAGATCACAAAGAAGGAGTTATAATATCCTTTTTGTGCCATTAAGCAAGCATGAAAAGCTGATTTTTTTTTAGCTGTACTGGTCATAGACCAGAAGAGTTTATGAGATGCTTTGTCTTCTGTTATCTGTCTGTCCATTAGCACTACTTCTCCTAAACTACTTCGAGAATTGATGAAACTTTGTGCACACATTCATCCCATGATGTCGTTGGTCCTAAATGAAAATGGTACTGCTCGGATATCAAATATGGCCAACACATGGATGGTCATATCAGCATGGGGTTTTCAATAAAAGACTTCTTATCATGTCTAGTTGGTCCTAAATGAAAAAGGTGCCGATCTGACAGCCAGCAAGGCAGCCATCTTGAAAATCTTATTATTGCTACTCCTCCTGAACAGAAAGTCATATTGAATAGAGCTTTTACTAAAAGAGTTATTACAATGTCTAGTTGGTCCTAGATGAAAATTGTGCTTTTCAGACATTCAATAGGGCCACCACAGTGGTCATCTTGAAAATCTTGTTATCACTACTTGCCCTGAATAAATGGTCATGTCAGCATGGGGTTTTCACTGAAAGACTTCTTATGATGGTCATAAATGAAAATGGTGCCAGTCTGACCTCTAGTATGGCTGCCACAATGGTCATCTGGAAAATCTTATTCTCACTACTTCTTCTACATGGCTGGTCAAACTGATATTGTGCTTTCACCAGAAGACTTCTTATGATGTCTGGTTGGTCCTAAAAATGGGAATCTGATATCCAGTATGACCACCATGGCAGGCATCTTGAAAATCTTGTTATTGTAACTTCTCCAAAACAGAGAGTCATATCAACATGGGGTTTTCACCAGAAGACTTTTAATGTCTTCAATTAATGGTCCTAAATTAAAATGGTGCTGACCTTCAATATGACTGCCACAGCTGCCATCTTAACAATCTTGTTATTGCTACTCCTCCTGAATGGAAAGTCATATTCTGAAAATATTGTTATCTCTACTCCTCTCCAAATGGATGGCTATATCAACATAGGGTTTTTCACCAATAGACTTGTTATGATATCTAGTTGGTCCTAAATAAAAATGGTGCCAATCGTACATCCAATATGGCTGCCATGACAACTGTCTTGAAAATCTTGCTGTCAGTACTCTCCCTGAATAGATGGTCATATTGACATGGGGTTTTAACCAAAAGACTTTTTGATGATGTCGACTTTGTCCTAAATGAAAATGGTGCCAGTCCAACACCCAGTATGTCCACCACAGTAGCTAATTTGAAAATCTTGTTATCGTTGAAGAATATCAACAATTAAAAGGAAAAAATAGTCTTATCTTGATATTCCTGGAATTTCTTTTTGTCGAGTAGAGTGTCAATCCATTCAAGGGACTCTTGTTATTAAAAAGTGACATGTTATTTTACATGTACAAATTGGCCTTAAAAAGTTAATGATATTGACTGACTTTTTGTAGAATGCAAGCAATGATTACATAATCAATAATGTTTGTATTAATTATATTGTATGTATATGTACCATATCTAGATAGTTGTTTATATCATATTCGGTACAAAAATCAGTTTTTCTGTATATACATGTTTTAGCCATTCAGATTGAGCTTTCCATATAACCATATATACTGTATATACTCGCGTATAAACCAGGTCCAAATGCAAACAACATAGACCCTGATCTGCCGGCACATTATGCGCCAGCAGATCAGGGTCTATGTTATTTGTTCTACTGATTAGTCCTTACAAACTGCATAAACTATAGTTGACTAACAAGGTCATCAATTAACCACATTTTGATTAGCAGTGAAAATAAACATCTTTATAGTCATATGTAGAAGATGGTGCTAAAACCCAAATTAGGGTCTTGTCCTTGTAATTTTAGGATAACAACAGAGACATTGTATTATGTTTTATTTGTTTCTTTTTAGAATATCTCTCCGGCGCCCCCTCCAGAGTGAGGAGCCAGATCACATCTATGCGGAAATTGAACTCCTTAATGTAAGTTTAATAACCTTTATTAAAAAGTTTTTCTTGTTCGGTATGTTTTGGCATGTGGTATTACTTGTTCAATATGCTTTGGCATATATATATATATATATATATATATATTTATATATATATATATATATATATATATAGTGAAACCCCGCTATAGCACGCTTCATTAGAGCACGAATTTGGATATAACATGATCATGGCAAGGCTCCCGATATTTCATATATTTTTCATAGATGAAAAAATTAATATTTTTTTCAAAGTACGAAAAATAATGTGTAAAATATTAATTATCATTTTGGGGTAGAGATCGTGTATGAATTAGGATATAACATGATTGTGACGTGGCCCCCAAAATTTTTCAATAATTTCACACATTTCTTGAAGTACTGCAAAGTTTTGTGTGAAAATAAACAAGAGTTTCATTTAATAATTTGGCAAGATGTGTTGTATTCTTGAAGAAAAAAGTGCCTTATGATTGCATCTTTCTTTATATGAATAAAGATGTTAAATGTTTCTATTTGTGAATATTCATTTCAAATGTGTCAATAGTCAACACCGCATTTTGATCTTAGCTTATTTTTGAAAGATGTCAGCTCATTAAAAAGTTGATAAGTGCTAATCTTATTATTATTGAATCATGAACAATAAAGTCAGTAGGTCTTCTTTGTGCTTTTCTTCAATGCATTCTGTGTACAATTGATGCCCAAAAGAAAGAAGATTCTCATCCGAATTTATGAATCAATTAATTTAAGTAATTGCTAATCATCAAAGTCAATCTCACTGCTAAAAGTTGTTCAAATTATGAGGCAATGATTTATAAAAACATTTAATTAAAAAAACAACAAAAAACAAACGAAAGCTGCCAACACTCGCATGTGACTTTGGGGTGTTATCAGACAATCATCACACAATCAACTGACCAATGAATAATACCATGCATTCCCTATACAAATGACCCCGTTGTTCCTTACCAATTATTCTTGCTGTAGTCGTTCAAACAAATAGGTGTCAGTGTGTTAATTAGTGGCTATTTACAACAGATAACAGGATACAGAAACGTAAAGCTTTTACTGTGAAAGAGAAGCTTGAAGCCCAGGGAAGGATTAAGTCTGGAGTTAAACAAATACAATTAGCTTCAAGATTTAGGTGTTCACAAGTCAAGCAAACAATGTGATGGACTGAAAAAGTTTCTTACCCGAATTTATAAATCAAATTAATTTACCCACCTTTTTAAGGGAAGACAATAGACTATCAATGCCTGCTCAATCAACCATCATATACACCTGCTGAAACAAGTTTATGGCCCGAATTGTCAGAAGCAGTTGTGGTAATTGTCACATACATGTAACCCCCACCCCATCATCCATCTTAACCCTTTTTATTTTCTAGCTTCAGATCATTCACATATACACAAAAAACTCATTCCTGTGTTAGCTTTGATTGGAACAGAACCATTTAAGTTGTAGGGGTGGAGCGATTGGCTAATATAATAAAACTTTCTACTCCCTGCTTTTGCTCTGAAGTGAAGCTAAGTCATAGTTATAAACAAAAGTTTCAGTGAATATTGTTTTTTTTGTTTGTTTTTTTACCTCTGTCCGTTAGAAGATGACTTGACTGTTCTTACATTATTTTTAAACTAATATTTCTCATACATATTCATGTCAGTAATAGGCAACATCTTCAGAAATTTGTAAGTACTTGTCATTTATAACATAGTGAAAATGAATAGTGAACTTTTGAAAGAGACATACATGTATTTATCATCAATGAATTCAATGTTTACTTATAATTTACATGTACTGTTATAAGTAAACAAGTTTTATTAATAGGAACAAGTGTTTTACACTTCTTAGAAAGTATTATCTCTTAAAAATGGGGAGCAAATGGATGTTTGCCCAATTTATTACATAATTATAAGGAATATTTTATAGAATGAGCTTTGTGAGAGAGATCTTTAAAACATCTTAAATTCAAATTCTGTGCAATATTTTAAGAATGATCCTTTATTATATAGAAAGTATCCCTTTACTGGACAATATATTATTCTTTTGTTTTAATGAAAAAGGTCAGAGTGTTTTTATGTCCTTTTCAGTGAAGAGGGTTGGAGTGTTTAAATGTCCTTTTCAATGAAGAGGGTTAGAGTGTTTTAATGTCCTTTTCAGTGAAGAGGGTCAGAGTGTTTTTATATCCTTTAATGATTTTTAGGACGTTTGACTGCTCATGGCTGTTTACATTTCTTTTTTTTAAATTTCAGTTCTTGAGTGGGGATTGGGTTGGGATGGGGGTAGGGTTGGGATGGGGGTAGGGTTGGGATGGGGGTAGGGTTTCACAAGTTTCCTGTACTGAAGAACGAGTCTGATACAATTATTTAGTTTTCTTATGACAATTGATCAACTAGTTTGTCTTAACATAAGAATTGTTTGTTGAACTGTGAGCATATCAATTTCTAGCAAATATATTTTTATTTCTTTGAAGTTATGACTCTATGGCCTAAAAATATGTAACAGAAAGAAAGTGAAACCAACAAAATCAAGTAAAATCAACAAGCAATTTATTTCTGGACAATTAAAGTGAAAATTCAAAAGACACTTACAATAACATGAATTACAGTCCAAATAATCCTAAGTGTCCTAATCACAAGTCCAAAAATATAGAATGTTCCGAATGAATTCCAATAGCCTTGAATGTCCTG
Organism: Margaritifera margaritifera; assembly: GCA_029931535.1. NCBI lineage: Eukaryota > Metazoa > Mollusca > Bivalvia > Unionida > Margaritiferidae > Margaritifera > Margaritifera margaritifera. The sequence goes on along the minus strand of JAQPZY010001333.1, from coordinate 1,231,768 downwards.
ATGTACCACAAAGATGTAATCTCCAATGTTTTGAATGAATTCACATAAATCCGAAAAAGTCCTAAAATCTCTAAGCACTTTAGTATTCAAATGAATATTTTAAATAGATTCCTTACAGACTGATCTTTTAGAACTGCAGTTCTAGAATAGGAATGAATTTGTTGACCAAAATCTGTATATAAATACACATGCCTACATGACCTATGTCACCTCACAATATGAGTAGTTTTAATGGAAAATTACTTTCTGTACCTGACTTTTGTCACAACAAGACATGGAACAGTCCAGCTGCTAACAAAACTGGCCTTGAATTCAAATGCTATTTAAATGTGTTGTTCACAAAAATGACCATAATCTGGCTAAGTACAACTTACAATCATGGACACGTATTATAAATTCAATATACATAACAATAGGTTTCATTTAAATACTATAATCTTAGAGGTCTTAATCATTCAGTGTCTGTTTTTTCAGAGAAATGATATAGAAAGTCCTAGCACAAGCTCTGGAGCAGTTGCACTACCAACAAAAAAGCAGAAGAGGCGGTTAGGTGCCTCAAGCATCAGATACGTGTCAATGCGCATTGGTCGCTTGTTTGGCAGGGATTCCAAGCGCTCTGCAACAGATGACTCCATTTTCTTCAGCAAACAATCTGAATCTGTGCAAGCCCCACCATTGCCCTCAGTTCCCGATTTTCCTAATGGGGATCGCAAAGGCAAAAGGAGAGCAGCACGTCAAAAATTACCATCTGCTTCCCGTCCTTTGTTGGATGGTGATTCACAGATGTCATCCACTTCATCAGATGTTTTAGTGGAAATGCGTGAAAGGGAAAATGTATACAATCCTCTCACTAGACACACAGATTCAGGACCATATGACCATCTTAAATTGGGAAAAACAGGGTCGGGTGCACACATTACAGATGAGGGGGCCCCTGGATCTCCTCATGACTATTTTGTACTGGAAAAAGAGAAAGAGCCAAATCCTCAAAATGGGGACAAAAAGAGTCATCTGTACTTTATACTGGAAAAGGAGGAGGAGGACAGACTTGATAAAGATTTCTCACCAAAGGCCACAGAACTGGAAGGTCTAGAGGAAGATGACTGTAATACTAAATCAGATACCATTCATACCACAAGTCCAGATGAAAAGTGTGAAAGTAAAAAAGACCATGATTATTTTGTACTAGAAAGTACTGCAAGTTCAGCAAGTTCTAACCAGGGAAAGGGACTAAATACTCCCTTTAAAGACAGTGCTGGACAAACTTCAAAGAAGTCATCTTCACCACAGCATCAGATGAACACAGAGAGCTCTCGTGCTAGTTATGAATTAGCAAAGAATGTTTTGAATTTAGATGACAACCAAAACCTTTCAGATGAAGAATCTTCATCTACACCATCATCTTCACCTAGACACAAGACACACAGTGGAATTCATCAAAAGAAAAATATCCCAAATTATATATGTATTGGTTCTTCAGAACATTCAGTAAATAATTTTGATGATGAAGCATCCAAAGAGAAAGTTTTTGCAGAAGATAGTTCAAAAGGTGGTCACAATATTGACCAAAAGGATTCAAAAGTTTGTGGTTCCAATGTTGATACTGGAAAGAAAAATACTAGTTCAGATGATTATATGGAGCCTCTAAAGTTAAAGACACTTTCAGAGTATTTAGAGATCAATCCACTTGTTCCTGAAAGGACAACTTCAAAACAAAAAACATAGTCAATTGAAAGCACAACTTCAAAATAACATAGTCAATTAAAAGGACAACTTCAAAACAACATAGTCAATTAAAATGGCAACTTCAAAACAACATAGTCAATTGAAACAACAACTTCAAAACAATATATTCAATTGAAAGGACAACTTCAAAACAACTTAGTCAATTGAATGCATTGGATAATGTAAATGTGAAAGTTCTCACTAAGAGACAAATGGATATCTACTAATTGATGGATTTCTTTGAATTTGCAAAAATTACCAAATTATCTCAAACAGCTTTGCAAATGACAGTGCATGCTTCAGTTTTAATTTATTTAGTGAAATATGATAACTTTGAAGAAGTTACAGGTTTGTTACATTTGAAACAAGAACAAAATTACAATTAGCATGTTTTACAAACAAGTGTGACCTAACTTTTATTTTATAAATTTAATTTAGTACGATAGCAGTGTAAATCTTAACCTGTGTAACAGGATATTAGTTCATTTTAATTTTTCTTACAGGATATGCAAGAATTTCATACTTAGTGAATACATTTTTTTGTCACTGAAATTATTTATTAAGTCAGTGTACACTTTAATTATACTCAGTATTAAGAGATTTTTAATCCAGGGTTACCGTACAAAAGAGATAAATTGTGAAACATTGCAAAACTTTTATTTAAGCAGAAATATCATAATTTGATAATATTAAATCAGATTATATTGTATTAATATAGTCAGAAGTCATGGAAAAATTACTAAATATTTCTTTTGTAGTTGTTAAATTGTAGATCAAGAAATGATACACATATATAATATGTGGTTGTTTTATTTGTTCTTAATGAAAAAATGTATTTTAAATTTAAAATTATTTGGATGATTTTAAAAGTTCAGTTTTAATAGAAATTTAAATTAATTTATTGTCAAATCAAAGTCATAGACACCTGGTTTTTAAAAATTAGATTTTGATAAACTTCCTCATGTTGAAAATATTGTATTCATATTTATAAGAAGGAATTACATTTTAGTATGAAGCAGATGCATCCATCAACAAAGGTAATTATTTTAAGGATGATGGCTTTATACAAGTCTTTTGGGTAAAATTGAGCTTTTAAACATATTACTTCATCGTTATAATGCTGTCCATGGGAACTATAGAGTATACCACCTTATAATGAAGTACATAATATATATAATTTTACTACCACCTAATGAAATGGGATCCATGACCATACTCGCCTTATAACAGGAACTGTGTTATAATGAAGGGCCTTATAGTGAGGGTGTGTTGTATTTGTTTCTTGGCAGATCACTAAGACTTTAAAGCAGTTTTATTTTGTATTTAGTCATACAGAGATATTTTCCTTTGTAACATAAATAACACAAGATACTGATCTGTACTCATGATTTTCAATATTAATTAGACATTTGAGAATGTGTATATATAGATTCTGTTTGTTTATGTAGTTCTTAGAAATCTGTCTTATGTTTTGTGCAAATTTTTTTACAGCTATTGAGTAAAATGTTCCTATCCTGGACATTTTACAAATATTAATTCAGAGTATTATTTGTGCACTTGTAAATGGTCATAAAAAATAAAATCAGTCACATACTCAAGTATTTAGTGTGCATATATCCAATATGGTCGATAGTAATACTTGATAGTACAAAGCTACATTCATACACACAAACTAATGGACAGACAATTTATTTGCTAAAGATGTGGTAATAATATGTTAAATTGATTAATAAACCACAGCTGTTTTCACATGTAGACAATAAAAGCTGGCATTCGAGACACAAAATATAGATCCTGTGAAATATTATATAGGTCCCAGGAGATGAATCTGTAATAACAAACACAACTGGTCAAGACCATTTTACCTGTAAACAATGAAAATATTGATTATTAAAAAAAGCCAAAGGAATGAATCTCAGATAATTACTGAGAGCATTCTTGTCACTGTAGAGTAGTGACTGAAACAAATACCGTATATAATTGCTTATACGTTCAATTCAAATGCAAACTGCACAGAATACAGATTTGCCATTGCATTATGCGATGGCAGATCTAGGTCTATTTAGTTTGCTTGGAGTAATCAGGAGAATAAGCAATACAGACCCTGATCTGCTGGTGCATGATGCTATGGCAGATTTGGGTCTGTGTTGTTTGCAGTTAGACCCGACTTATAAGCAAGTATAGATGGTAGATGATGTGTCTTAAGTCTTTACAATCTGATTTATTTATTACTTAAAATATAACAATACAACCTGCTCTCCCTAAGTTGGATCATACCATCTTGTGTTTACAATAATATTTATATAAACACATTGCAGATTTATCTGTCAAACTTTAGTCTTTTCTTCGTTGAAAACCAGTGTAGTTCAGCCAGGCCTTTCATTCATAATGTCAGCAATTTAATATCTGTATTTAGATTTTTAAAATAATTATAGCAACTCATTGTAATATCCTCGTATTTGTTGTATTTTTCTTGCCTGTTCTTGCGTCTTGTATTAATCAATTGAATCTTCTTAAAACTTTTTTAAACAAAAATGTTTTATGACCAGTCTATCACTATTTTCCTTATATTTTATGTGGAAAGATACAGATTTAATTTATAAATGCATTTAAAGAATTGGAATGAATTGCTGTATAATCACATCTAAAAATTGTGTGTGTGTGTGTGTGTGTGTGTACTGTTGATTTGATATAATCAATTTTACAAATTCCTCTTAGTGGACAATGTACCTCATTTCATCATGGATCAATTTCCCTCTAATATGTGTCAATATTTCATTTTCACTGCATGCGTATGAGTGGTTAGAAATGCATAAAGATCAGAGCACTGCTATTTTTACTTTATATTTTTAAAAGCAGCCTTTCAGGATCGAGTTGTACATAAATAGGTCAGTTTAGTTTCTGTAAAAGTCACAATCTTCGAAATTGTTCCATTAATTCAGAGGAAAGAGGAACTATTGCCATTTAATTGCATTCTTACTCTCAGATCTTTATTGTCTTCATTGCTTTGTCATTTTCTGAACCTGTCTTAAAAGTTCAAGAGATTAGTCAGTAAGTTGAATCCATATTGGACCAGATTGTGTCTTATTTCCATGGGTGACACCTTTTATATTCTTACATAATCAAATGTTAAGAAGGTCAATTTTTGTTTTCTTCAAATTTTTGCTATTGTGCGTATGAATGAAGTGGATTTACTCCTGAGCTGAGATTTTACTTGTTGTGAATCACAAAGCAAAGGTTTATAAAACAACAGAAAGAATTATCTTTTAATGAATTACACTTAAAATATTTATGTGCTAGTCCCAATTTCTTTTAATACAGGTTATCAATTTTTACGACATACAAGCCTGGAATTTTCATAAGCGATACTCATGAGGTACAAAAAAAGGAGGTGTACCCTTCAGGGCAAAGTATTCATTTTTTTTAGCTGTAACAAGGCAAATGTGACTTGTGAAGTTTTCAGAAAGACATTTTTTATTTACTGGAGAATGTGACCAATTTTAAATGTTTCATGAAAGTGGTTCTGGCCATAGACCATGACTAAAATTAGAGTTTTGTTGTGGTGTAAATTAATAAAATTAAGATTTAGAAGATTCATTACTGTAAATTTAGGAACAGTTGGCCTTTGATATATAGAGTGCCCAGTCTGCCATGAAGATAGAGTGCCCAGTCTGCCATAAAGATAGTGTCCAGTCTGCCATATTTTATGTACCCTTGCTCATAGCAATGTATGTTGTTGTCATTTTGTCTAATGTAGGCAACCCTGCAGTGATCCTTTTGTATGGTGAAGTATAAAATTGACAGAAGCTTTGATATTTATTTGCTTGTCTCTGTAATGCCAGTAACAATATATCATGGAGTTTAATCTGCTTGGGGCAAAAGTGAGGTGTCATTGGAATATACCATATATATACTTGATTATAAATTGGATCCAACCACAAACAACACAGACCCAGATCTGCCACTGCATAATGCACTGGCAGATCTGGGTCTGTGCAATTTGTTAGGAGTATTCAGTAGAACAAACAACATAGACCCTGATCTGCGGGCACATGATGTGATGGTAGATCAGGGTCTGTGTTGTTTGCAGTTGGACTCGACTTATAAGCGAGTATGGACGGTACTTTTCCTATGTAACAGTCAGTATTCAGAGGATTTTTTTCCCCAGTACTTTAACCATGAATAGGTATTCTTATTAGCTGCTGGGATGAGACTATAAGTATGTAAGTAAAATAATATATTCATAGGGACATATAACATTGTTCACCTCTTACAAGCAATACATGCAACTATGATACAGACAAATCTGTCTTATCTGCCACCTCTATCAATCACCTACTTTAAAGAGCCGCTTTTTAGGTCCATTAAACCAAATAACTGTAGAATAAACCTTTGTCAAGCAGTCACCTGTCTTAGCAGGCCAATTTGTTCATGTCCCAAAGGTAGCTGCCTAATACAGTTTTGACTGTAATTTGATTTAATAATTTCTATAAAAAATGTTTGAATAACATGTCAAAAAAGCGAACAAATTATAGATTTTGTTTGACAGCTGAAAAATAAAACTTTACTCAAAAGTAATTTTTATCCACGGATGATTATTATTGAAAAATAGACCTTGGAAGTATAGTCGATATGTATGCTGAATTTGTTGGAACATTTCTGCAACATATTTATTTCATTTTCAGATTAGATCTACATATATAAGTACTATGTAATTGTCTTCAATCTTAAAACATTTGTAACTCAATGAGGCAATAATTTCTCACTGGCTACATATTTACATGGCAATTTTTTTTATTCTTTTACATGTTTGTTTTTCTTATTCCATAATTATAATAGGCTTGAAAATGGCATACCATACTTCCCTCATGTTTGCTTTTTAATTGTACATCTATTGTATATTTCACATTTGCTAAAGAAAATAATATTTTATCTTTCATTAATTTGTGTTTTGCTTATTTTTAATAGCTAACTGTTGCATTTATTAGTGTGAATGTCATTCGTTTTGTGCAATACTGCCAGTTACATAATATGATTAAGGAAATAAATTTTAGAATTTCGAATTTCATCTTTTTTTCTATTGAATTTGTGTTGGACAATCCAGGATTGTATTTATGACAAATCTTTTTAATTATCTATGTGGTATATGCCTTTACTGATTCATTGGGAATACCTTTACAAACAAAAAGAAAACTTGCTTTTTCAGTATATTATATGAGAGATTGTTTTAGGTTTATGGATAAACTTTCTAGTCTGCAGTAATTACAGTTATGAAAAATCACAGAGTACTTCATTTAAAACATCACCCATTCTATATTATTCAGGATTTGAATATAGATGTGGGTAAAGTTCTAGCTGATTCATGATGAAGCAGTTTAGACAGGAGTCAGACACAAAAAACTCCTTACAAATATAGATCACTACAAAATCATACACTCAACCAAATGTAGCTGGAAAAGTCTTTCAGAGAGTGAACAAGAATTTCTTTGTGCACATCTATTGATCTGGTCCTGTCCTCTAGAAATGTTTTGAGAACAAAACTAGAGCTCTAGCTCAGAATGCAAAAACATTTCACACTCTGTAACTTTGATTGGAATAAAGTTTAGTTAGAATCATGGAAATTGGAGAATATGTAATTTTGGTTCCTCTAATATCATGTTAAATTTAAACTACTAGTATATAGGTTTACAGTAAGTATCAAATCTGATTTGTGGGTTATGAGCATAAGCTTTTATGCTAAAACAAAAAATCCGAAATACAGGGACAGCTTTTTTTATGCATGCCTAAAGACTCTCTCTCTCTCTCTCTCTCTCTCTCTCTCTCTCTCTCTCTCTCTCTCTCTCTCTCTCTCAATTCTGCTAAATATTTGCTTCTCAAATTTCACCCCTTATATCCCCATAGACCATTAGGACACAGGATTCTTGATCAGAAAAATTTAAACAGAGCATTGCAGACAGTTAACTATTTTGAAAATTGTCTACATACTAGTAATCCAATTTAATATCAAACAGTAAGTAGCTCATATGATGAACAATAATCAAAATTTGATACAAAGAAGATGAAGAACTCTTTATGCTTGTTTTCACCTTTGAAACCACAACCTTTATATAAAATAATTCAGTTATTTACAATAAGAATCATTAATCAGATAACTTGAATACATTGAACCATCATGATGGCATTTCAGATGACTGAATACATTGAACAGCCCATACCATAATGATGGCATATCAGATGACTTGAATACATTGAACAGCCCATACCATAATGATATCATATCACATGACTTGAACACCCCATACCATCATGATGGTATATCAGATAACTTGAATACATTGAACCATAATGATGACATATCAGATGACTTGAATTCATTGAACAGCCCATACCATTATGATGTCATATCACATGACTTGAATACGTTGAACACTCCATACCATCATGATGGCATATCAGATGACTTGAATACATTGAACAGCCCATACCATAATGATGGCATATCGGGCTATACACAGATCATTTTTGTGGCTTTACCTTTAACACAAAATAAATTGTTTGTTTGTTTGCTTTTGTGGGTTTAACGCCATTTTTCAGCACATGATAGGTTATACATGGCGGTCAGTGTATTTGGTGGAGAAAGAACCTGGCAAAAACCACCAACCCACGGAAAGCAACCCACAGAAAGCAACAACCACCAACCCAAGGAAAGCAACTGGCAAGCTTTCTCACATACTCACGCTGGCCGAACCGAGACTTCCAATCCACGCAGACAGAGGTGAGATGGCAGTGATCTGTAAAGGCTAGCGTCTTAGACCACTCGGCCACCCGGGGCCCCTAACACAAATAAATACAGTACATACATTTTATAACATAATATGAGCATTTTAAAATTCAGGCTTAGATAATTTCAAGATTTCATGTGGAATATATCGTCCAACGGCCAGTTGTCGGTTGCCTCCTTCAATCGTGTGCCATGTTTCTCGCGATCTAACGTGCTTGTTGCGAGATAAAGATGTCATCAACTGTGTCACCAGCGTTCTTAAAAAGCGACAGAGATTAATTGTATAGTAAAATAAAACAAAATGAGATTCAAAAAGGTAATTTCATGTAATTTATAAAAATCATAATGAAAATCTGTTTTCTCTAATGCTTTTTTTGTGTCAGACATTTTGGCCTTTAATTTTCTATTATATGCTAAAGATATGCTCATGATGACTTTGTGTATATATTTTGAACAGGAAAACCAACTTTGGGAATTAATACAACTAGTTAGCCAATGTAAATATTTGGTTTTAATCATGTGGGGTTCTTATACAACGTAAGAAAAATGTACACTCGAAATGTATATTAACTACGGACTTTTTCGTTTCAGTATTATTTCATAATAAACGTATTCAACATCAAAAGACATTGAATTTATTATAATAAAATGTATATCCATTCACCAGTGTCTATTTTTAAATTTTTCTGTCTCTGTATGTCTGTCTGTCTATCTCTCAGTCTATTGAATCATGTATTTTATATGGTAAGAACAAGCAAGCAGAAATGCAAGTGCACAAACTGCATATAGAATTAACGGAAAAAAAATTATTCATTTAAAAAAAAAAAAAATGTTTATTTCAAAAACACGGAAACGCTATAAACTAATAATATCCATACATTGGTCTAACTGGCACCGTCCGGTCATATGCCAAGTGACTTGTCACTTCCGGAAATAAGTAAACATACACACGCTCGGAAAAACGGTAAATTATGAACTAATGTACATGACTACCAAATGAAGTAGATATAGTTGAACACTTTATTTGGTTTATTTGAATAGATTATCATAACATTATAACGAACGCGTTAAAATTCACGTTAAGCGAACGAAAGGTGGTTACTCGAGGCTATCACAAAGGAAGCATCAACCTTTGCTAAGCATAAAGAGTGTACAAATACCCTGTTGTCTGCCTCGAAGGTTAAACTGGTGCACATACACATGTTCTGCACATGGGAAAATGATGTATACAAATTTGTATACAAAACTTTTACATGTCCAGAAAGGTATGAACATTTTAGAATTGTTTTTAAAAAATTTATAATTTGTATTACTATATTTTAACGTAATCAAGAGTGTATTAATATCGGAAGGTATTTCAGCTATTGTGTTGCCAATGTACTCAAAATCCATATAAAAAGTACACCTGATTGTGTACAGTGACAAACTGATATACCGGTGCAGAACTAAATTATTGACTCACGTCAGTGTTTGCGAGGCATGCAAGTTTTTCTTGTGGCAGTTTCAACTGGTTAAGGTGGCAGGGGACAGTTTCGTAAATTGGCCCCTGTCAAATTTCTTAACTTAAAGCTATGATGTGACTTTTTGAGCTATTATTGTTGAATAATTAAAGATATGGATATATTTGTGAATTAGTTGTTTCGGGCTTGTGTTGTTCTTCAAATTGATGTGAGGCATGTACACCTCCCATAGTCAGTTCACAGTATGTAGACAGTGAAATACCAATAGTCGGCTAGGAAGCAGAGCTAGCCACCCATAGTAGTAAACATGTGGATTCAAGGCAAGAAGAATATCTCAAAAACGGCTTGGATGGCAACTATTTTGAATTGCATCAAGCTGTTTAGTACACAATGTTTTGCGGAAAAATCACCTAGGAAAAGGGCTTGCGTTTCAACTGTGAGCATCACTTGGTGTCAAAAATGACCTTCGGACGTGGAAAATGCAGGTATAAATTTGGGGTTGGGGTGCATAAACTTCTTTTGCTATGAACTGCCATTGACTTGTCATGTCAAGTGAATACTATTTTTATGCTTTGTTTTAATATAGCTATCCAAAAATATGGACCTTTTTGACCTCACTTGTGTATTTTATTTTTTATGATTTTTTATATTAGGCTAGTGGATGCGCCATTAAATTTGTGCATAAAAACTGTCCCTTGCACCCTAAGAAGGTGTCAATCACAAGCCGGTGTAATATCAAATTGTTACATGTGTAATTTTCGTGCACGCTAATAAAGCTTTAATATGTCTCTGATATTATGAGTCCATATGATGTAAATCTACTTTTCATTCGGAAATTTCAACAAATCCTATGTATCATTATTCCTAATGCGATTACATTCACTGGATTTGTATTGGGAAATTTAGGCGATAACTGTAATCGCGAGTCATTATGCATGTAGCGTTCAATTGAAAGCAACTCAAAATATCACTAACCTGTCCGATTACATGTCTCACGCAACTATTTGACTGGACCACTACTGCAGTCTAAGAATAAGGGATCATAAGAACGTGACCGCTAGGTTCGCTATAGTCAGTACTGTCTATCACCAACTGCTGTCAAATGACATAGGTAAACAATGTTACGGCCTGCACAGACCGTTTGACCCCAGGGTCAGTCTTATTTTGAGTTTTCATTTCAGGCATATTTACTTTGAATTTTTGCCCCAAAAAATGAAAAGTTAACAATAACAGTGCTGAAACAGCGGGCGAAAGGCATAACATTTCAATATTTTCTGTTACTTTTGGGCAATAGGTGAAAAATTAGGCTAACACAAGAGTAGGCGTTTCTGCAACAAAGTGGCCTATTTCAACATATGGTGACAGTGGCGTATCAAGAGAAGCGAGAGCACCATCTATGGAGCAGTGTGGTCTCACCGTTCCAACTACATCGGCTATTTATGTGAGACAAAAATATGCCTCGATGTATGTTGGCGCAGTAATTTACAGGATCATCATACATTTTGGTCGCCGGAAATTTCACAAAAAATAAACCTCAGTCTATTCTGACTACCTCGGCAGTTTCTATAATTGGATACATTCGGGACTTCTCGGTCAATCCTTGTTTTGTAAATTAGTCAAGGTGTTCCGAATGGCAGCTATCGGCATCCATTCGCAGTATGATCCATAGGATTGACCTCGAAGTTGTGAATGGTCTCTCGCTAGCACAAAAAAGTTCCAGTACAGAGCGCGCGTGTTGAAGTGTGTACAAACAAGCAAGAAGAATTTGTAAGGATCGGTTATTCTGTGGAGAGTCAGGTAATGCATTTTTCTTATACTGCTGGTAGAACCAGTGAAAGAATAGTGCATTTGTAGAACCTTTTAAAAAACGACGTAATATATCCATGTTGAATAAAGAATGAACAACCGATATATATATATATATATATATATATATATATATATATATATATATATATATAATTCATATTTCTCCACAACATTAATATTGTTCAGGACGAACAAGATGGATGGCTACCAAAATGACATCTGACAAGTTTATGCTATTGTTACGGTAGACTTGTAGTGTGTCAATAAGCTGTAATACCTTGTAGCGTATCGTCGCCCCGGCCGCCATTTACCCTTAGTACGCCACTTGTAATACCTCAGACGTTGAGTTAAAACTGACAACGGTTATAGCTGTATTACTTCAATGGTATCGCATAACAGTTAAATATATGTTTTCGACCAGAACATTTCCAAAGTTTTAGGGTTCCAGTCTAATTTCTAGAAAAAATCAAGTACAGATGCATTTTATTAAAAAATTTCACATATCTCTTGAAACAACTATCTGATATTGGCATTTCTTACATATTATATAGTCACCACGTCGCCTGATTGGTCAAACCATCATGGAACCTAGCTATGACGCTTTAAAAGCAATATAAGCAGCTGATTTGCTTGTTGACATAATCTTTCGTTCATGATTAAGGTTTATGTCCACTTTTTGGTTATTACACCGTGTATTTTGACCATATCACTTAAAACGAGCACAGCAGAAAATATATATTGTAATTAACATACTTTTCAAAGTGGGTTACCTGTCTTTAGATTGATAATACCACTGCCACCAAACTTCATAAGTTCCGGTGGTTTTCAAAATCGATCACTTCTATTAAGACATTATGGAATTGCAGACTACATGCAATATTTACTGACCTACGAAATTGACGAGTTTGACAACGTGCAAAAACTCCTCACCTCAGAAACTGAAGATTTGACAACGGAAGTGCTCCAATGATCATGGGCAAGTTTACGTTTTGCCAAAACATACGTTAACACATTTTTGCGAAGAATTTTACTTAGCTCAAATTATAGTGAAGACTTATATTAGACTGACTTTAGCAAGTCATCACAATTAAAAATGTAAAGGGGCCAAGTGTTTGGAACTATTTTGTTACGTGCGCTCTTAACATACATTCGTGTCCGCCATGCCGGTCTGCATAGTAATAATATCCAAAGTTGGATAATACATTGCTAGATAGTGGAGGCGCTTACTTAGCGGCGATGGTGCAGGGTGTCACTGCCACAACACTGCAAATTTGGTGGTAAAACTTCATTTTCTGCAATGTTTTCTCTACAATGTCGTTAGAGCAAAATGTGAAGATTTTACCTACTACGTAGAAAGAAAAAGTCTTGTAGAGGTGAGGAACAAGACTAAATACTTTACAGTTTACAAGGTAGCACGCAGCAGATGTCACAATATACAGATAACGTTACAATTAAACGTATCTAATCCGCCATACATAGTCTGGTTTTTTATCCATAATTTTTGAATGGATTTCAATCTGTGATTAAAGAAGGAAGGTAGTATCCAGTCAATGTGCTCGTGTAGTAATGCGCGGACGTGATGACACAGGGGTCATCCTTTATTAGGTCCAAAACATTTCAAAACTGTTACGAAACAACCTTAATAAATATACAGGAGAGCACATGCACAGATGTCTTAACATCATAGTGGTCATGTATTCAAAACATAGTGCTCACTGATGCTACCCGAGTAACCTCAACTTTACAACTAAATGTTTTTCGGGTCAAGTCAGAAAGTAATGTCAATGTTTTGGACTTAATCAATCTTTAGGGAAGTTTTGGAGACATTTTTGTATTTGTTCTAGTGGCAGTTGATTAAATAGTTCGGGTTTTTTTCTTCTCTTTTTTTCTTCTATTTGTAATGCAATCTGGTCAGCGGTAGAGATCCATTCACTCTGTGTCATCATATAAGCTATTTCAAGAAAGAATGAAAGAAAGAAAAACCAAGAAAGGTATCGTTAAAAATTCTTCCTGTACCTCAGTTTGGAGGTCTGTTCCTAGGCGCATAAAATGGCAATAGAAAAAGCACACGCTGTGCAGTTCTTTAATTAACTTATAGTCACATGAAATGGTCCACCATCTAAAACGCACGCAAGCATGGTACTTGAAGTGCCTTTTTACACATCTGTAAAGGCGAGCGCCTTAAACCATTCGGACATCTGGGGCACCGTGGTGACCAGAAGACGTCCTAGTAGCTTAAGCTTATAAATGAGCATTCGCGGCTTCGAGGTCAATCCTACGGATCAAGCCTTGAATCTATTACAATAGCTGCCATGCGACTCACCTCGGCTATTTACGAAACAAAAACTGACCGACAAGTTACGAATGCATCGAACTATTTTTTTTATTCGTAACTTCTCTATCAATCCTACAGTCAATCCAAGCGTAGAAATAGCCGAAGTGGTCTGAATAGATTGGGGTTTCTTTTTTGCAGAGACATTTTCAGCGAACAAAATGTATGATTTTTCTGAAAAATACTGCGCCTACATAAGTCCGAGGCTTTTTTTTTTTTTTTTTTTTTGTCGCAGAAGTAGCCGAGGATGTTCCGAATGATTAATGTGTGCTAAAATTAACGATTATATGAACATTGTCCTATCGGGATTCTCTCGCCTACGTGTCGTAGTTATTGATTGCCAAAGGTTTACGGTTGCACTTCTATGTACGAGGTTCATAAAACGTTTTTTTCAGATATCAATGAGAAAATATTTGCTTCCAATGGAGAGAATAAAGCAAAATATTACTTCTTATATGGCACCGAAGGAAAAATCAAACTTGTCGAAGAAAGTTGTTTGGAGTGGTAGAAAAGGAGAAATGTTTATCGTAAGAAAGAACGAGTGTGACGGTCGATAATTTCTCCGCCACAGCAATATTGCATTACATCACATTTTAAAGATTTAAATAGAAATTAGTGAAGTGGAAATTTGTTAAGATCGATCTCAGACCTCTTGTACGACAGTTGCTTATTCGGACTCCTTCAGTTTGCGGACTTGTACCGGAATAATGTTGCAAACCTGTAACTGTGTCGAAATTTAACAAGCCAGGATCCTAAAATTTGGATTCTATGCCAATACATGAGAATATAACTATTCCATCTACAGAAGATGCGGTGGTTGCTTTGTCACGTGTACTTTTTCTTCCTGTTTTAACAATTATAGTCGAAAGAACTTATACTTGCAATCGATTATATTCAAGAAAATCCAAAATGCCGAAAATACAGTTAATTTTTGAAAAGATTCATGTCTCGTTTTCTGGGTTCTCGGCGAAAAATCTTTACTTTGTATTTAATAGAAATATGGAAGAGAAATTTACCCCAAATATACTTTATCATATTAAGAGAAATAAAAATAGAAACAACAAATTTGATTAAGTGAGCAGTCTCAGTGCAGAATGAGATCTATAGATAAATTATTTTACAATATGAGAACAGAGATAAAACATTAGTTTTATATATATATATATATATATATATATATATATATATATATATATATATATATATATATATATATATATATATATATATATATATATATACGGAATTATGTATATGGAATCTAAAATGTGCTTAAACATTTGGCCTATGACTCTACTTTAAAGTTGTGTCAAATAGTGAGTCATATTTAAGTTGGGTTATGTTGTACTATTAGTCAAATAACAACATGTTTACTGACCTTTTGTTCAAGGTCAGAGATGTTGATCATTCTTCAGTATAATTCCATGAAATAGACGCATTTAGTATTGCATTCTGGGACGTAATATGACACATCTCCTGTTGTGAAATGTGCCATTTGCAAGTTGTATAAAAGACCTGGAAATACGAATTAATTCCATTCCATTTTAGATCTTGAGTTGAAAAGAACTGTTTTTTGTATGATCAGCTTTTTGGAATCATCAGATTGTTTGAAATAATAGCCATGCTGGAATCCTGTAATGGTGTAATGCCATGCTGTATGAAAAATTCAAAAGGAATTATTTATTGGACTATCCATCAGAGCTACCTGGAGTTATATTTAGGACTTTCTCAGATGCCTCTGAATACTTAAAAATACACCTTCTATTTTAACCTTTATGTTTATTTATTTTTAACCGATGTTCTCATTTTAGACAATGACAATGAATGTTTATGAGAAGTCCATACCATTGGATAGGCGCTGCTTTGTCCCTACTGTTATACAATTCTTTACAGATGCACTATTATACATTCTGTTTTCGTTTGCACCAACAATATAAATTGTTGAGTTCGATTTGAAGTTTCTCTTCAATGGAGTTGAGAGATTTACCAGATGTGTGTAGTGTAGAATAGTCATCAAAGAGATCAGTGCTCGAGTGCACTGGATGCAAAGGTAAATCATTGATCAACAGATGAAAAGAAGAGGCTCTAATACAGAGCCTTGGGTAACACCACTTGAAATATGACCCGAATCATAAGTATTTTTACCCGTACACATAATAATACACATTACAAGCGATACAACATAGTTGAATATAGTATGTGTTTTGATATTATGCATATACTTGTTCACTTTTACATCGGATATAATAGATATCCTCATAATTACTGAAACAATATAGCACAGGATATACGATTCAGGTTTTGGTTAAGTGTTTCAGCCCTTTGTCTCTCTTTTCTAAAGTGTAGTAAATATACTGTGCCAAATAAATAGTAATTCTCTGATCGCCATTTATCATATTGTAAAATTGATTCATTTAATGTGGGCAAATATACAAATATATTTGGCATATTTCCTGGTAAAATGAACAAATCATTACAAAATGCTGTTCATCGTTCATCTCAGATTTATTACAAAACATACAAATCCTAGATTTATTAGGAATATTGCTATGCCTATCAATTTCTAAAAACAAATAACGAACAGAAACATTAGTCTATACAGAGAAACTCAGAATTTTGTAAAGGAATAACGTAATTTATATATGGAGCTTTCCTTAAGACAGGTATTATCTATCTATCTATCTATCTACATGTATATATATATATATATATATATATATATATATATATATATATATATATATATATATATATATATACTATTGTTTAGCAAACGCAACAAGACGCTGTTTAAATATTTGCATAAATACTTTTTTTATCAGCTGCAGCAACATTTTACCATATCTATGTAAATTAATATCTTGACAGTCATTCTCTAACTTTACTTACCCATGTTTTCCGACCGGTTTCATTCAAATTTCTTAACAGTCTGTAACATTGATAAGGATATCTATTTGGTTACATATGTACAAGTTGTATGCAGTATCTAATATATCTACAATAGTAAGCAACAGATGTATCCCTTTAAAATGCACAGAAAGTATTTTGAGAAAGCTTTAAGAACATTTTTAAAACAATGATTATGAAAATGTTTAATACTGTCAGTATTCATAATGCAAAATTTCTGCTGCATAGCAAACATTGGGCTTAATCATGGGTTTTTATCAGTTTAAAAATCAGTTAAAAAAATATGTATGTTAAAAAATACCCTAGCTTAGTTTCTAGATTACCTTGCTACTTAGATATTGATAAAACCCTCTTTAGCTTGAGATGCTAAACAACTTTTGTAAATGTGTAAATCAATTCGGAGTGATACATAAATTCATATATTTATATGACGAGACTCTTTCTATTTGCTCACCATTATAATGCTTTTTTTCATGACCCATTAGGAAACCTCTGTAATGAAAAAACAATACTTTTCGTTGAAGAGAGATTAATTTTGATACCAGTGCGATTGCAAAACATTGCAGTAACATCAATTTTATTCTGTAGTGACCTAACAGTATCATCAACATTTGCCATATTATCTGCTAATACATCCTGGCAGTCGTTTGAAATCTGAATACTATTAATTCCATACTGTCATAAGTCATTTACTATTTACCAAGCCGTTAATGGAAAGACCAAATAAAATAGGGCTAAAAATGCATCCCTGTATGGTTCCAATATTACACTTAAAGCATCTAGTATACAAATCATCACCTGTTATAATGCGGAAGCAAACATTTACTATACAATGATATTAAAACTTTCAAAGAATTTGCTCAGACACTTTTACGGATCAGAGAATTGATCAACTTTATATGACTGATGCATTCAAATGCATTTGAAAAGGCAGCAAAAAGACAATAAAATCTATCCCCTATTTGCTAATATATTTTTGAACCATAGCAATTAGGGTAAGGAAATAGTCAATAGTAGAATAATCTTTCCTAAAACCTGCTTGTGTTTCTAGTTTTTTTTAAATGTTCTTAGCTCCATTTATATAATCTGTCAAATAACATTCCTGTACAAACTTAGTGTTGGGCATCAATTAGAGAAATACATCTATAATTATTTGGATCTGACATTGACCCTGACTTAAATAGAGGACACAGTATACTCTCAGAACATGCTGCTGGAGATATCATCAGTCTCCCGTATCCTGTTCAATAGTATTAATAGAAATGGTCTTTATCTCAAAAGCTGTAATTGTAATAATTTCTGCAGCTACCCTGTCTGGATCTACCACGCGGTCAAGTTTAAAATTATCACGCTACGTTCAATTTCTGGATCTACCACGCGGTCAAGTTTAAGATTATCACGCTACGTTCAGTTTCTGGATCTACCACGCGGTCAAGTTTAAGATTATCACGCTACGTTCAGTTTCTGCATCTACCACGCGGTCAAATTTAAGATTATCACGCTACGTTCCATTTCTGGATCTACCACGCGGTCAAGTTTAAGATTATCACGCTACGTTCAGTTTCTGGATCTACCACGTGGTCAAGTTTAAGATTATCACGCTACGTTCAATTTCTGGATAATACAATAGGTATGTTGAAGATTTCATGATAATGATATTAATCACAAGGTAGTTCAACATCAAGTGAAATATCTACCATTTCTTCTCTACATAATAATGATTGAAAATAAATAAAACCCTGTTTACTACCAATTTTGGGTTTCTGTTTTATCATATATCTGAACGTCTTTACAGTTTTCCAAAACACGCTATTATTGTACCTTGCATCAATAAAAACTCTTTCCTATTTTTCTTTTGCAACTTAACTTGTTTTTCTTTACACATCATTTTAAATCTATTCAGTATTTTTTTATAAACATTTAAATTATCCATAGCACTATTGTTCCTAAACAAACGTAAACCCTTATATTTATAATTTCTTTAAGGCTTCATATTCTGAATCCCATCAAATAGGTTCTGTCTGTTTGGTACTTTGTCTTACATGTTTTTTTTTTTCATACATTTTGCAGCTGTTTGATACATAGCCACTAATATTTGAACATAATATCAATGTTAGTGTTAATTATTTCGAAAATGTAGTTTATATTTGAAATAATTACAGTAAAGTGTTTCAAAAACTCATTTTTCTTTAATTCATTCTAATGAAATTTATTTTAAGTCTTATTTGATTTGTAATTCGAATCATCAATATCCCGACTCTCATCACTAACATGAAAGCTTATAAAGCAGTGTAAAGAGATGTGAACCGACTGTTTTATTATATACTTCAACATGAAAGCTTAACAGCAGTGTAAAGGGAAGTGAACGGACTCTGATTTACTAAACTCTTTAACATGAAATCTTAAAATGAAGTGTAAAGGGATGTGAACTGAGTCTGTTTTACTACACACTTCAACATGAAATCTTAAAATGAAGTGTAAAGGGATGTGAACTGAGTCTGTTTTACTACACACTTCAACATGAAATCCTAAAAAGAAGTGTAAAGAGAAGTGAACGACTCCGTTTTACTACACACACTTTAACATGAAAGTGTAAAATACAGTGTAAAGTGAGGTCTACCTGCTATTCGAGTCTCACATCCAGGCGTCATGTGACCATGTTACTGGTAGTCATGCTCTATTTTTTTACAAAGAAACTTCTACATACATCTAAACATGTTCTTCTTTCAATTCGATTTTAGACCTTATTACATTTAACACAATCTTCATTTCACGAGTTTTCGATAGTTGAATCTGACAGAAAAAAGCAACAAATTTCAAATAAAATTTATGAAAATGTATAAAACAGTGATCATGGAAGTGTCACTCCTAAATTTAGCTGCTAACATTAATAATGAAAATTTGCAGAAATCTATTTTGAGCAGACCCTTTAAAGTCTATGACGTATTTACGCAGACATTATAAACCCCATGTCTGACTGAAGGATGTTCATGAAGCAAACAAGGTCAATATATTTAAAGTAAATTGATCAACTGTTTTAAGAGTATGCATTTTGCTTGAAAACTGCTGCTTTCTACGTTTCTGCACCATCCCCCATGCACGCGCAGGAAGCGGAAAGGAAAGGGAGCTTGCTATCATAGATAAGAATGCTTGCTTTTTTTTTTTTTTTTTTTTGTTTTTTTGTCGTGTACACTATTATTTTTACTTCGTGTTATGTGGGTACATTAATCTGCTATTATAACACAACTTTGCCTTCCACGAAAGTGAGAAAGACAGTCCAATATTCCTGGGAACACCATTCTATGTACAGTGAACGTGACAGGTACACCATTCTGCTATTACATAGTGTACGTTTCTTCATGAACGTGAGAAAGACAGTCCCATAATTAACTACACTACAGCCATCATTGACTATGCATGTTATTTCACAATGAACATCGTTGTGTGATCTACCATTTACAAGAAAATGTAGCTTATATATTTTACTTAACTCAGTTAAAGACACGCCAAAATCGTTATGATTTACGTATAGCGGGACCCGGGTGGCCGAGTGGTCTAAAGTGCACGCCTTTACAGATCACTGACATTCTCACCTCTGTCCGCGTGGGTTCGAGTCTCGGCTCGGCCAGCGTGTGTACGTGAAAAAGTGTGCCAGTGGCTTTCCGTGGGTCGGTAGTTATTCCCGGTGTTTTCCAGGGTTCTTCCTCCACCAAATACACTGGCCGCCATGTATCATGTGCCGAAAAATGTCCTTACACCCACAAAAAACAAAAACTATTTACCAAAATATTTAGCGTATATTTTCACATAACTCAGTGAAAGCCACACCAAAATCGTTTTGAGTTACGCTTAAAAAATGAATTTGCAGGATCAAATGTGGGCTTCAAATGAATTGCCAACTTGGTTTACGTGTTTATGTATGAGCCTTCTTGTCAGAGGAAAATATTTTAAAAATAGCCCTCGACTCTTGGAACTGAATATTCTAAAAGATAGTTTGGATTAATGTTACTTTAGTATAAAATCTATTAGTTGAACTTGCAAAAAACCCTAATACTTAAATAAAAATCGCTTTTTCACAAAATTCATCGGTTAATTTTTATTTGTCTCCATAATGTAGAATTATTCTCATTTTTCCGCATTCTGCTATTTTGTCATACAAATTCACCAAAATACCTGTCCAGTGAGATCTGAGAGAGAGAGGGGGGGGGGGGGAGGAGAGAGCAACAACAATATAGTCTAAATTCTAAGGGAAGTAATTCTTTACTGTGTTGTAATAAAGAGATCACTTGGACGGCTAAATTGATTGTGGTCTTTCTTTAAACTCTGAATAACAATTGAAATGCTCATACAGCTGTCAATCAGCAGAGTGGCGCAGTGGAAGCGTGCTGGGCCCATAACCCAGAGGTCCGTGGATCGAAACCACGCTCTGCTAACATTTTTCTTTAAAAATAATAAATAATAACAATATTAATATTAATAAAATTGAAAAAACAACACGACGTATATTTCAATCACCATGATCTTTAACCTTAATGAAATTATATAGTAGGACACATTAACACAATGTGTTTGGGTCCTGGATTAAAGTATACATAAATGATGCAGTTCAATTTTCAGAATAAATATGGATTGCAATCATCAAAATAATAATTTTCTTTATTTTGTTTTTTAATACATTAATAATACAAAATACAAAGTAACATAATATTTATAAAAACTAGTCACACAGCAGGCACATAAAGAGCAGTTGTAATTAATTGTTGCGAAATTTCAGCTATGTTGACCAGCAAAGGTGAATTTACATACTGTTGTAAATAATTACGAGTATCAGAGCACGCGTACTGGCAACATTCTCCTATACAGTCCTCACTGTAGAATATTGTTATCATTGGTAAACTGTAGATTGATATTTTTAACTGCACGACAGGATTTCTTATTTGAGCTCAAAATATTTAATTTACTGTTGTTTTTTGTTGTTCTTTGTTTGTTTTGTTGTTGATGTTGTTGTTGATTTCTCCGAGCAATTAATTCGGCTTGCTTTTCTTTTCTTTACAAAATAAAATAAAATAAAACATGGTACAGTTTGTTTGCGTTTATTTCAACATTATTAAGTGCTAAAAATGAAAAAGGGGATTCCAGAGGTTATTGATATTTTTCTTTTTTCCTTGGACGATACACTATCGTTGCAGCTTTCAAGAAATTAATAATTAACAACTCACTGTTTCGTTCTTCATCGTGAAAAAAGTATTAAGAATCTTCAGACCTGTATAGTGTCACGGAAAAGACTGGTAGCCAAACCCATCAGATATTTCATGTTCTCAATAAAGATCTTGACGGACTCAGCCACTCAAGGATGTAGAATAGGCTCGATGCGTCCGCCTGCACGTTGTAATGACTAATCGAGGCAACCTCCCCCCCCCCCACTCCCCACAAGATGCGTCCGTGATGATGTTCCGGCTGAAAAGGTCTTGGTCTTGTTAAAAGAGTAATGTTTGTATATGAAAAAAAATGTGGCTTTGCATTTTAAGGATTTTATCATTGTTTGCTTTTATCTATGTTTTATATACATTTTTATACCTAAACTTATTTGGCACTAAGTAGCAGAGATTGTGCTGATCAACCGCCAGACCATATTCATGCATGCTTACATACATACATACATACATACATACATACATACATACATACATACATACATACATACATACATACATACATACATATATTATTTTCCAAGCAGAAACAAAGCTGTACCCCACGCCGAAAATTACAGCATAACCATGGGAATCATGAAGACCAGCTCATTAAATTCAAAACTAACAATAATAGACGTTATCAGAAAATATGTAGACGATGTCATGCTTTACATGTGCCACCGCTACAACAAACCGATAAGGCATTGATGGCGGTCATTGAGTATAAACAGAAACGCTTAACACAACACTTACAAGCAGACACACACACACACACACAAACACACACACACACACACACATATATATATATAAAACAGCATTTTGAGCACTTGATCAGCTATATCATGCCGACAAAAATAGGAGCTAAGAGTCTTTCCGAAGGACACACTGCGGCAGTCGATTCGGACTAACCTGAGTTTTATCCGGCCACTTTTGGATTACGTGTTTGATGGCTCGGCTGCTTCACTGTGTATATCGTACATGTACAATGAACAATGAACGGGGCATCCTGTTTTCTTGTTTTTTTTTTTGTTTTTTGGGTGTGTGTGTGTGTGTGTGTGTGTATAGTCACGATGTAATTTTAATTATTCTACAAATAACACTTCTGTTTGTAAAGCAAGCAAACAAGCACCAAAAATGTCCCTGGAATATAGAGCTCAGGCAGTACATTACGTGCGCGCATGTGTGTGGGCTGGGTTGGGGGTTTGGGGAGGAGGGGGCAGACAAGGATAACATTATGTACAGAAACATATGAAATGATTATCTTCAGACTAATGAATACCTGGTAAAAAATCACGACTTACATTTTCCAGGAGGATGCAAACGAAATACCACCATCATTCCAAGTTCCATGTTTACACTTCACCTAGCGTGTCAACTTACTTATCCGGTGTATACTTTCGAAAGCTTCCGTTGTTTTCCTTTTCTTAATTGTTATTGGCAAACATTATTTGCTTCTCCATCTTTACATATCATAAAGCTATATTGACCATTATTTTGTACTCGTGAGCGGTGCTCTGATGTGCAATGTGTAACGTCACGTCACATCGTTTGTGATAACAGCGATAATAAAGACCATTAAATTAAAACCAGTCTGGCTCCCTTTTATATCCATTCCAAGTCTACCTAAAACCAGTATGGCTCCCTTTTATATCCATTCCAAGTCTACCATCTCCTCACGACCTGTAGACGACGTATAATTGAAGAAACTGTGGACAAAAAGCGGGGCGTGTACATTCGATGAAATTTATACATTTACTCTCAAACAGGCAACACATTTCCAAGGAGTTACCAAAGGTCGTTAAATAGCTATGACATGAAAAACGTTCCTATGGCTGAAAGTCCGTTGTTGATAATGCATGTTTTTACTTTTTGTGAGATTGTTGAATGGTGCTCCAACCATACTCAAGTACGTATGATTAGATACAATGACTTAACACGACAATTTTGGAGAGTAGAACACAGCTGTTTTATGGAGGTTGATAAGACTCATTAGTAATTTTAGGAATATCAGGCAAGTGATAGACGTTTCAGCCAGCAGTTTTAAGAATATCAGGCATGTGATAGACGTTTCAGCCAATAGTTTTAAGAATATCAGGCAAGTGATAGACTTTTCAGCCAGTAGTTTTAAGAATATCAGGCAAG
Organism: Margaritifera margaritifera; assembly: GCA_029931535.1. Classification (NCBI taxonomy): domain Eukaryota; kingdom Metazoa; phylum Mollusca; class Bivalvia; order Unionida; family Margaritiferidae; genus Margaritifera; species Margaritifera margaritifera. Next base: position 1,207,414 of record JAQPZY010001333.1, on the reverse strand, counting down.
TGATAGACATTTCAGCCAGTAGAGCGGCACTTGAAGCATCCGAGTTAAAAATCCAATTTCCATCAAGTCAACTTCTGCAAAATGCACAACGACAGTGGAATCAGTTATCTTGATAGATGGATCGGACAGATTGATTTTCATATTGCAAGTGATTCGAGTGAGATATTCAGGTTGTCCGGCCTGTGCCTGTCAAAACTTTGCTACATTTGCGTGGTATACCTCTCTTTTCTCGTTCGTTTTCCCCTCACTGTGAATGCCGTGTAGGGTATTTGTTGTATCCTGTCAACCTTTACGTACGTCCCAAGCTTGTTAGCACCGTTATATAACAACTAATCAACCCGAAGAAGTGAATATAATCAGGCTTAATCAAATGCACGTATAGATGAAGTGATTGATTTGTCACATTCTTTCAATAACATTTTATCACTTTTTTCTTCATGTTTGAACTTAGATTTCGAGGTCAAAACTCATTAGGAGGATTGCACCAAAATGGCCCGACACAGACGAAATTTCATATGCTGACTTACATGCGGATGTAGGTTATCTGAATGCATTTCAATAATGTTTTAGCCATTTTTGTACTGTGTGTGTGTGTGTGTGTGTGTGTGGCGGTAACTTGCCAGTACATGCAAAATGACAGATTTTGTTTTGGTAAGTTTAAAATGTGGTCCATATTGGAGTCCTGACATTTATTGGACGCCAGACTTTTTATTTGAGATTTACGTTAAAATTAAGTTATTCCGAGTTGTCTTAAAACGACAAATTATCTTTCCCCACTCTGATTTCAGTAATGTAGTATTTCTTATTACGTTCATGTAAGGTTTATTTTCCCACTTAAGTTATTACACCATGTATTTTGGCCATTAGCTTTCAAATGAGCACAACAAAAACTATATATTTTAATTAATTACAATATATATATGAGATTGGAACATAATTAATGATAGTGACTAAGTGCAAGTCTCTGTTGACATTTATAAACCTCTTCAGTAAGAAGAGCAATACGTTTTGTACAGTTATCAGCGGATAAGTCTAATGAAAACTCACACACAAAAGCACACACAAGATAAGTAACACAAGCAGTGTTGACTTGTTCACTGTAATATCTCTTGAAATGTCACAAGGGCAGTAACGCGCAACAGAGCTAAAGAAAGTAGCAAAACAATTATTTTTCGTTTGTGGACTTGAGCATTGAACCTGTTCATCGCACGTAGGGCAACTATGTATGTTAAAATACGGGGGATATTTTACTTAGGAATAGGTGGGTCTACCGTATATCAAAATTTCCCCAGGAGAAAATCTATTCTATAACTATTTTCCTGGATGTGCGTGTGGTGGTCTATTTTATATATATATATATATATATATATATATATATATATATATATATATATATATATATATATATATATATATATATATATATATATATATATATATTTCCGGAGAGGATGTACTGCTATACTAGTATATGGATTCTTTTCAAATCGCCATTTGGGGAAAAAAGACCGAACTTCCTCAGCCTTAAAATTTCCCTTTCAAGCTGAAACCTTTTCAGCCTTAAAATTTCCCTTTCAGGCTGAAACCTTTCCATGTATCATGCCAAATGCCATCGTCCTTGTTTACTTTGTGAACCGGAAGGAATGTTTGTGTGCTATCTACTGGTCGCTTCATCCCGTCTCATAGCATCAGCGAGAAGAACAGCCGTTGAATATATTGGAAAATCGGCTTTAGTTGCCCTTTATTCAGCCGCCTGAAAATGTACCCAAATCCGGATAGCTTTTTGTCACATATATGTCGGTATATCGTGATAAAGGAGTGTTATATGATCTAATGATTTCAAAATATCAAACAAAATGTTCGGTATTTAGCACATATTTATTTTCATTTGTTCAAATGTCCACACACACACACACACACAGATAGATAGATTGATATATATGCACCGATCAATTAATCTTCCGGAGCGCTAAGGGTTGTTTTCCTTCCCCAGCAAAATATTTTTTTCCCTTTAGTCACAGCGGTCCTAAATTTTCTCAGGCGTCGAACTCGTCCTGGATCAACATTTTGCAGAATTATTTTGGGGGGTAAAATACTGAAAGATTCCTTTGATGTTTTAAAAATCAAGAAATCCTATATCACGTTTGTTTGCGTTGCTCTCTAGGGAATAATCGCAATTTTAAGTTGCTTAAGGGCAAATAATGAATATCCATATATAACAGTATATGGGAATTATGATTGCTATATCTTTGGTTGTACGACTTGTAATATTATATGAAATTAGAGTCAGTGCGTAAGACGTTCCCCTTAAAAATCACGTGAGCATGTAGCAATGTGAGAGAGGGGAATCAACTATTACCTCTTTCCTGTCAGCAGCTTTCGTCGGTACACGGCCTAAAATGGCAAGCCAATATTATAGTTCGGTATCTAGTGAAATCTGCGTCTCCCGATTAGTTGGTCCTGTAGCGGAGTGCATATCAGAGAGCATACGAAGCAGGGAACTAGACTAATGGGTGCGGTGTATCATGGGGGAAAAAATTGCAGAGATAACGCGCTTTCACCAAGAGCAGGATGCTAGTTACCTACTGTTTCATGAGCAACGTAAGTGTGACGCAGTTGTCAGCTAGTCGATACATTCGCAACCTCGAGATAAATCTAATATATGTCTTGACTGAAATTTAAACGAAGTAAAATTATTCTTAAAAAATGTACTAACGTGTGCTTTTATAAAAGGTAAAATTCCTCATGCTTATTGCAGCACTTCCATTGTCAAACTCTTCAGTTTCGGAGGTAAGGAGATGTTGTATGTTGTCAAACTCTTCATTTTTGGATGTAAGTAGTTCTTGCGTTTAGTCATCAATCCCATAGTGCCTAAATTAAAGTGATCGATTTTGAAAAAAAAAAAAAAAAACCCACCCCACCGGAGATTGTGAAGTTTGGTATCAGATAGGTTTATAGATTGATTCAAAAACTGTACTAATAGGGTGAAATAAATTTGTCTTCTGAAGCAGCAGAGTGGCGCAGTTGAAGCATGCAATGTCCACAACCCAGAGGTCCGTGGATCGAAACTACGCTCTGCTAATAACTTTTTTTAATTATACTTCTGCAGGTGCATTCGATTATATACATTGACGACATGTCAACATTAAATGTCTACATTTAATGTTAAATTTCTTTAGACACAGTGATGAGCATTACATGTAATACGGAAGGCGAGAAGTTAGTCCAACCCAAGTAGCAACATACTTGCAAACCGGCAACTGGTCACTGCTATACCTTGCATGCTCAAGTGACAGTCTTATATCTTGGCCTGTATAAATATATCTTCCACAGTCTTATTTTCATCATGATTCAGATTGAATCTGCCATTCCAGGTCCCCTCCCCCCACACTATTAATGGTCGGTCCCTAAATAGTTATGAGATTGTAGAGATACAATCGTTAGTACTTAAATATGTTCGCTTTCCCAGTCATTGTGTTCTTACCTATCTACACGACTAATAGTATATACCCCCCCCCTCTCTCTCTCTCTCTCTCTCTCTCTCTCTCTCTCTCTCTCTCTCTCTCTCTCTCTCTCTCTCTCTCAGCAGATGATTCCTCTCTGGAGATCATACAACTTGATTTGGGCTTCCCTTGTTTGCAATGTCTTACTGTGCTAATAGGCCTATATTTTCGTCTTTCTTGTGTAGATACACTCTGTAACATTCTTAGCACTAGCGGCGATAAATTTCATTGATATTATCGAATCATCAATGACACAAAAAATAATACGTGTGGTTTACGCCAGATAACAAAATGTCACTGGGTATATAAACAGGGTATACATTATCACACGTCAGACGAGGTGGCCGAGTGGTTAAGGCGATGGACTGCTAATCCATTGGGGTTTCCCCGCGTGGGTTCGAATCCCATCTTCGTCGATCTGTCCATTTATCTAACGTGTGCGACTGTTAATAATGACTACAACCTTGTCAGGAGGTATTGTCCCCAGATGGCTAAATGGATGCCCTGAAAGGTCAAACATATTCACTGTTTCAGTATCCACATTTAGTTTTTCAAATATTTTAATTTCAAACATATGTACCCCATGCATTTACAATATTGCTGGGATCGGAAAAAAAATGTTTCTGTGTTTAATATGTTGCAGCTATGTCAGACGTCAAATTTGTTTTGTCACCATTGGACGGGATCGCAGGGGCAGTTCCAGAAACATCGTTAAGGGGATGCGTAAAGAGGTAGGCAAGGGGTCTGTTGGATGGAACTCCTGGAGGGGGCCCAGGTATTTTGGTAGAGCGACAAATAACACTCAACTGTATCATTGTATCAAGTTCCATATGTAATCTCAACAAAGTCCAGTGGCTTGAGGACGAGATAAAGGTTACAGTGACCTATTGTAAGAACGTGGAAACTAGTATGCTATCACTTTAGCTGCATGTACATTTAAGTTTCATAATTGCTAGAACAGCGTAGAGAATCCAAATTCAAACGCAAAAAGAAAACAGTCTTTGAAGCGTGAAAAGTAAGTTACAGTCACCAACTTTTGATACATTAGTGTATGTGTAATGCTAATATGGTTATATACACTTTTGCTGCTTAATATTGGATATAGATTAACTGTGCATGGCATTTATATTTTTCTGTATGAAGATAGATAATGATTTAATTTTATAAATTAAAAAATAAAATAAACAAATAAAAGAATTAGCAGAGCGTGGTTTCGATCCACGGACCTCTGGGTTATGGGCCCAGCACGCTTCCACTGCGCCACTCTGCTGTTGGGAAATCACGTATCTTATACCTTATTTGAAAATTGTAACTGATATTCACCAATCTGATGCAATACTTATGGTAAATTATATACTGAACGAATGGTCGTACGAGTTGTTTCCCCTGCCTAACATTTAATACGAATACGCCTTGCTCAGTAAGGGATGGCCATTTAATTTTCGGCTGGGGGGTGGGAAATCGGTGAGGGGGGAGGATTTTATTTTCATCCGGAATGGATGCAATAGGTTCTTTTTTTCTATAAATCAGAGCAAGAATATCTGTTCAAGCCATTAGAGGGTCGGAATTTTATTTTATTTTATTTATTTTTTAAAATAAAAAATACAGATTCTCTCCCTCCCCTCTTCCTCCCCCCCCCCAAAAAAAAAAAAAAAAAGCGCCGGCCAATGTAATACACGTCCTCCAAATGTATAGAAAATACTGTAGGTAGAGTTCCAGTTGTTTCGCGCTCATTGCCTTACAGTTAGACTTGCACAGGATCAAATGTGTAACTTGAGCTTCAAGTGAACGGCTAACTTGGTTTGTATGTCTGCTACAAAGTTAATTCTCAATGTAAAAAATCTTGCAAGCATGCTTCTACAAAATCATCGGTTAATTTTTATTTGTATCCATGATATAGAATCATTCTAATTTTTCTCCAATCGGTTATCTTCTCATGCAAAATTCACCAAAAAACTGTGCAGAGAGAGAGAGAGAGAGAGAGAGGGGTGGGGGTGGGCTCGTTTTGTGGGATTTAACGCAATCTTTCGGCACATGATAGGCTATACATGGCGGCCAATCTCTTTGGTAGGGGAAGAACCCAGAAAGAACCAGCGACCCACGGGAAGCTACTGTCAAACTTTCTCACATTAGCTCTGCTCAATGTATTTTGAAAAATGCTTTTTCAAGGAGTAATATGTGTTTGTTTTGTTTTCTTTTCTTTTCTTTATTTACCGGGGACTCATTATTACATATTGATATTTTTCCCCATTACGCCAGAAGATGACAAAAAGTTAAAATCTAAAAATAGCATGGAGTCAGAATTCCGAAAATTTGGATATCAGTGGTTTTCTCGTCAGCAAAGAGGAATTTTCAAACATGTAAAACGGTGAAATATTAATTATAATATCTTACACTAAATAAATGATGTGATATTCATACGTTTGTACAAGTGAATAAAGAAGAAGCTGAAAACATGTATCCCCAATTTTTTCCTATGTACGGTAATTTTGGGTAAATCGTCCCCGAATGTACATTAGATTTAACCTCGCTTTGATTTACTCCGAAATAAAAGTATAATCCAGGCGAATCAAAGACATAATTGCATGTTACTATTCATTTTTACAGTTTCAAACGTTCTTGTACATGAAAACAGAATAGTAAATTTAAATACTTAACAAAACTTCCACAAGATAGAGAAGGGGTTAACCCGTGTTCAAAACTCTATAGGTTAACGCTAGCAGTCGCCAAGTGAGCAGCCCAGAAGTTTATACCTTTTAAGCTGGCGATCAGTTCTATTAAAATTACATATCTGGTGATTACAAGTTATGAAATTGTTATATGGTGTGCCGATTTTGGTCCAAAAGTTGACATACTTTTGCAGCGTAACTTATTTTCGAGTCCGTAAGAATGACGTCACTAAATGGATATTTGTCTCTTTTTAAGAACCTCAAAAATTCATAACTTAGCAATAAATTAATCTTTCATTAGTTTGGAAAGATAACTTTCTGAGCCAGTTGTGCAATTTTAAAGAAATAATCTTAAATAATGAGTGATGACTAGTTTTGAATAGGGGCCAGATCTGGTACGGAAATGTCCCTAGTGCAGGCTTACTTTAGTACTCTCCATAATCAGACATGTCAGTATTTTTCATGGCAAATTTGGCAGTTACCCGTGACATTCTAGCATCAGCCCAGAAAACTAAAATGTCATAAATGTACTTTATAAAGGGACTTATTGACATACCTTGCCCACATTAACATTGTTTTAATTAAACAAACAATGTGTAAAATAAATGAAGGTACTCACTTTATTATACTGTTTTTAATGTTGTACATGAATGTTATACAACATTATGCTTCAACTGAACATAAATATCACCAAAGTCTTGTGCTAAAATGATGTTCCCACTTCACATGCTGACAATGTCTTCGTCTTCTAATCGTATGAATTACAATATTTATCCAGTCCAATTCACTGTCATTTGAATAATCTAGCAGAAAATTTCACAATATGAACATTGATTTTTTGATCATTCAGCCCAATAATTCCAAAGTTGCTTCCACTGTGTCTTAGAATGTAGTATGTCAGCACAGATCAGAATGCCTTAAGAAAGTTCACCATTACTAATGTTTCAGTGATTGTCTGTGAAAAGGTCATCTCTGTTCTCTTATAATATCTTATTTCTTACCACAATCAATGTGATTATATCATCTGTCTTCCATGTTCGTACATGAATAATAACATTTTGCCTTTATATTCGACTTCAAGTCTTCCATATAATAGCATTCAAGCTTGGCATATACGTCCATTCATCAAAATTAGGTCACTGCAACTATTTATTATCAAGGGACAACGTATGTGTTAACCAAACTGAGCTGATCTTATGTTGACATTCAAACTCATACCCTTCTGGTAAAAAGTCCAGTGCA